>CM040997.1:11291652-11351092 GCA_022985145.1 Pangasius djambal
AACCCAATAGAGCTGCTTTTCACTTACTGAAGACAAGACTGAAGGCAGAAAGACCCACAAACAAGCAGCAACTGAAGGTGGCTGCAGTGAAGGCCTGGCAAAGCATCTCCAGGGAGGAAACTCAGAATTTGAGTTTTGAGAACATGGGCTCCAGACTTCAGGCAGTCATTGACTGCAAAGGATTTTCATCCAAGTATTAGAATTATGGTTATATTTACAATTATGTCACTTTGTCCTAATACCTTTGAGCCCTGAAAATGGAGGCACTTTGCTGAAAATGGCTGTAATTCCTAAATGATAAATGCCATATTTTTGTGGAGCCTCTTAAAATAAAGCTGAAAGTCTACACTTTGATCACATCTTGATTGTTTTATTTCAAATCCATTGTGGTGGTGTATAAAGGCAAAATCACAAAAACTCATTGTCATGAAGTCTGTCATTGTCCAAATACGTCCGGACCTAAGTGTATCAGAAAATATTCTGGGTGGGAACAGATCACCCTGTTGTTGATTTTCTTTTTTTTTTTTTTTTGTACATAACATTGTGCCCCATCATGTTTTATTCCTTACTTAACATCTGTATAGTCCACCAGTTTATCAACCCAGTGAACTCTGTTCTTATTTCACTCACAGGAGAAGGAGATAATGAAGGAGATCATGGATAATGGGCCTGTGCAAGGTATGGGATAGGGGTGTGGGATTGTAAGAATGATAAGGTGGAGCTGTACAGTGCTCTTGTTAGCACATGGTATTTGAGAAATTCCCTGATTCTCTGATTTATTACCATAGATACTCAGTACCATACAGTAATGAGAAAGACTGCATGAGTTTCCATACTATGCAAAGGTACTTTGAGTCTGTGCCAATCTGTTGTATTGTTTCACACAGGGGGGAATTTTGGCCTTAGCCACTTTTTTGCCCTATTTTTTCCCTGTCTGGCTTAATATCAAGAAACGAGGTGGATGACACGTTTGATATTCTGCTGTTCTGGTGCTATAGTATGTGTATAAATGCTGTGCATTTCTTAGTGGTTGGTTTCACAGCTAGCTTTCACACAGCATGATTTCTGAACAGACTCTACCAACTTTTCAGACTGAATGAATACAAATGAATATGACTGAATAGCCAAAAGTACTTGCAGCAGTTTAGTATTCATTTTACTATTTTGTATTATTATCTGCTGTAATAGTATATATCAATGGCCAATCAGTAAAAAAAAAAAAAAAAACCTCAATTCTGAACTTTGGCTGTAGTCTCAAAGGTCAGCTGTAGATGGATGAGTGACAGCAAAACACCTCTATAAATAGACTCACTACTGAAGAGCTATTCTTTAAGAACAAACCCTGACGTGGCCATCTTTATGTAATGGGTGTGTCTGCTGCTTTATTTTTCCGTTTTAGCCATCCTGGAGGTGCATGAGGACTTCTTTGTGTACAAGAGTGGAATCTACCGACATACTGATGTGAATGTACACAAAGCACCGCAGTATCGCAAGCACGGCACACACTCCGTGAGGATCACAGGGTAAGAGTTGCCGTTTCCCACAGCACTCAAGAACAAAGTGACCTTTCCCGTCATGTGGTGGAAGTAGGCAGGAGGACGTGAATGAAACTAGTTAAGGCCAAAACAGGGCTCCACCAGGATTAGATAAAAAGAGTTCTATTCTTTTAGTTGTGTCTTGCTTTGGTTTAAAAATGCCCAGCTGATAGAACAAATAACCAGTATGATTATGTATTATTTTTATGAAGAAGTATAGAGATAAATGTCAAGTCCACAGAGCTCTGCCAAACCTCCAGACATGTTCCTCATTACCACAAAAATGCAGACACAACACTCAGATGACTGGCTCTGCCTCCTCAGTTATATCCTTCCCTTCATGTGTCTATACCACCTTCACTTAACACCCTGCCTCAACCCCACCCTACTGAGCCGAACACACCCTGATCTCATCTAATCAGAGACTGAGACACAGGCCTTCTGCTTATATGCTAAAGCGCTGAGGTGAAACTAGAAGCCAGGGTTTGCTGTTTCAGCACGGGCTCAGACAAATACTTTAATTTCGTTATATGAAAGCTTACCATTATAGTCATTATAGACAGTTTCTTCAGCAGCCTAAATATAGTCATGAACTTGATCTGTGTGGTTTGAAAAAAAAGTATAAGGAAAACACATTTTGATCATTTGGTTATTGTTATTACACAGATTTAGTTGACTGAAAACACCCTCAATAAGCAGCAATTTTAGTTAAGCAAACCTGAACAGTTTTAGTTTTACAAGGATTTTAGAAGATGTGAACCTTTTCCTCCCCTTCAGTTTTCTTCAATTCTTCAGTTCTTTTTAAGTTGCCATAAATGCAAAAATGTCCTACATTTTAATTCCTTCTTAAATCAAGGGCCAAATTTGTGTTTCATTTAATCCAATCCAAGAGCCAAAGGATTTGTTAATTTTGAGAAGTTGACCACATGATGCAGTCCTGGAATTGGTCTGAAAGTTTTACTGATCCCAAGCCAAACGTGTCCCTAATCCATCACACTGAGATGTCATGAGACATGACATCTTTTTCAACCTCCCTGCAATGTTTAGGGGTTAATTACAGAAGAAATAGGCATTCCTCTAGCAGGACACTAGCACACGACTATGGAATGAGTATCTACAGCTAACAGCCTGGTCGTTTTTAATTTCCCATCTTATAAACAATACTAATGTCATCCAAGCCATCAGATTGTGTTTGATTTCACTGGACCTGGAGACTGGGCTAACCAGTTTGTGACATGCTCCAGTGATCTAGTGGTGATATTCATGGCGGATGAGTGGATGTCTGAACCCTGGCTTTTCTCCTCTCTGTATCATCCGCTGACTTTGCGATTCTTTTGATGAATGGGGCTCAAGGCCTATGGATTTTGGGAAGAGGGGCAACAAGAATGTTTTTATGGGGTAAATCCTGCCATGGTGTGTTTTGTTAAGCTGAGGATCTGGGAAAGTTGACAGAAAGCTTGGTTATGTCTAGTGTGGTGGAATGGTGTTGTCTGACCTGCTGATCCTGACTCTATAGAACAGAGAGTGGGCAGAAACCTACAGCAGCGTAGGGATGAACCAGGAGCCATGCTATAGCTGGTACTGTTCAAGGCCAAGGGCAATAGAGAGGGGGAGAGTACTCTGCGGCACCCTTACACTTTATCCAATATAATAAGTCATCATAGTTTTCCCTTGAAAGTCTTCTTATTCTGTTTTCTTTATTTTAGTACACAGTGTTCACATGTTTTTGTTCTTCTATTTCTGGTTTGCTTGTATGAACCAGGATTTGACTTTTCCCCAGATTTGATTCCCAGATTAATTCCAAGCATTCCACTCTCATACGCAAGTCAATATGCAAGTACCCCCAAAGAGGCAGATGACAGACAGACCAACTATTCTGATCCATGCTAGAAATAAAATGAGGAACATTCTGAACTGACCTTTAGGAACATCCCGGCAGCAGCCCACTGTAAGTGATGCTTGAACATCTAAGGAAAAACAGCTCTGTCTGAGAACAAGACCAGCTGCGGCAGCAGAAGGGAGGCAGGCCTCAGCTTTTCTAAGAGTTTTAGCTCATAAAACTCCCAGAAATGTTGTTGTTGATGCACTTAGAAGGCAGGCGGCAGGCGTGTGCTGCTTCCTGATACCCGCATCCTTCCTAAAGCCAGAGGGAAATGGCAGTTTGGGAATTCTACCTCATCAAGTGAGAACTCCTGGTCTGGAATGTTGGCATCTGTGCAGTACTGTTTTCTGGATATGTTTAGTTCTTGTGAGAACAGTCCTGTCTTTGTTGGTTTCAAGGGCACTAGGTTCAGGCTTAATCTGAGAGTTGAGATCAAATATATTCAAATGTACCAACATTACACTGATAAACTGTTATTTAGTGTTATTACATTAGCAAGAATTTAACAAAGAAGCAGGTCATATATCCAAACTCGGTACAAGGCTGCATTTTTGTTAATATTAAAAAAATGTAATTTGTTATTATTGCTATATTTTTGTGTAGTTGGGGAGAAGAAAGAGATTACAATGGGAAAACACACAAGTACTGGGTAAGAATTTTTTTTGTATTCTTAAGTGCTTAAACAATTATTGTCTCAATTGGAACATGAAATCTAAAGTTGGTAGTGATATATATTTTAAAAAACAATGTTCTTATGTAGATTGCTGCCAACTCATGGGGCAAGAACTGGGGTGAAGATGGCTACTTCCGCATTGCACGAGGAGAAAACGAATGCGAAATTGAGGCATTTGTGATTGGCGTGTGGGGCCGGATAACCATGGAAGACATGCACAGCCATCACCATCATCACCATGGAAGACGCAAATAGAGATGCGCAATCACGTGTGTCTCTGATCCTAGTGCCTCTTTCTGAGATCCGTGTGCACCTCATCGCCAGACTGAACAAACACAATAGACTCAGTCAGGACTATGGCAGGAGACTGCGATATGGTTTCTATTAAAGCCATCAAACTTCTATTGAATATATTATTCTCACCAGTGCTGATAGGTATTCATAAATAGCCAGTCCTTTTTGTTGTTCAAATATGGGCAGTTTGGATTGAGCCTTGTGGTGGTTCTAATGCTTCTCTGTTCTCTATGCAAAAAAATGTCAACAGAAAGTCAGTTTAGTTATTGGCCAACGAAAATTGGTTCATGGAGACTTGCCTGCAACTGAGAGCTCACCACAGCCCCCTGGTGGCCACACAACTCCATTACAATTACACATCCACTTCACACACGTGATGATATGAAGAGCTCACATAGTCCGAGTGGTCCGTTATTGATTACAAAGATGGCTATACTATTAATCTTCTTGTTTGTTCATTTTATTTTGTTTTTATTAGCTATCTCAGTGTGCATTTCAGACAGTACATTCCAGCGTTACAATTAAGAACACTGAAAAAGGTAAGACTATGTGAGGTTGAATTAAAGGTTGAATTAATTACCAATTATTTATTTTAAAGAACTATGACAGCTATTTTTACAGTAATGGTTATGGTTATGGTTATGGTTGTGGTCTTTTTTCTGAGTGATTGGCTTTCATTTTGAACATTCCATTAATTCCAAATGCATCAAACTCTCCACCTGACAATCAGCTAAAGCTGAAGATGCAAGATACCTGATCTGGCATTTATTAAATCAAACAAAACGTGAATTTTAATACAATAACAGGCATTATAATGACCACTGATATAACAGCAGAGCTTATTCACTTACTATAGACATTGGTTCTTAAACTTTTTAAACAGAAACAGAAACACCTTTAACTGTAAACTAAAGATCGCAGACCCCCTCGGCACGGATTTATTTCATGAACTCTTTTTTTAAATGTAGACAATAATATTCTGACTATTTCTTGTAGCCAAAGAGTTTTTTTTTTTTTTTTTTTTATACAGTAGGTCCAGTAGGTCCCATTTAAAACTCATTAAATTCAGGTGACCTGTCAAGTAGGCAGTCTATAAGATTTTAATAAAAAATATTTTGACTTGATTATAACGGACTTTCATCACTGTAAATAAATTGTAAAAATTATGGACACCCTGGCTATACTTCATGAACCCCTGGGGGTCCCCAGACCCAATTGTTCTAAGGACATGTCCTCCTAACAGGCCTTACACGTTTTAACACTTGTGTAGCAACACAAAGGCTGATTATTATTTTACGGTTAAAATCTTAAAATATTTCAACTAACACTTATTATTCAAGTTTTTGTTTATGTTTTGTGCTGTAATGCTGTGGTTTCTTGGGGGATTTTGACTAGAGTCAACCCTTGCTAATTCTGAAATACAGAAGTCTCATAACAATACAATGCTTTCTGGCATAAACTAATACAAATTATGAGCATAGACAATGTTACAACATGATAGATAATTTTTGCTATCTTTGTTGTTAAACCTATTTTAAATCTCTTTTCCCCCCCATATGTTAGTAGTGCAAATGCTACTGCGGGTGATGTGACATTTTGTACATTTTTCCCCACTTAAGATTATAAGCAGGTCTCCACTACTGATAGGAGTCATTCCAAGCAATTCCATGGCAGCTGAATATTTCACAGGCTCTGAGTAAATCAAATATTCGCACCACAGGAAATGATTTTTATAATTCCCCCTCAGCCATTTGGTTCTGTATATGGGAAGAAATGTGTGCTCAGATACAGTGTTTTACTAAGCTTGTGTGTCAAGCTCAGTTAATCAGGTGCAGATTTTTTTTTAACCAAAGATGAGCTGCAAATCATGTCTCTTCTCTTCAAAGCAGCATCACACACACTTGACTTAAGAGTACAGCAAAGAGTTACTGAGATGATACAGTACAGCGCTGGGTTTGAAATCACAGCTGCTCACTTTGAACATTTCTGAGACTTCTGTAGTGCATTGTGAATAGTCACATGAAGGCCTCTAACTGTATCACTAACCATATAATCATCTTGCGCCATGCAGGAATGTGAACTCTTGTGATGAACATTGGTGTTGATTATTTTCTTCAGGTCTATTCGGCATCATGTGTTTCTTTCTTAACACACACAAGCCTCTGCTACTGAAATGCATTTCTCTACTTCTGATCATCATTACCATTATAAGCTATTATTAATGGACATAAACTTGACACATATCTAATGTTATGCTGTTTTCAAAACAGTGATGGACTTCCATGATCCATCCATTCAGTTAGTAAGAGGATTCATTTTCCTATCTAGTCATCCACACCAGAGATAAACCCCTCACACAGAGTGAGTGTGCTAGACGAATGAACCCTAGTCATGCAGAGGAAATGGGTTTTGGCCACATGATGTATTCTTAAGTCTCCTGTATGGACAATTGGTCTCTACTGGGTTAGAATTCACTGCTTAAAATATGTCCCAGTGTAGGATTTTATTAAATTAAAGAAAGAGAGATTTATATCTAACTATTTAAGAAGCAGGTTTGTAAATTATATCCCTATGGTCTTTGATGCAATGTGTATTATTGTGCTGTCACTTGTATTGTATATATGCAACACAAACCACTGTAATGTCCACCTGTGTAATGTAATAAAATCCAAATCCAACCATCATACAATCACCCAGTTTCTCTCTGACTAATGTATGAGATTACAAGTTAAACATATGCTCGGAATTGTGCTAGACCTTAAATAAAGTTACAGCATAAGTGAATGTTGGAGCAGAGAAGTTGAGCTGTTATGAGAGTTGAAGGGAATGTAAACATGGAAGAAAGAAGCTGGTACCTCAGCACTCTCTCTAAAAGTCTTGAACAAAGTGGTGACCTGCAGCCATGCACGGTTTATAGTAAGCCACCTCTCTACACATTCCTGAGCAGATAATGTTACAGCCAAGGGAAAAACAATCAGTCTGACATGTACTACATATGCAGCCACTGAGGTGACGATTACAAAGCATTGACAATGTAGACTCCTTCCCTAAATTTAAACAAACATTTCACAGAAAACTTCAAGGATTGTACCAACGATTGTACATTTTCATCTTTTTTTAGGCTTAGATTATATTGTGTGTTTGCTATACAAGTCCATGTGTACATTGGTGCAATAGAAACCTATTAGCACATTAATATACACCTGTGATTTGCCTTGCAGCCAGCATTCAACAGCACTTCACTATATCGTATACTAACATACCTGCAACGTTATACTGTACATAGTTCCAGTGCAGTCACCATAATCTTCACCATAATCTGCTTGAAACTCAACAGAACATTTAACATGATAATCAAAAAATGAGTCCTAAGATAACTAGGATGAACTGGGAAACTTGTAGGAACTGCTAGCTGTTTTAGCAACACATCATGCGTTATCTCTCTCTGTCCCTTTCACACACAGTTTAATACGTGTTACATAACGGACTACACTGCAGCTCTCCAGCCCAATCTGTAGCTTAAGGTCATGGATGTGAAGCATGAATGGACAAATGGGAACGTGGGGGAAACAGCAAATTGAATCAAAGTCCTCACCTATTCAAAATCTAGCAAAACATTAATTAAAGATTTGCTTTAGTCCTTGTTTTTTTTTTTTTTTTTAGGAGCAGGTTTATGACACATAATAGGACTTATGAGGTGATTATGCGTGCACACACATGCACAGAGTTAACTAAATTTACTGGGAGTGGTTGACAGAAGTCGTTTTTTACATTTTCTTTAGTTCCTTCTTTGCTGTTTTGATCCTGTTCCTGTTCAAACTGAAACTGGGACTTTTAAGTTGAATTATACGTCCCTGCTGGAAAATGAAAGGAGCAAACCTGGGAGGAAGTCTTGTCTGGAAACATTGTTTCCTGGCCTAAAAGGAATGGAGTTCCCTTATTTTTTACTTCTGTTCTTAGAACTTGGCAGGTTTTTTTTTTTTTTTTTTTTTAAAAAGCTTTCAGTGCCCTTTCAGTGGTTTTTAATGAGTAGAGTTCAGCTGCACTGAATCTCCAAAATCCGTCAGCTTGAGGAGCACTGATCCACCACCAGATTTTCAGGCTGAGCTGGCATTTGTTAATTGGTTGGATGTCTGGAATGAAAAAGAAAGAAAAACAAAGTCCAGTGACTGTAAGCCAATCATAAGTTTCAGAGAGAAGGCAATAGCCTCCACTACACTAGATATGCAGCATCCGAGAGGACATCCAGTAGATACAGCAGTTAGAGTCCATTACAACAAGTGTAACAAGACAAATACAAAGCGACTAAAGTTTACTATAAAAAGCCATCATCAGTAAGTATTATGGTATCATCAGTGCACATAAACGCCAGCTCAAGAAAAGGTGCTGTTACAAACATGAGGGTAAAGTTGTAGACTCGCATCACCTCAAACCTGAACACAAAGGTAAGACTTTGAATATTCAGCCCATTACATAGTGATGACAAATTTCAGACTTTACACATCGACCTTCAGAACACCTTCATGTCAATTCTTTAAAAAAAAAAAAAAATTAATAATAATAATAATAATAATAATAATTTTAACAAGCAGAAATTAAACGTGTGAATAATGGCTTGTAGAAGGACGTGTAGCTGCAGCCATGTCGACGACTCACCGTTCAGTCTGTCTACATTAAACACTAACACTGTAGATACTTCTAATCAGCAGAGTAGTCTAGACAATGTTCCATATGTTTAATTTCAAAATAACTGATGACAAAACTGAAAATATTTACAGCACACATTGCATAAACACTTATGGTGTATGTACAAAGAAATATACATGCAAAAGTATAAAATAACTGAAATAAAAAGTTTACAATGATCATACATACCTTAAAAAACAATGATAGAAAAAAAAAAAAAAAAAACAATCAACAAAACATTTAAATGCATCCAGTCCGACTTCCCATGATGTAACAGCATCTGTACAACTTTACAATGACAAATAAATAAGAAGACATGATATGGAACTACACAGATGGAGCCACCACGTTCCTTCCTACAGGAAAGATTCTCTGCTCCACCACTCCCACACTCGACTGAGTTTCAGACACTGAATGATAATGGTTAAATGAGGTGATGCGACAGTTGCAGGTGCTTAGGGACATGAACGGCGGCTGTAGGCTACGCACCAACAGAAAGCTGTAAAGGAAAAATCTCTTCAGTGCAAATTTCACTACTTTGTCAAATTGCTGAAAATCTTTTCCTAGTCACTGTATCACCAAAAACCATATGATCTAAATTTGTATAAAAACTATCAATGAGATATAAATATTATAATTTAAAGGCTTCACATTTATGTCAATGAGTTCTTGGCATCACAAGAAGCTGTTAAATAACCAAAACGGTCTGATAAACCTGTCTGACTAATAGTGTGATAGTGTGAAAAGCATGTTATCTCTGTGAAATGTCAAGAACATTCAGGAAACAAATCTTCAGACTTAAAAAATAAAGCTATGGTAAACACATGTAAACAAACCTGCCATGTATAACTTAATATAGTGAAACGTGATATTTAAAAAAGCCTCATGAAGCTTGCAGAGCTTTGGTACACTAATAATATTAACAAAAAAGTGACAAGAACGCATAAGTGCCATGTAGACAATGACCCTGTGGCGCGACAGGGAAATAATACTCAACTGAAGATAAAGTCCAGGTTAAAATAAACGCAACTAAGAGCAGAACTTGCAGTACCAAGTACATGCTTGTCTATATATTTATTACAGGTACAACAAGATGTCTTCATAAATAGTTGCATAAACTGGTTAAGCGGCAACATTGCACATGATAAGAATCTGGAACATAACATACAACGTGAGTGCATTTACAGTATTCAGTCTTCCTTTGAGCTCATACGTGAACTGCCACTCAGACCGTTTGGCTGCCCTATGGCTATCTTCCCTTGGGATTCATCATCTCTCCCATGCTGGGATGATCTCTGTGAACAAATAGCATTAAAAAGGAAAAAACATGAAATAAAATGGTAGACACTAACTATGTACAAAGTAAGGCTTACACATCTTTAAATTGCACAACACAATTTGTTCTATTTAAAGCAATTAAAAAAAAAAAAAAAAAGTGTTTAAGAGGTTTCACTTGCAGCACTTGAAAATTGTTACAGCTAAATGTGGCGCGATGATCGTTGTTTGACAAAGCAACTTATTAAGCTAGGCAACCAAACAACCTTCGATTTGAATGTAAATGATTCAAAATAAACCGCCGTCATAGGTTTACTTTGCACCTTTCAAGCTGAATCCGAAATGTTTTTGTGGATTCTACGCATTTGTTTCTTTTTGCTTCATTAGTGATAGTGTTCATTCAGATGTGTACCTATTGTCACTCACAAGTACTTCCCCCCCCCCAAAATGTTTTCACTTGAATACTGTAAAAGCGCAAAAGAACTGATTGCTCCCTCTGGCTCAGGCAAAATGGGGGGAAAAGGTTCTCTCCACACTAGATTCATGTGCATCACTTTTGTCACAGAAAAGCTCTGCCACTGTTGTGCAGATACATTTTTTTTCCCCACACAAACGAATCCGTGTGGTTAAATTGATCGCTGATCAGTAAAACAGTTCGATATATATTCCATTCATTAAATCTCTTACAAATCTTCATTATATTTTGAACCAGCCAGTAGCATAAGACTGGGAAAGGACATTTAATCCACAGACGTCGCTCGTCTCTGAACTGTGTTCTACACGGCTCTGATTGGATGAGGCAGTCATTTCCACATACTTCGATTGACGCAGGATTGACAGTTTCTTCTGAATCACATTCGGCTGCTGAAAGAGGATGAGATTAGCTTTTTTTTTTTGTTTCATTATCACATCCTGGGTTGGAGTCTGCTGTGTAGGAAGGGCCTGATGCCCCCTAACGGCCGCAGGTCGTTGTGGTGTTTGCGCCGCTCAATGAAGGAGATGAGTCTGGAGGTGTCGATGCCCTCAGTAGACCCCTGGCCACTCCCTGGCCTCAGCCAAGGCTCCTGTAGGCAGACAGAAGGGGCGGGACGTTTGTTAGGCTCCGTCCTAAGCAGCAGACACACAAAGTCCCGCGCCTCCTGGCTCACGCCCTGGAAGTAATCATCAGGGAAGCTGAAGTCTAGCCGGCAGATGTTGAGGCATGTCTCCTCCACACTCTCATCCAGGAAGGGCGACGCTCCACTCAGGATCACATAGGTAACCACCCCAAGGCTCCAGAGGTCAGAGGTTAGAGAGACAGGCTCCCCAAGAACCACCTCAGGGGCAGCAAATTCAGGGCTCCCCAGGAGAGGGTGAACGTAGTGGGCAGAGTTCAGCTGCACCGCATCTCCAAAATCCGTCAGCTTCACCGTCAGCTGAGAGGAGCTCTGATCCACCACCAGATTTTCAGGCTGAGACAGTTTTGGAAAAAAGATGTTTGAAGATTAGAAATGTAGTTTGAATATAAATATATAATTTTATTATGAACTTTCTCATCATCAATTATGGCTATAGTAAGCACTCCTACATCTGCACAATCTAGAAACGTATCACCTGAATCAATTAAAGTGCCCCCTAGCTCTAAATCATGATGATGATGATGATTATTATTATTATTATTACTTTAATAGTTCACTCAGATGGGTTAAGCCTCTGACGGATGGAAGCGTCCACATTCCACCTGCCACGTGGCTGCTATCCATGGGATTGTATGTAAAACGTGTGCTGGTGGTTGATTATTTTCATGGTTTAAAATGAAGTGTTGAGGGGTACTTTAAAAGATCCAGTTCACATTTTGATTCTCTTCATTTCATCATAAATCCTATGATGTGATCAAACTGACCTTTACATCCAGATGAGCTATTCTGCAGTTATGAAGGTAGTGCAAAGCTTCTAAAATGTCCCGCAAGTAAAAGGCCACTTTCTCCTCAGTGAGGTTCCCCCAGCTGACAATGAAGTCCAGAAGACGTCCCTGATCAGCCCTGCGCACACACACACACACACACAATATTAGTCAGACACACACAGGCTCTGTGTAATAATGCATTTATGTACCATTTATGTGTTCATTGTGTGAGTGTCACTACAAAAGCTGCAGTGTTTGTGTGCATGTGTAACAGCATGACTGTACTCACATCTCAAGGACGAGTGCGTAACTGCTGGGGGTCTCAAAGATGTCCTGTAGGCTGATTATATGAGGATGCTGCAGTCTTTTTAAAATGCTGAGTTCCTGTGTGACCTGATCACGTTTCATTAGTTTCTTATTGACCAGTTTAACGGCTACAGTCCGTTTGGTTCCTTTCTGGTCACAGCGTTTCACCACAGCAAAGCGGCCCCTGTCACACAAAACACATTAACGTTGAATTAATTGTGCGTAATTAAAGTTATACACAACCTCACACACAGCATTTCATCCTCATTTAGAGCTACAGAATCCTATATCACAAGCAAGGTGGAAATGTTCAAACCATCAACAAACTCGCAGATTTAAAAAATTACTTGAAGTAACATGATTCTCCTTTGAAAGATTCTGTGTGCACAAAACATCATAACTGGGCCTTTAGGCTTAGATGCTTTATTAAAAAAAAATCAACAGTCAAACATTCTGGGAAAAAAATGAATCCATTTTAAAATGCTGGTTAAATTGTAATTACTTAAAATGTTCTATTCAAATGCCTTTAAGCATTTATTAGCAGTGCTGCACCGTGCATTGAGCTTTATGAAAGCAAGGCAAGATCGCAGTCTTGTCATAAACTTTGTTTAACATTTGCTTTTCTTTAATTTAATATACAGAAGTGTTCCTGTCACATCGTTTACAGTTCTCAAAAAGTTCAATTCATTCTGACAGACCTAATATAAAGCATTTCTCATGATGGGTGAAAGTGATTCGTTTTAAAAGCAGAAAGTGGTTATATGGGGGAAAAAATTATACAAAATGACATGCATTAAAAATCTTTTAATTATTAATATAAATCCAAATCAGCCCTGAAATTCCCACCATGACTCCATATAACAAGCAGGTGCTCACATAGAGTTAAAGGATTTAAACCTTACCTGCCCAATTCTGCCACCTCAGTGTAGAAAGACTCAAAGTTGTCTTTCCACATGACTCGGAGTCCATCACTGGAGGTACCTATGAGGAAATAAGATTTATGCGTTTTATTTTGTTGTTCATGTTTCATTTGACCTTCATCAGTGCAATAGCGTTACATTGCATGCGTGTGTACTTACCCAACACCCTGAGACTGGCTGACGTCATCACACTCCCAACATCATTGGTGGCGACGCAGGTGTAAATACCATCATCCTCTGAAGCCACACCCACGATGCGCAAAGTGGCCTCACCAGTCTCACTGCATGATGAACATCATGTTAAATTCATCATTACATGCAGAACGTGTTAATGATAATTCACAGTGTAGTCTCTTATCTTAGGAATCTGAGAGCATATAAGAAGCTATACGATATAAAGACAATATGCTTGTACCTGTAAGCTATGCTGAAGTGGCCGTTGTTGCTCAGCGTGCTTTGGTCGGGTCCCTTCCATGTGACGGTGGCTTTGGGGCGGCCGCACACTTTACACCTCAGTGTGACACACTCACCCTTATCACAGGTCACATCACTCAGCGGAACGAGGATCTCTGGCGGAACTGGAGAAAAATCATCCCACTCATTATTTTCTAAACACAAATTACATAAAATGTGCATTTTACAGAAAGTACCAAAGGGGAATAAACAAACCTACCATCATAGATGTAATTCGGATTTAGAAGCTGCCAAAAAAAAAAAAAAAGTCAAGTTATAAGGAAAACAAACATCTGTCAGATGATTTAAATTTAAACTATAGTATTAGGATTTGAGATATATCTTACCTTTACAGACACCTTGTTAGGTAAGCCCTCTCTGGACTTCCTGTATCCGTTTTCAAGCTTGGCCTCTTTCTTTCCTTCCTTTTCTCTTCTCTCTGACTTCTTACGGATACGGAGGGACGTGTGCCACGAAGATGATTTCCTAGTTTTTTAAAAAAAATTGTGTTTTTGCTCTAATACCTTTATTTTTATAGCGCTTGAAAGGAAATGCAAACCAAATCAAAGCAGAAGTATAAAAAAAAAAAAAAAAAAAAAAGCTCTCTAATCACTGATGATCAAATTTGACTCTAACTCCTGCTAAATTAGTGTTTGTTTGTTGCTGCTCTTACTTGATGGTTCCCTCTGGGGCATCGGGGGTGCTTGCTGAGGTGTGGCCCAACACGTAGCCGGGGATCCAGCCCTCAGCGGCTGGGCTCTGATCTGTAGCGGCGCGGAACACCAGGAACATATTTTGCTGGTTTGAGGCCAGGATCTGCACCACCTCACCCTGACACACATTAATCTCATCCTCTTTCAGAGCCACATAGTCCTGCGTCACGAGCATTGTGGAAATGTTACTGCTGCTGCTGCTTTCACTCTGTGAATGTCAACACACACAAAAAATGATCTTTAGTCAAGAACACACAAAGTTATTTTTGTTGGACATTGCTTATATTTCACAGCTAATGATATACACAAAACTAGCGCAACACCCAACCACACTACCATATTCATGCTCATATACGGTTAATTACCTACATGATGGTCACAAGACGGCATCAAGCATTTTATTTATAAGTGTCTATGTTTTGAGTGCAAACCTGAGAAACCATGCATAATGAAACCAAACGTGTGTCTCACAAAAAAGGGAGAATGTTATATGAAACCAGAATTCACGTCAGATATTTAAAGTGATTTAAACCCACATTGCGAACTATACTGTGTAGCAGAAAAGACAGACTAGGTAGCTATATCTACAATTTTCTAAATTAGGATCAAGAAAAGCTGATAAAATTGACCATTATTTTCCAAGTAGGAAATGAGAAGGATAAGAAATGTTAACATGGCAGCAGTCCAGACAGAGGAGAGAGAGAAAGCCTGTCCTCAAACACTGTAAGTAAAGTATGAGGTGAGATAATGCTGTGAGAGTTTGTAAAAGAGGAGAGAACGTTATCTCTCCAGAATCTGCCACATACAAAGATGCAGAAGTTAGTACACTGAGTGGCAGTAAAGATACAGTTACAGTTACAGTTCAGGAATGCAGAGCTGGAAATCCCAGTCATCGGAGGCAGAGAGAAGACAGATTCTAAGTGGGGTTAGTAAGTACTTGATTAGACAAGAGAGGGACAAAAAGCAGCAGAATCTTGTAGAGCAGAGCTGCTGGGGCTGAGCTGCAAAAAGCACTGAAGCGGAGCTCTTACCCCATTACTCTGGGTGGACTGGACCGACTGCTCGCTGGCCGAGGAGCATGTGCTCATGCGGTCTGCATCTTTACTGTGGCTGGAATGCCGGTGGTTTTGGTTCTGATTAGGCCGGCTCAGCGTTTCACACGCTTCGCCAGGAAAGGTGAAGGAGCCGGGCCGGCCGGCTGGAGAGCCTGGCATGGAGCTCCAGAAGCTGGCAGAGGAGGAAGGAGTGGAGCAGCCACCATTCTTTGGCCCTGGGCTGCAGGGTGCCAGGAAGTCTTTGAAGCCTGGCGTGGCCAGCGGAGTGCCCACTGGGGAGATAGTTCCCGGTCTGGGCTTCACCAGTGCTAATGGGGGCACTGTAGCTCGAGGGATCTGGGCTGGAACGGACAAATCTTGATTCTCTTTGGAAACATCCTCCACAGGCTCACTGCGTTTAGACTGAGGACTGTCTGATAGCTTCAGCCTAGCAGAGTCTCTGCTTGAGTCAGGGTCTGTAGTGCAAGAGGGGAGGGACCTAGGGGGCATACCTGAGATTTTGTTGGGGCCATCCGGCTCACTGGCTCCGGGGCCCAGGGCAGGAGAGTGATGTCGAAGAGGCTGAGGAAGGCGGGAGGGTTGAGGGATACGGGAGGGGCGAGAGCGACAGCCTGATGCGACTGGGACTGCCATACCCCCTCCACGAGCCACTCCCTGCCCTCCACTACTGACAGAAGAACCAGTCGGAGCACTCACACTCCCTCCCACATGATTCCTCTGATAGTCAATTGGAGAAGTCAGTGCTGTATACATTAAAAAAAAAAAAAAAAAAAAGAGAGAGGGAGAAAGAAAGAGAGAGCGAGAGAGATCAGTAAGTAATAGGGTATTTAGGTACAAGTGCATTCAGGCACTGTCGCCAGTGCAGACAACCCGCTGGTGCTGTAAAGTATACATACAGACACACACACACACACACACACACACACACACACACACACACACACACACATATATATATGTTTTGTGGAATGAGATCACCACTGCTGTCTTCAGAGCATTGCAGATTCTTTGCTCTTTAAGCAAGAGAGCTGTGTTTTTTCCCTGTGAATCTGGAGACATTGGGCTAAGTAGTGAAAGTCAGGCTGTCAGTGTGGACTGTTTCTCGCCGTCAAAAATGCTCAACATACATTTACAGAAAAAAAACACTGTCCTGTTGCATTGCTACTGTAGCTGTTTGGTACATAGATCAGTTCTTGTCTGCCATGTTGTCTGCCAAAGCAAAACAGTGCAGTGCAGTGAATATACCAGTGAGGAAGTTGCGCTGGGTCTCCAGGATCTGGTTGATCTGCAGGGTCCAGACCTGCCGGACTCCAGGGTGGGAGGAGTGCAGGAGAAAGGCCTCAGTGCTGCCATTTGGCATTCTAGAGGTCAGGGTAAACTTGCACGGGTCACCGTCTGCACTGTCCTCCAGGCCCAAACAGCTCACCTGCACACAAACATAGTGTAAATAATTATCGTCATGAACATAAACACAAGAAAATTAGGGCAATATGCAATATAAATGAAAACTAATGTAAAACACAAAAACAAACATATGTACAGATAATAACATAATAACATATGTACAGATATAAGCAAATATTTTGTATTGTAAACCTACTAGAAAATCAGCCAGTGTTACCCGAGCAACTTTTTTGCTTAACTGAATAAATATATAAATATCCTTTTGTAACATTAATACAAACATTACTTTTACAAATAAAAGGCTTATGGTGTTCATCATTGTCAGTGTGTCTTCACAAAGGTTTTTTTTTTTTATTATTATTATTATTTAGGCCATGTTAATATACCATTTGACCAAATCCCTTCTAGTTTATTACTTCCACTACCTGGGGTGCAAATTATAATAGCTTCTTCACAGCACGTTGCATGTTGCGCACACCATCAAACACGCAGCCCCAATATCAATCCAAAAGAGCCAGAGGAGAACTGGATGTCAGAACATACCTTGATGCTGTTCTTATAAAGGAAACCAGGCATGGAGAAACCTCTCTTCTTATCCAGGGGCTCACTAAAAATAACAATCTGCTCAAAGAGGAAGACTCTTCGCTCCTTCATCCTGCCCAGCAGGCCTCCATCAGAGTCTGACACCATGAAGGTGTCCTGCAAGAGGAGACGACCCTGAGCCACTATCTTCCCCTAAGAGACAGAATAAGAGCAAATTTAAATTTACCCTTTGATGGACGATGGTAAAACAAGCTAGTAGTCCACATAAAATCATAGATTAATTTTTCATTTTGAAAAAGCACTGATTGTCTTACATCAAATCCCTGTAGTCGTCCAACATTCATCATGTCATTGCATCGCTTTGGTACAATGCACATGACCTCAACCGCTTTCTGTAACGAAAGAACATTACTGAGCAATCTAGTGGGTCCAAATATAAATCAACACTCATTAGGAACAACTTGCCCACCTCCAAATCCAGTGAGTCTAGCCCAGCTTTTTTGGAGTACTTTAAGAAATCCTAGAAAAATAACCAAAAGAATACTTGAGCAGGAAAGCTGATTAGACAGCTCTAAATTATACTAAAGCTCTACAGTCCGGAAAATTAAGAAATCGACAGAGATCATCAGACCTTGAGCAGCAGCTGGTATTTCATGATTCTCTGCACTGGTTTGATGAGTAAGTCAGTGATCTGCAGCCTGTGACCCAAACGTTGCTTTAGGTCCTGCCAGTGAAAGGCAAAATGCAAATGTTACATATAATCTCAAACTGCAGTTTGAATTCTTGCATTCAAAAAAAAAAAAGATAATCCCTGTGGCACATCTAGTTTTATATTATTTTATAGCATTGTGCCACAGTTTTATGAAACACGTACCTCAAAGTAAGTGTCAATGTATTCTGAGACAATGTGCTCAGATTTGGGTTTGTTCTGGCAGTAAACAATGTACATGTGCAACCTCCGCTCCTGCAATGAGAGCAGACATAATAAAGATGAGGGTTTTGGAAAACAGAATGTCTGAACGTGCACTGCATGAAGAAATGAACTCACGTGTTTCACAAATAGAGAGCCCAGATGATCAGGGTCATCAAGGCACTTTTCCAACTCTCCCAAAAAGAAACTGAAAGAACAGGGATTTTTAGTACTTATAATGACAGGTGATGTAGAGAGCATTCCAGCAGTGAGCTATAAGAAGCTCTAAAGAAAGAGAAAAGAATCAAAATGAACACTGCACTTGTGCATATTTATGGTACAAGAAGGATTACATACTCCCGGTGCCAGTCATAGATCTGGTGAATGTTGCCAAACACAATCTTGTCTTTTCCTTTCATGTCATCTGGAACGCCTTCCTCTTTCATCCTGGCCATATAACCCTGTTAAAGAGATAAAGCAACATTACTCAAAAGTAGCATGGCATTAAAATGCATCATTCCTAAGAAAATCCTACACAAAATAAATTAGCTATAAGAAGGGTCTCCTCTCCACTGACCTAACTGACCAGAACAGAACCTGAACCAACAAAAACTGGGGTTCCATTGATAAGGTCTTTCCTTGTTACTGTCACCTCTGATTTGCTCATTAGGGCTCTAGATCTACATTAAAAGCAGTACACAAATAAAATTAAACTGAATTGTTTTTGACAGCACCAGCAAATCAGACTACTGCTTGTTGTTTCATAAATGATGTATTTTCAAATTCTGTGCATCTGACGTTGTGTGACTTGGTATGCAGAGCCAATCAACAGTAAACTGTGCTGATAGGTTACCATCCCAGGTTATCATTAGTTCCTGATTATGCTGATCTTGAGTAGGTACAAAAAAACCATACAATATTCAGTACTGGACTGATGGCCAATGGGAAAAGCATTGTTCCAGTCTTCTGGTGGGAAAAAATCCAATCAAATGTGCAGCAGGAAAAGACCACTTACCTCAACAACCAAACCAAGATCCCTCACATAGTCCCTCTCTGTCTCGACCAACTCCAGCAGCACATAGCTACAATTAGACAAACAGGACAGTGAGGTTCATAACAGACACAGAAAACATCCTGATGGGGGTGTAAATGCTTTCAGGTGTTGAATAAAGACTTACTGGCGTCTCTTGAGAAAGCCTGTCTTGCGCTCTTCCATCTCATCGATGGGAGAAGAGGAGGAGAGGAGGGAGTTGTCTGAGGGATTGAAAGAAGGACTGCTGCTGTCCCCCTGCTCAACAGACAAAGAGCTGGGCCTGTCCTCAAGAGCCTGAGCAGAGACAGAACCATTACAAATAGTCACCCAAAACACTATAATTAAGATGTCCCATTACCTCATTACCTCTTGTACCATAAGAAATTCAGAAAACTCTAACATTACATACATCCCGATAACTCGGCGTACACACACACACACACACTGCTTTACATGCCTATATGACACTTACCATCTTGCTTTTGACCAGCTCTTCAATGGCACTGACTAACTCGGCAGCACTAGGCGTTTCTGAGCTGGAGGGGCGGACTGAAAGACGGGATGACGTCTGTGGAGAATGAGTGAGGAAAAAAATGGGTAAGGCATCATCTAGGCAAAGAAAAAAAAAATCTGGTGCAAAAAAATTATATGCCTTTTTATACCATAAAGCAGTGTGCTTTGTTTTTGTATGTTGTTTCATAGTCCTATAAGACATGTAGACATACAAAGAAACCTGATCTTACAACATTCCTGTCTTACAGGTAACCAATTACGCAAAATCAAATTACAGTAAATGAATCTGAAAATGCAATCACTATGGCACAAGTGACATTTCTGATGCTGTCCCAGATTCTCATCTAACAGAATATAAATATGCTGTTTTCTGGACCAACAGTCTCCTGGGCTACAGCCTATTTGGCAGTGAGAGCAATAATTTAATGAAATATATACTCATAAACAATCAGGGATATATACTGAGCCCAACTGTGATATGGATAGAAGCATGTTTGTTATAAATAAAAAATTATGTGCCTTTAAAGGAACATTTCACTAGACATTAGCATTATGTTCAGCAACACACCACTGTCAAAATTTTGCCAGATAAAACTCAGCACCAAGGAAATATTTAAACCAGGCATCGTTCACTGGTGGACTGCAGTCCAGATGCAGACCAGGAAAGTATTGCAGTGGGCCGAACAGAGTACTTGAAAAAAATAACATAGCACAGCCGTATCAAACTGGCCGTAGTTTTCAAAACATGAAGCAGCTCAGCAGTTTAAGCTTTTAGCTTATCTACATGGCTAAAGACATTAGGTCACAAAGGGGAGAGTTTTCACAGACTTTCTGTAGATCTTACTTATTATTTACCTTCTCTGGTCTGATTAGCAAACTAACAGCATGGCTTGTTTAAAAAAAGCTAACAACAAAAACAAAATGTTTAAAGATGAATGGACAGAGAAGTATGCCTTTACTTTCCCCATGTCACATTCAAATCAGATCCATGATGCTAGTCAAAAGAGGTCAAATGAAGTGCTACTACACATCAAAATATTACCACTAATGAATGTTTAAGTAGGAAAAGTAACTGCTGTTGCCATTTATCTGGACCTTTGTTCTAAGAAAGGATTTTTTTTTTGTAAATAAGCCTTTCCAAATTTTAGTTGTTCTAAACAAATGTGCAAATTGAAGCTGCATTCAAAATTCATGAGCCTAATCACAGGTTCTTACTACAGACATACAAGTTGACAAGAGTGTGAAGTGAGACATAATATGATGCTGAAAAGCAATGTTCCTTTATGAGTCTGTATTATGAATAATCAGAAACAATTCAGCCATAACATACAAGTAGAGTGAAATCCAGCAGAAAATCTCACCCTTGCTGTGCCTTCCAGACTTTCCAATTTGTGTCTGGGAGTGGCCTCTGGTCTGCTTAGCTTTTACATGCCAATTAGACACCAGAGTGGATAATGAGGGGTAAAGCACAGAGGAAGGGGGGGAGGGCTGATGGGGAATGGGAGTGGTTGTTAGAGGGGTTGGGAGCGAGAGATGCTCTCTGTGATTCAGAGTCATTAGACACATGACCCCCTCTGACCCACATACACCCACACACTCCTCTTTGCTTCACAGCATACGTGTCTGCTAGTACTCTGAGGCTACGTTCAAGTTACGACACATTCTGAGGCACCCAGTCGGTTTAAAATAACAACAATAATAATAATAATAATAATAATAATAATAATAACAATAATAATAATAATAATAATAATAATAATAATAATAGAAAAAATACCTCCAGCAGATCAGGAGGAATCAGGTTTGATGGTGCTTAATTATACATTAAAATTTTACATAGAAAAATGACAAATAGAAAAGTCAATATAAAAGTATAAAACTAATAGAAAAAAATGGGGGGGATATTGCACTTGGGCAAGCGTTAAAGTTTAACCGAAAAGAAGAAATCTCGACTAGGTGGAAATTCAACAAAATCCAGAAAGGTGAATCTGCATGGTAATGACAGGGGGCATTTTCTAAAAGGTGGTGCATCTGTGTGTCTACTATCCAACCAAAGCAAGATCAAAATAAAAACGTAAAGAAAATTCAAAAGAAATGGGTTTTGTGTCTTGCGACTAAGCTGAAGCATGGGAACAGAAAGCGAGATGGAGGGAGGGAGGCCAAAAAGGGAAGGAGTCAAATGGAAAGGTATGGAAACTGAGATAAAACAAAGACAGGACACAA
Source organism: Pangasius djambal (assembly GCA_022985145.1). NCBI lineage: Eukaryota > Metazoa > Chordata > Actinopteri > Siluriformes > Pangasiidae > Pangasius > Pangasius djambal. The sequence continues at coordinate 11,313,956 of CM040997.1, forward strand.
ATCAACATAATGCTATGGCAAACGATACAACCGAGAACAAAACAAAAGAGAAAAACAAATTAGTGTTACAAGCTGTCCTTTGGCACGACTGACCCCATCTACACCTGGTGCGTTTCAGTGAATTTGGCCACATCAGAATAAACAGCATACTGGTCTTCAAGGGGATGAAGATGTATAAAAATCTCCCTTCAAATTCTACATTACAAATAATACTTATAAAGTGCTGTGTGCTAAGATTAATAGTTGTGAGTGGAGGCTATATCAAAATAAGTCTATAGTCTATACAGTCTTTTATACCACAGCACTGCTGAATTCTCAAATGTGATTGGTCAGAAGGCTTTGATTAATTTTCAGCAGCTCTGACAGTAGTCCCGATTCACAGGTTTATATTAATGCACTCATTCTAAATCATTATTGTTTTTATAGTAACAACTCATTCACAGTGACTCATTCACAGTGACCATTAATATATATAAAAAATTGTAATTGTTGGCAAACTGCTGTGGTATAAGAGGAATAAAACACTTCAGGATATGGTGTTATAGGAAAGTAATCATAGGCCTCATCACTCCACCCCACTGCTGATGATACAGTGTTGTGTTTTTTGGTCTTACATAGTCTATAATGCTATAAACCAAATCCTTGTATTGCAGTCAACCATTTTAAAGCATGGCCAAAAAAATTTATAAATAAATAAAAAAGGAAAGTGTCTTTAGTGCCAAGCTATTTATTAGATATTCTCTCTAGGCATAGATTATATGGTTAGTTTTAAACGTCCTGGTAGCCTACATTAGGTGATTACAGGTCATTTCCCCATTCTTGACCATCATCCCACATCTGTTAGATCTGATCCAAGGGGTTCACCTTGTCATCCTGAGGGTCAGGCTGGAGGAGGCTGTGCTGCTGGATGGCCATTGGTGGAGGCAGGGGCACCGAGTCAGCGCCCTCCTCTCCCTCTTCCTCACCACAGCTCTGCATACCCGAGGAGGAGGATTTGGAGAGTGTGCCACTGCTTAGACCTTCGTTTCTCACCCTCTGTAAAGATAGCCATGGCACAAAATTACTGGGAGGGAAGGCTGACTGAGCAGAGAAATATGGCTAACGTGACAAATCGCAGCCTCAGTGGCAGAGAGAGTCTGGCCTGACCTCTTCCACAGTCTCATCCTGTGGTGTGGCAGCGCTGTCGTCCGAGTCTTTCTGCGAGCCCACTTCTGCACTCTTGCGCACATCGGCACGGCTCTTCTTGTGCTTGTGCGCCAGCTTCTTTACGTGGCCGTCTGCCTTGCCGCTGCTCAGTCTCCTCACAGGGCTGGTCAGCCACTTGCGCAAGGTATTGCCCGGTCTCTTGGGTCCTGGAGAACTCTGAGAACCCATCATGTGCCCAGGCTGCAGAGTGGCAGATGAGCCAGGGAGGATGGCATCATTGCTGCACACCGATAGTGTGTCTGGAGAGAAAGAGGAAGAGACAGTAAGTGTACTGGAAAACAATGCAAGCAGAGCAGTGTACTCAGTATAAATAACTTCTTGCAGGTCAGGAAAATGTGTGGCAGTCTGGGAAAACCTGTCCGATTCCACTGTGGCTGAATTCTGGCAATCAACCAAAAAAGGGTTTTGGCCAAAACTGGTTTCCTCTGCCACCTTAACTTATACTTAAAACACAAATATATTTCAGCAAAATGATGTGAAAATGTTTTTATTTACTTTTTATTCTTGCCTAGACGATATCCCTGCAAAGATCCAGTCAGGTAAGAAGCCAGTTTAACAAACGAGGCGGTAAAAATAGTTAGTCTGTCTAAGATGACTAAAACTTTGGTAAGTGTGATTTCCTCACACAGTGAATGTTAGGCATTGATCAAGTTGTTGGACAGACAGGTACTGGAGCATAACGGACATAAGACTAATCAGTTTATAACCGGATAGTGACTCCCAAATTGTCCAAGATGCTCCTGCTCTGCAGTCACAGTAAAAACTTTAAATGCAAATTTCTCTCTCTTCACTTTTTGGGGGTAAAAGGAATTTTAAATGTAGTTGCACACATGTAATGGGGTAATAGCACACGATTGTACAGGATGTCCTGGTATACCGTACCATTTTTCCTTCACTGTAACTAAGGGGTCCAAACATATTCCAACATGACAATGCTCCTGTGCACAAAGTGGTCCATGAAGACATGGTTTGACAATGTTGAAGTGGAAGAACTCGAGTGTTCTGTACAGAACCTGACCTCAACCCCACTGAACACCTTTGGGATGAACTGGAACACTGACTGCGAACCAGGATCCTCACCTGGCATCAGTGCCTGACCTCACTAATGCTCTTGTGGCTGAATGAGCACAAATCCCCACATCCACGCTCCAAAATCTAGTGGAAAGCCTTCCCAGAAGAGTGGAGGTTATTATAACAGCAAAGGAACTAAATCTGGAATGGGATGTTCAACATGCACATGTGGGTGTGATGGGCAGGTGCCTACAAACCACTGGCCATATAGTCTACATGCAAATAAGAAGCATTTAATTTCAGCATGCAGTTTTCAGAGTTATGTACTATAATACTATAGAAAATGTTCAAATTTCACCAAGTGAAGGGTTTTCCCAGACCACCACACAAATACAGTAGTGCCCAAAAGTCCACTGCCAAATGGCCTGTAATTAAAGCATGTACCATAAATTAAAAAAAAAAAAAAAAAAAATTTTACTCAGTTGATCATTATTTAAAATATATACAGTAGTTTAAAGCTGAGACAAATCTAGGATTATTAAATATAGCTGTATACATGATCAGAAACAGTCTGAACATGTAAAATAATTTCACTATTTTATGCCATGGTTCAATAAAAGATATGCACATTAAACATACTGTATTTAAAAGCACAGCAGTGGATTTTCCACTAATTCATATAGAAGCTGCTTAACTATGACTGATGGACTCTTGGACTGTGCTGTACAAAAGCCCAGATGTACAGATGGCTTTCTTTTTTTTTTTTTTTTGCTCTTCTCACCTTTGTGGTTGAAGATTCCCTCCATCTCCATGCTGCTGCGTGAGTGAGCGATGCAGAGCATGGCACAGGGTACGATGCCCTCACTGGCAGGTGAGCGGTCAGTGGTACGCACTAAGCACCAGTCGGGCTTATCGTGGAGCCGCTCGAGCACCTCCACCGTCTGCCCCCGGCGCACATTCAGCTCATTACTGTTCCCTGCCATGAAGTCATGGATAACCACAGTGAGCTCGCAGCCTCCGGACAGCTAAGTGACCAAGAGAAGGAAAACACATCAGGTTCAGAAGTGTGTTAATACACTGCAGGTAAGTGCAGAAGGTGAGGGGTGGGAAGGCTGAGTTGTAACCTTGTCGCTGTCCAGTGTATTCTGAGAAGTACGGGAGGCCAGGGAGATGGTGTCTGGCTGACTGCTGCCTTCACCCTGACTGTCCAGGTCCTCTCCATCTCTGCATGGGGTAACACACAGCACATGAGAATCTACAATCCTACAGCAGCAAATCCTCTAAAAGGTGCAAACTAAAAAGAAAGTACAAACACAGTTGGAAGCAACAAAAGAGTAAAAACAGAAAAGTAAATCTAGTAGAGTATAGGAAGGTTTTACTGGCCTGAGATTGTACCTGCGGGCCTTGTGTTTGGCTGTGGAAGGCTTTGGGATGTGGATAGGTTCTTTCAGTGCGCCCTTCAGGTGAACTGTGCGCTCCTGAATCACCTCACGGATGTGTTTTATCCAGTCCTGCTTGTTTTCAATACTGGAGGCCTGTGTGTATGTGAGAAAGAAAGAGAGGAAAAAGAATAAAGCTGAGGCAGGTCACTCACTCAACTCTTGCGTCAATTGTAATCTAAGGGTTATCTGTCAGTGCTGGGCTATACTCACCATTGCTCCATGTTTGCATCCCTGACTTAGCTTAATTTGAAATATAGAAGAAAATTTCACTACTTTTGAAATGCACAATACAAAACTGACAAAACTGGCTTTGAAGACAGATGGACAACACTGACTTTTTTTTTTTATCCCAATTTTGATCATGCATTACAAAACGTTTCTGCACAGTGCTCAGCATTTCAAACTATTTAACAGTTCTCAGGACAGTCACAAAATATTAAAGTAACTGAGACAGTTCACACAAACTGAGAGACAGTAAAATATGTTGTAGAGATGTGTTCTGATGTTCATGTTCATTTGTCATGCGAAACGTTAACAGCCACCATGGACTAGCTATCAAAAATATACTGGCAGCTGAAGTCCTGCTTGCAAACATCAGTGAATGAAGTTTAATCTTGTTGTGTATTGGTCCTTTTCCCAACTAGCCGGTTTACAAGCTGCTTAACCTTCCTACCAACAGAACTGTGTGATCCATATCTTTTATAGATACCTTTATAGAAGAGCATTTTTATAACAGCTTAAATATACACTAGTATAAATTTTAAAAAAATTATGAACAAAAGCAGTAATCTGGCTAAAAGAAAACTATAATTAATAATATACTGACAAAAAATTCTCAAAGATCTTCTTTAAATCAGTGTACTGATGACCTAAACTAACTTGTGAATTCCTAAAGAAGACAGAAGCCATTGATAATAGATATAACTTGAACATAGCTTAGGAAATCCATTTAAGTGCCTTGCACTGACCAAATATTAAAGCAAACCTTTGAACTGAACTAGTGAGAATGTGATTAGCTTTTGGGGCAGGGAGAGCAGGAAGAACTGAGAATAAGCAAATAATAAAAATAGTATTTGAAATACTACATAATGCAGATCATATGTAGACATAATATGGCACCAGGATTGGTTAATATTCAGAGATGCAAACATTTATATAACAAACTTCACAGCTCACATATTTGGAAAGGAGTTAGAAATCACCAGATAGAAAAGTGAGAAAGATGAGCTAGAACAGAACAGAAAGCTAGACAACCACCTTAGAGCTCAACACCACAGCCATGCCACCAAGCAGAACCAGAAAGTGGGAGAAAATAAACACAGACATCATAAGCAAAAGTGTGAGGCACATACCTTAAGAACAATCTTGTTGTCAGAGGTTGGTGTGCGTCCTACCCAGAGGGCAAATTTACATGGATCCCCCTCCACATGTTCGGTAACACCCAACTCCGAGGTCTAAACACAGACAAGGCAATGTTCATAACCTAAAGACCTACAAAAGTAGGACACATCATTTGATCATCATGAAGTCTTGAGAGAACACGTACAAAGAGTTTGCTCTTGTAGATGTATTTGCTCCTGCCATTGGAATCTTTAACCTCCTTGCTGAAGACAAGAGACATCTCAAAGAGGAAGAGGTGGCGCTCTCTGCCCTTCCTGATCAGAGTCTTGGGATCCCACACCTGGAATGACTCCTGCAGGATCAGTTCTCCCTGAGACTCAATGTTCTCATCAAAACCTAAGAGGACACATGACAATCAGTCATATCATGTACATGTACATGTGTATGCGTATGTGCATGCACGCCTGGGCATGTGTGAATACCTTCCAGCATGCTAAGGTGCATGGCATCATTGGCCCTCTTAGGTACACTGAGCATAACCTCCAAGCCATCTTTGATTTCTCCTTTGCCCTCCTCACAACATGTCAGCAGTTCCTACATATACAACACAATGGCACATTAGAAAATGCAGAAGTACCCATTAACCTTTACTGGGAGACTCAAAGGATTTCATATGTTACTGTGAAGGTCAATGCTGTCAGAGATGTTCTAACCTTGAGCAGCAGCTGGTATTTGGTTATTCTCTGCACTGGTTTGATTAGATAGGATGAGATGGAGTTAGCCAGACGGTGCCTCTGCTGGATCTCCTGTAAGGTCACAAATTTATAGCCACATTACATGCAAAATAGGTTAGAAATCCTAACAATGTCATTGAAGAAGACTGTAGAAGACATTGAAGACTGTAGAAGCAAGCTCTTACATCAAAGTAGGATCCAGCATGCTCAAGAATGAGTTGTGTGGAGTCTGGCTTGTTTTTGCAGTAGTTTACATACATCTGGAATTTGTCAGCCTGCAAAAGAACAAATAAAGGTTATTCGCTGACCACTAAAATAAATAACATTTTTTCATTGTAAGCTTTCTGTTCAGTAAGCTTACCCAGGTCACGAAACAATGACCCACATCCTCTGGAAGCTGTTCATACTTCTCCAGCTCTTTCAGAAAGATACTGTGAAGGACACAGTAACAGAGACAGAGAAAGTGATGCAAACATCTATCCATGATGGTACACATGAATGGTTTATTGGCATTTACGCAATACTACAGCGGATCAGCACTTTAAAAAGCACAGTATTGTGAATTTTGACTGATGGTCATAAACAAAAACTCACTTGTGATGGAATTCATAGAGGTCCTGCATGTTGCCAAAAATGATGTGCTCTTTGTTGATGATACCTGGTGGGATTTCCTCTACACCACTGGTCATTTCCCAGAGATATGTCTACAGAAGGGCACAGTAAAGATGTTTTATTTCAAAATGGGGGGTTGGGGTGGGGGGGGGAATGAAATACAATGCAATAAAAAAAATATAAAAGCTATAAGACAACAATAAAATATATATATATATATATATAAGCATTAAGATGACTATTACTTACATCCATACACTCTCTCAAGTCCCTCACATAGGCCTTCTCTGTCTGAATCAGCTCTGCCATGATGAAGCTGTATACACACACACACACACACACAAATTCAAATAAGTAATAAATAAACAGGCCCAAAGTACATAAACTGATGATAGAAGTATTCTTGATGCGCTGTAACAGCAAAAACCCAGTGCTGAAATTCATTTGCTCATTGAAATTCAAGAGCAGTCTCCTAGATATTGCATGTCACAAATCAGTTATGAGAGTTTATGACAGTTTTATGCATAGGTCTACAATCTGTCATTATCACTCATCAGCGAAACACTTACTGCATAGAACTGCACTATAAATAACAATGGAGTGCAATGCAGACAGACGCTATGAGCAGTAAATAAACACGACAAAGACACATAACTTCAGATAGTAAAACTTCATCACGGTTAATGGAATCAAGAAAATGCTGATATCCACAAAAGTATGAATAAAGCCAAGCACAGACGCCTTCAATAGCGTGGGAGAAAGAAGGCTGGGAGTGTATTATACAGTAAAGTTGCTTCCACAAGGACATTTTTGCATTCATCTGAAAACGCATACATATGAATTACTTTTTTTTTTTGTCTTGGGCATGCTTTTGGGAAAAAATCAGTCATTGTTCAAACAACTAAACATGCATAGAAATACCCAGCAATAAAATTAAGTTTATTTTCTAGTCATTTATATGCTTTTGGTCTCAATTTGCTTAGGTGACCAAAAAAAGAAAAAATTCAAAGCATAACCCTGATAAGTGCAGTATAACAACCGCAGTGCTATCAGTGCTGGACTGACGCATGGTCATATCAGAGTACATTTCTTTAAAAGCTCAAATTTGGTGAACTGCTTATACAGATGATAAATATGTTGCTATAACTTGATGTCTGTCCAGACATGATTGCCATTAAAATCTGGCAAAAGAGCAGTGGGGTATTAGCTGTGCAGTGGAGTATCTTCTAGTTCTCTATAGACTTTTGGTTTTCCTGAGGTGACCAGAAAAAATCAAAAGTCAAAATATAATATATAATAATAATGGAAAGTGCAGCTGTGCAATGACATGAGCTTTGTGGTTGTCGGAGCTGTGCAGGGGCGGGAGCTATGCAGTGATGGGAGCTGTGCAGTGATGGGAGCTGTGCAGGGACAGGAGCTGTGCAGGGACAGGAGCTGTGCAGTGATGGGAGATGTGAAGCAATGTAAGACGTTACAGTAAGGTAGCATCTGAGGACACATACTCCTTCCTGCGAGCAGACTTGCGCTTCTCTTCATTCAGCTCATGAGCAGCATCCCTTAGTTTGACCTCTGACCCCGGGGCACTGGCAGGGATAATATCCAACTGCAGGTCCTTGCTCTGGAAAAGAGAAAATTACAGAACAATACATTATTGAAAGTGACAAGAACTAGAGTAACAAACAACAAGTAGATATTTAAACTTTAAATATTTAGCATCTTTATTATGAACAGAGCATGTTGTGGCTCTCCTTGAAGAATTGCTGGCTGAAATGCATGGCACATTCTGGATTGAACCGGTGAATAATTTTATAAAACTGTTATATTGACTACTATGGTACCTACTATGTGAGGCTTTAAAAATATGTGGCTGGACACTTCAAATGGTGAGCTTATGGAAAGTACATCCCTATTTATGAATAGTAAAACACCTCCCATCAAATCTACAGATGTCTCAACAGCACGCATGCTCAGAGTGACAGCAGAAAGGCTTTTGTGCTGGTAAAGGCAGACAGCAGAGGGGAGAAACATACCGCTTTGTTTGAGTCAGAAGAGATGCCCAGTGCTTTCTCCAGTGAGGTGCGGTATTTATCCATGCGCAGTGAAAAGTCTCGGTAGCGCTTGTCCACAGCTGTCACCCATTTCTTGATCTCGGCAGCATGAGCGTGACCTTTATCGCAGAAGCCATCAGCCAGCTGGATCAACAGCTTCACCCGCTCTTTGGTTTGCTGAGGATGTAGAGAGGGACAGACAACAGGGTCTAGTGTGACAACAAGTCTAGTGTTAAAGTATCCATTGACATACAATTTTAACCCATTAAAATATTCTATGTTCAATAATAAATCAAATCTATATTAAGTTGCATTTACTGGCATTAGTCGCTGCTACAACTGGACATCCCAATCCCATCTCAAATATACACAGCTTGCACAAGTATTCACCCACCTTGAACTTTACCACATTTTGTAGTGTGAAGACCTGGAACCAAAATGGACTTAATTTGAATTGTGTCTCATTTATCTATTTCAGTTCATGAGTCCATTTCAGGTCAAGTTGAAGGGGTGTGAATACTTATACAAGGCAGTATAAATACAAACATACTGAACAAAGATTCAGTGTTAACATGGAAAAAATGGAAATTAGGGCTGTGTTAACAAATTTGACCAAAATGCCAATCTATAAAAGAGGAATCTGCCATTAAAAATTATGATTTTTACTTTAAATATGTCTTCTGCATTCTGTGTAAGTGAAACGCGTGGAAAAGCTCCAGCAGTGAAGCGAGGAGGCTACCTTGGCTGTAATATGGAAGTCCTCATGCTCCTTCAGCAGCTCCTGAGTGTGGTGGATGCTGGAGCCTGTGGACGTGTGTGTGGACAGGTAAAACTCACCGGTGTCATGGATCCACTCAAGAGCCTGTACAACACATTAATGCACATGTTAGTACCTGCTTATGGGATTTACTTCAGAGCAGTTCATTTCAGTTAGAGATCACTGAGCAAAGAAATTGAGGCTCTGAGACGAATTCAGTGTCAGAAGCAGACAAGTGGTCAGTGGAAGCCGGGGGACAGATGGTCAGGCGGTGCTCTGCAGTGCAGCGCTCTTTAGCAGTGAGTGTTGTGTGGAAGCAGAACTAATTAGCTTAATGAGAATGTTGAAAATAGTAATTAAGGGCAACACAGTGTGGTATAAGTTAGATTGTGACAGTCTGCCTCAGGAAAACAAAGTGAAAGAGGAAAAGATGGGAAAAACCGAGACAGCAAACATGAGCAGGTAAGTGTGCGTGTATCTAAGAGACAAACCTGTTTGGCACTGCGCTCAAACACCACATATTGCTGGCACTGGTCCAGCCTCCTCTTCCTCATTGTCCAGAAGTGCAGGACACGATTCTCCCTCTGCAGCAACTCATTCAGGATGTCTGAACAAAACAAACACACAAAAGGCCTTGTTCCACTGCACGAAAACAGAACTTTGACACCAAATACCTGAAAGTGCACTGTTTCCAATAACCACAAGGTTCCAGTAGACCATACCTGCATAAGATGAGTACCAACAGCAAACAACGGAACTCAGGCATGAGGACCAGCAGAACTGTTTGTTACTGACAGGCTAGTCATAATATGCACTTGCAAAAGCCACTTTCTATGGCACACAGGGGGTTTACTATGTTGCTCACATCCACAGAATGTTATTTTTTTTATTTCATTATAGTTTCATCCACAGTCAACTGATATATCATCTTCTAAGATCTGTGATAGTGTGAATTTTTCTTTTGCTTGTTTTAAAACACTTTTTCACCAGTAATTTTAATATCACTAATACTGAGCTGGTTAAACAAACTGCCTATTGGACAAAGAAACAATGGTAATTCAAACACTTCTGCCAGCGCGTCATCACTTTTGTAGTTTAGCTGGTGAAAAATAAACCAGAAGATCCTTTGATTCCTTTTAAAGGACGTTCTTGTTTTTAAATGTCTACTTGAACTGTCTCATTTGGTCCTTCTAATCATTTTAAAAGTATACAGCTTGAAAATGCTTATGTCTATTAAGCAGCAGATATCAATTATGTCTATAGCTGGAGGAAGGACATGCACTTGGTAATGAGGTGTGTTTCTGAGTGTGTGTATATCATGTGAAGACAAAAGGATGGATCCACCCCCTGAGACAGTGTGTCTAGTTCTGCAGTGCTGAGGCCTGACCCACTTACTGTTTCCAGATTCGTGAGTCATTAAATCATGGAACAGAACAGTACAGAACAGGGGGGTGCAGATACACTGCATGCTATAAACTGGGCTAAACTAGATCTAAGTGGGTCAGTTGCTGCAACCACAACTCTTGTCAAAAAGACATAACCATGCGATGTCACACTTCTCCACTAGATGTCACCCCAGAGCTTAAATTAAATGCTAAACAAACAAAATAGAAACAAATATTTCTCCTGTAGGCAGACCAGCTGTGTTTAGATATGCCTCCAGAGACAACAGTCAGAGAGTGGGTAAAAGCTCAACCACAGGAAAACAACATGTACAGTGTGTTTGAAATGAAAAGCACTGTCAGAGACACAGCCATTTGTTAGCAATGCTTTGTAACTGAATCACTGCAAACATCCTGAGATACCCTGTCCTCCTACAGTGTTCTGTGAACTCACTTTTGACCTGCTGCTCGGGTGCTTTGACGTGACTCAGCATCCCAGGCATGTTCACACTGTTCCTGTGCATGTACTTGAGGAACACATCAGCGTTTCGTCTAGCCAGGGTGCATGCCTGAAAGGAGACGCATACACATACGTGAATCATTACAGCCCATTAAAAAGCTGCAGAGATAGTGTAGCTTGAGGGTACGGTACCTTGAGAAAGGCCTCTTTCTGCTCCAGGTGCTTGCTGATCATAGGGGTGACATGATCTGTCTCACAGTTAGGACCCAGTTTGTCTGCTCCGCCACACCAGTCCTCCTCTCGCTTATACTCCTGCTCCAGACTCTCCAAAACACTGCACACCTGTAGAGCAAACCAAACATTACAACTACAAACACCGAAGCCTTCCAGCTGTATTAAAGCAGAAGGTCCCGGAAGTGCGAGTCCACTGCCTGGAAAACAGCCAGTTTTGACCAAAATGAACCTTTTCTGCTAACAACATACTGTGACATCTTAAATTTTATATACACACACATACATACACATATAAATTTGACCAAAACAGTGTAGAAATGTTTTTATTAGGCTACTCGTCTGCCTGCAAAGACTGAGTAGGAGTATTAAGGAGCCAGTTTAATAAACATGGCACTAAAAACAGTCAGTCTGCCTAAAGACATCTAAATCTTTTCTAGCTGTGTTCTTTTCTCACAAAAACTGAACGCATCACTTGATTACACTTTTGCATAGCTACATCCCACTGCATAACAGACATAAGTCTAATCAATTCATTTTCTGAAGAGATACTGGCTGTCCATGATGCTCATCACATCACCACAAAGGCAGAGAAGAGCGCTTACACACTCTGTAAAGATGGCAGCACACAAATGATTTGAAATGTTTAAACGACCTTATAAAAAGGACAAAACTGTGGTCAAGAGAAGAGAACTGATTGAATTAATCTTGCTGTAACTATTGTGAAGACACACATTTATTATTAGCGCTGAAACAGACAAAATCATTTTGAAGCAGTGTGTTTTCTGAGTTGTCTGGTGATATTCTAACACCACACTCTCTTCTTTTGCTGTCTGTGCTGTCAGTACATGACTTGAAGGAAAAATCAAAGCAATACTGGAGGCTCAGTTTACTCAGTAACTGAAGCTAAAATTGCACCATACATAATGACCGACTGCATGCTTCAGCACAACAATAAAGGTCTTCTCCATGTTTGTACATGCACCTGTGGCCACCCGTTTGTGTTTTCTTCATGTCTTCTACTGATATAGTTTGTCTCGCACATGTAGCAGAACGGTATTGTTATGACCTTCCTTTTTCAATTTGACTTTAATTCAAAATACACATTTAAAGAAGCAGTTTGTAATTTTACACACCCTTAAGACATATAACAATTGATTACTTTTCCCCACTCCCCTAAATAACCCTGACCCATGTGTTGAAACAGTGTATGCCTCAATGTCCTTTAAAGAAAAGGGGCCCTGCTGCTGTTCCGGCTGGGGACAGAACTCGATGAGTGTTTAACAGCATAATGTGGTGTCTCATTTTTACATATACAGAAGTAATTCTGTCTGAGCCACTGCTCTCACCTGTTCAGAGGTCTTGTAGAAGGCCACAGATGCATTGACAAGTTTGAGACGGTCCTCCATCTTGAGCATGAGCTGCTGCCAGTGAGAAGCCACGTTCTCAGCGCAGTCACGGATCATGTCCATGTCGTAGTGATTGGCCTGCAGCATCGCCTCCGCCTTCTGCTGCACCTGCAGAGCGCTCTGATGGGTTTTCTGCTCACAGACAGACAGACAGACAGACAGAACAGAGACACAGTTAAATAAAATACAGTTAAATAAGATGACAAGGAAAAAGAAAAACGCAAAAAAACATGACTGGTGAAAAAGGAGACTCATTAGACAATAATGAATAAGTAACCCAAAGGCCAAGCATGTTCAGGCTAAGAGAAAGAAGATGAATTTGATGATCAGTTTATTCCATTAATCCACTTCTGAAAGAGATTAATTACATGAATTACAGCTGAAAGGCATCCTTTTGGTCATTTATAGCTCCTCTGTACAGAGTTCTAGCACTACCAAGGGCTGCAAGAAAGGAAATTGAGATCTCTCGGAAATGAAGAGGCAATTATGACAGGCTGCTTTGTCTCTCCAAGTTGCTACCACTCCTAGCCACACATGCAGATGTAATCTGCCCTTTAGAGGAAAAAAGAACAGAAGAACTTGGCAGGCTTCCTCTGCTGTGCAACAAACGAGCCTGTCCAAGGGTTTTTGATAAAATGAGTCTCTAACAGTTGTATCTAAATGCTGAAATTAGACTGGACTGTAAGCTGTTATTAGATATGTATGCTTGCACTTTAGCCTTTTGTACCACAGAAGTAACAAAGTCTCAAGAGGCTGGAGAGTAGGTAAAGAAGGAGCTAATGAGAGGAGAGGAAAGTGGTAGGGAGAAATAAATGTACCTCAATAGCATGCTGGAACTGCTCATGCTCTCTCTGCAGCTGCTCGGCCTCCTGCAGAGAACTGGCTGTGATCAGACCAGCATTCAGCATGGACTCACCATTACGGATCCAGCCCAGGACCTGACAAACACACACACCCCTTAGATAACGCTGATATTTGCACATTTCGGGTGTCAGAATAAATCTCACTTTTTATGAATTACAAAAAATCCACATTTAAATATTTAAGATACATTTAGTCACTTATATCTACAAACATGGTTACTAAATGTAATGATCAAATGAAGCTTCACTTGGTATAGGAGAAGTGTGTTCTCTGTATATACGAATATCATTTATGGCATGCTTTATTTTCACTTTTTTTTACATTACATATCAATTACCTAAAAATAATTTTTAAAAAACCTTAAATGTGATATTACATGGAATCAATTAAATAAATTATAACAGGCTCATGTAGTGAGCATATGTAGTGAATAAAATGCCATTCAGGATTCAGCCTAACTGTGACAAAGGGGCTTAAATAAAAAAAATATATTTATGTGTCATGTGCAAGCACACGTTGAAAGCACACTTACATTATAATCACTACTACAAAAAAAAAAAAAAAAAATGGTCGGAGTGCTACCTGCTTGACCTCTGCCTGTAGGTGGCGTAGCTGCACACACTGCTCCAGGTGGCGACGGTGCTGCTCTGCAGCCACATCCAGCTCCTGCTGCTTCTCATGCAGGAACTCCAGAAGATCCTGAACACGTGTAGCCATGTCCACATCCCGATCGCACAGCAACTCCACACCTACACACAGACAGGCTGATTCAGAGCAAGAAGGAAACATACAAAGTCAGCAAAGATAAGGCTTAGAGACTGACTCTGCTTTAGAGCAGATACTGAAGGTGTGATGAGGGCGATTTGATAAGCGCCTCAATAGGGGCGGGTGGACAGCAGAGAATTTGTGAAAAGTACCAAAGGATCGGATCAACAAGTGCCTAAAGCTAAACCTGCATGTGTAAAGAGTTTATGGCCCTGAGTTTTCTATGGTCTCCAGACTAAAAAGACCACAAAGATGCAATAGGAAATCTGTGTCGTGACCATTTTTTATTCAATAAGAGCCCCATTCTTTATGTTGCTTAAGAAATCCAGGATAAGACGATGTATGCTAGATTTAATAATCATACTTACAGCATGCAACAGAATATCTATAATAACCAATTTTCTGTGTTATGACCAAGTTTCAATCAGAGCTCATGTCTCATACATTGTTGAATAAGTCCAAGATAAGAGGACATACCAGATTCGCTATATATATATATATATATATATATATATATATATATATATAAATCTCACGATTATAATATAAAAGAACAGGCCAGCTGAAATTGCCAGGTGTTTAGGATGTGTATGTCCAGGTGAATATGGACATCATACCTCAGTGTGTTAGAAGGGTGTGGACACTCACCGTTCACTTTAATAGGAACACCGATACACATGCTTATCTATGCAGTTATTCAATCATGTGGTAGCAGCGCAATACAAAAAAATCATGCAGATATAGGTCAAGCGCTTCAGTTAACATTAATGTTCAGTTAATGCGTGTGTATGGAAAAAAGTGAGCCTCACCAGATGCCTGAACTTCGTTGACGTACTGCAGCAGCTCCTGGCCCTGATGGATGACGTCGAACGTGAGGTTGTTCATAGTGAGCGCTTTGTCTGCATGGTGCTGCAGTCTCTGCTCAGCCAGTGTCAGGTCTTCTGTGTCAAAGTCACTCATCTGTTGTGACAGCTCCTCATTCCAGGAGTCCAAATCTGAGATGATCTGTGGAGAACACCATAGGTTTCATCCTGATAAACACAGACACTTCTTCTGTGCAAAGACATGGCTTCTTGTGCAAAGACATGGCTTTTTATATTCAACATGTCGTCTACTTAACCAACAACAGAAACATGTTATAATGTAAGAGCATACAGGCCTCTATTCCTGGGTAGAATGTAATAAAATAGTTTTCGGCAGGCCTAACAATATTAATGCAGTTTTAAAAAGCGCAAAAAACAGAATGACTGATTTCCCTTGCAATATATAAGCTTCTTGCTTGTTAGGCCAAGGTCGTGTGAACTTTAACGTTTTTTTTTATTATTTTTTTTTTTTATTAAAGCATGACCTCTCTTCTTTCCATGCACACCTGCAACACCACGGAAATCACATATCATAGACAGAAGTTTGAAAGATGGTCATGACCAAAAGAGGAGTCAAAACAGCAATACTTAAAACTCTGGTAGTTTCACTCAATAAAGTAAAAGTACGGTATAATGCAGTATGCACAAGCAGTTCTGCATTAAAAACAAAAGCACCCAAAACATATGCTTGGGAAGTGAAACATGCTAAATGGCTTTTGCAGCCCTAATCCTAAAATCCTCCTCTCTGTAGCATGTGCTGGGGCTGACCTCGTCCTGACCCTCACACTCTACAGGCATAGTGCATGCACGAGCTCTGTGAACAATCACTGTTGGCTACAGCTCATTTTTAGCTTGTGAAAGCTGCAGCTCATTAATTGCTGGTTAATTGGAAATGAGACAGCAGGGAGCGCACAACTACAGCTGCTGGGCTTCATTTCAAGTAACGCAAACACACAGTTTTAGTTCAACACACACACACAGGCTTCCGTTTCCAGATTTATTTTCCCTTCTGCTTTTTTGGATGGGGTTTTTTGAACTGTGAGGTTAATCTCAGTGTAGCAGGAAGCTGGTCTGGTCAGTGGTCAAGTCTGTTTCTCCATTGGAGGCGGAGCTTTAACAGACTCTAGCCGAAGGGGATGTATTGCAGAGACAGAGTGTTGCCAGGTGGCATTGTGGGACTGCAGATTGGGAGTGTGTGGCGGCATCAGCCATCAAAAATACTGTGACTGGCACAACATGCTCGCATCGGCATGGTTACAGATTTCGCTGTGCTGTGATTGTGGTCTGTGTCCTATTTACTTGAATGGGAAAAGAGACATGGACAAAACAGGAAATTTCTGTTCACACAGGTGGAAATAATTTTAGAAGGTGGAAATACAAAAAAACAGATCATCATGGCTATTATTAAACAGTGTTCATACTGGCTGTGTGTGTGTGTCTTCTTGTTCCACAATCGCATTTCTGACTCCCTGCTCCATCCTGCTTAGGAAAAAATCTTCCTATATACAAAATGTTTTTGTTGGTGTCCGCAGTTCCAATATGCACAGGTTTTTTTTTTGTTTTCTGAATTTATTTTAGTGTTTGAGTAAGAGAAAGACTTTACATAAATAAATCATATTATTCTGTGCACAAAAACACACCCGTACATAATTGTATGCGAATTGAGAAAAAGCATTAACTAAATGTATTTGTACACACACACACACACACACACACACACACACACACAGACACACACACAGACACACACACAGAAAGCAGGTGGCATAGCATGACTCACATCAATGGCGTCACGCTCAAAGATCCTGAGCTGGAGGAAGAGCTCCAGTTTGATCTTCCTCTCCTGGAAGAGCTCCTCCATCTGAGCCTGAGCCTCATCCAGCTGCTGCAGCACACTCTCAATGTGGTTTATGGAGCTGTTGTGTGGGGCCTTATTGCTCGAAATGGCTGAATCTCTGTGGGAAATACACACAGTGGAGTCGTCAGATGTCATTTCACAGAGATACTATTTAATCACCTAGCATTCGCTTCCTAATGGTTTTGACCACATGACCTGTTCTGTTGTTCCTTCTCGTTTGTTCTGCTTATTGAGTCGAAATGATGGGTCACATTTCCCAGAATTTAACTCAGATTCTAAGCTGCTTTATCTGCTAAATCTATGTCAGTATCCAGAAAAAATTACTGGGGAAAAGTAAAAATTCATATCATCACATCATAAAAAGGTTTATGATAACATTATAATATAATAATCTTAGTATTTTTACCTTTATGGTGTACACAGTACAGACATACACAGTACTGGTACAGTTCATTTTCATTCTTCAGCTGCATTAAACTATAGCCTTAGTATACACTAAATTCATTAAGTAATTCAAAGTTGAATGCATAATTAAGAGAGCTTGACAGTCCTAATATACAATAAGAGGGCTTCTCTGTGTGACGTTTTGTGCAATATGTAGTAGATCAAACTCCTAAAGTTTAACCGTGGGAAAATTGAGAACCCATACTTATGGTTTACTGAGTTTGTTTTCCAAGCTCAACAGCGAGAGTAGTTAAACTGGTATTGTGGGAAAAAGACACAGACATGAGGCAAAAAAAAAATCTCAGTGCTATAGTTATCCACACATTACTGCAGATTTGACTTTGCTGAAACTGTCCTCACAAAACCAAAGTATGGATAATTAGCAGCCAGAGTTTTCAGACATTACTAATCCCAATTTCCAGTTCATTCATATTAAGCACTATATTATTTATTTCCACAAAAGCACATCATTGCTACTCTCACTAAAACCACTTCATTATGTACAACACAGCTACAGTAATCCCTGTTTCAATTTCAGAATGAAAACAAGCCGCAACAGATCAAAATAATAATTTCCTGAAATATATACAGGGGATATAAAAAGTCCATACACCCCGGTTAAAATTGCAGGTTTTTGTAATGTAAAAAAAATGAAACCAATGTAAATCATGTCAGATTATTCTGCTTCCTCACTCCTGATCGATTCAATTGTGAGGGGATTCTCCTGTGCACTCAAGTCATTCTGCAGGTTTTTCAATAGGATTTAGATCGGGGCTCTGACTGGGCCATTCCAAAACACTTCTTTTGAAGCCATTCATTTGTTGACTTGTATTTGTGCTTTGGGACGCTACCATGCTGAAAGGAGCAATCCATGATTCCCTCTATTCTTGACTAGAGCCCCAGTTCCAGCTGAAAAGAAGCAGCCCCATAGTATGATGCTGCCACCACCATGCTTCTCTAAAGCATTACTATTTGTTTTTTCACTTGAATTTTGTTGGTTGCTATATCTCACAAACAAGATCAGATATGATTCAACTTGGTTTCATTTTTTATATCATAAAAAACATGCAGTTTAAACAGGGGTGTGTAGACTTTTTACATCCACTGTATCAGTCATAACTTAATCACCATGGCCAAATTGAATTAACCCATACACTAGAATAATTTAAAATCACTAAGATAATTATAAAGAAAACAGTAATAATAATAATAATAATAATAATCTTTCAATGTGAGTAACCCTGTCAGCCATGCAGGCCTCAGACAGATTGTGATTAACAGTCAAATCAAAGTTAAAAGTTCTTCTCAAAATACAGAATACTTCTTTCCAGCACTGAATGCAATGACTTTCATCATAAAACAATTGACACCTTCATTATGAAAAACCACACCGAATCAAATAAAGCATGGACTTGTGGGTTTGATGCATGTTTTGGATTTGGAAGGTAAACTCAATATGCAGCCACACACCAGTGAGTGTGGCTGTGTGGTGCGTACGCCAGCATGTGAGACGGTGCGCTGTGAGGCTTTTTTGTTTGTACCACTGTGCATGGGTGGTTGAAGTACTCCTCTACATAATTAGCTGACAATTATTAAAGCTGTGGTTATGCAACCAGGACTGTATAACAAAGTGCCAGGCATATAAGAACGAGTGGAGTGGAAGAGGGTCTAAGTGAGTCTCTGAGAGAGGATGACGTCACCAGTGACACTCTGATTAGAGAACTCACAGCCACACCGCTCCATCTATGTTCACCTCTGTTGCTCTTACCACCTCTTAATCCCTCGGGCTCTACATTATCCATATTCACTCTCCTCCTACGTTGTCTATAGTCCACATATGTGGTACCTCTCCCTCTCTTTCTATCGTGCACATTAAAGGTACAATCAATGATTTTGGTAGATTCAAACCGAATTTCAAAACAGACTAAAAACAAAATTCAAATGATGCTACAGCAATCCGTGGCTGGGAGCGAAGAGATTGGCTGTGCTCTCTTGCTCTCTCCTGTCAATCACAATGACAGTAGTCAATCGTGGGTGTCTGTGAGCTCATGTATTAGGAAGAGGGCAGACAGTGCTTTCCTCGGAGTGTTACGCTGCCCTGTGACACAGCCTGAGCAGCAGGTGGCTGACTTTACATGTCTCGGAAGAAGCATGCTTTAGTCCATATCTTCCCTGGTTTTTTTAGCTGCCGTATGATACGGGAGTGCTGGCTGGTGGGTGGGAATTGGCAAGACAGCAAAGCAGAGAGAAAAAAAATAATAAATCAAACGGTAACAGCCTTTCCCTTCACTGCTCTCGAAACACATGCACACATACTGCCTAGATATGTGCTGCAACGTCTGAGTGCTAGTGCAGGAAAGAGAGCTTTCTGGATTGACAGGAAAGCAGAACTACCTCCTTGTCCTGATTAGTTGCAGGTTTGTGGTCAATATCAGATTTTCTACAGCAACTGAGGTGCCACAGAGACCAGAGTTTTCATCTAAGAACATCATTTTTTTGACAGCTAAAATATGAGGAGAACAGTTATTAGAAATAATAGTGATTTAAAAATTGCTGAATCTCATGAGTTAATGAGATTAATGAGTTACACAGGTTGCAGCACTAACACTTAAAAGCTAAATGCCCTTGTCTTTATGGCAAGTGCCTCATCGTTATGACAGGTCTTTAAGACAGATCTGTATCATCTTTATGACAGGACCACATATTATGAGGAAACACCAGTGATGCCATATATATTAGTGTCAAAACTCAACCCACAAAAAGTGCATAATCTGAGTTGATAGGTCAAGAAGCTACATGACATAACGTTAAACCGTATTAAATTTGAATGCCCTAACTGCTGACATGCCATCCGCAGTAATGCGCACCGTGCATCTTTTTTTTTTTTTTCTCTGCATACTATAATGCTACAAATAATACAAAGGACTAATGGAGAACTCGTGATAAGCCAAAGTATGAAAATGTACCCCCTTTCATGTTAAATGTAGTGCTTCTTACATTAAACTACATAAAATCTGTACACATTTCACAGGCATATTTGACATACACAATGGCTCATAAGCTCATTAATTATGATGTACATTTAGCTTTAATAATATAATCAGAATCAAATTAGAATTGGGCTGTGCTGCTGTGCTGGCTGGCTAGGTGTGTGATGTTTGTGAGGGTGTGAGTGACGTGGAAAAAGCTCTGCAGGAGCAGTGTGAGCCAGCTGACAGAGAAACAGAGAGCTACACTGCCTGCCTGAAGGGTGCTGAGAGACTGAGAGACTCCAGGACCTATAACAAGCTTCTCTTTCTGTCTTTCTCGCTCACACACACATTTTCTCTCTCGCTCTGAGCTTACATAAGCAGGCAGACCTGCTAAAACTCAGACCTCACGTTTCTCTGCTGCAGCATGCTGCATATACAGTAGATTATGACTGTGACAAATGGATTCTGCTAGCAGTGGTGCAAAACAGGTAAAAAAAAAAAAAAAAAAGAGGTCCAACACCGAACAAACCATACTGCAGTGCTGAGTGAAACTGGGCTGATCAAATTTTAATTCTTTAGACTCTAATTACTAAATCACTTTTTTCCCCTGACACTTACATTTTTCTCCATTCTGCTGTTACTGAGACAGTTTTCTAGTGCATCACTGATACTAAGCTTTCCAACTTTAACTGCATGATAGTGTAGTGTCTACAGTCTCTAGCAATTATTTGCACTGGTTTCTTCCACCCAGTCCTGTTCCAGACCCGCTCACCGTGAAGAGGCATAGTGTGTAAAAATACAACACACATCTTCCATATATTCCCTCCACAAATCACATGTCTAATGTCCCTTGTAGAAACTGTGAAATGTTTCCACTCAGCTGATATTTTTCAGTGTTGATCTGCTGCTACTCAGACAGTTTAAGCAGGTATGCGCTGACGGCCGCAGGACAGCAAGGCGTGCCTGTCAAGCCGGAAAATACGTAAGCAAAAGCCAGTGTCAGATTCAGACTGCTCTTTTGCCATTTTTCTTTGAGCGATAACACGTACTAATGTGCTATAATGTTAAAATGCGGAGCTCCTGGTCAGCCTTTCATTGGGATCAGAAGTTTGATTCCCAACAATGACACAGCCATCCATAGCCAGGAGTCTAGAGAGCAAAATGGGCTCTCTGAGCCACTCTGAGTGTGGCAGATGGCATACTCCATCTCCCCTGTCAATCAGAGTGACATTAGCCAATCGTGGGGCAACAAACAAAAACAAAAACCCACAGCCCTCATACGCAAAATAAGCAGTCTGCTGTTCTCTCAACATGTCTGGTTAGCATGCACTGTCCTGCTCATGTATTGTACATCCTCTCACTCTCTCATGTATGTGCTGCTGCACAGGGCACTGCACCGTGATCCTGAAGAAATGACATTTTGTTCCAAAGTATACAAATTATATGGAGGAATGACAATAAAACCCACTTGACTATTTAATGCCATTAACCAGGCTTGAGCTGATTTACAATGGCAATAGGAACTGCAAATAGAGTCCATCTATCGCAACTGTTATTAAATTGGGTGATTCAAATGCCAGAAAAATTGTCTAGAGCTTAAAAGGCTTTTCACACACGCAGACTGGAAAATTGCTCTCTCTTTCTCTTTCTGCTCCAAGTCTGAAAAGGTCAGAATTCCCTCTCAGCACAGCCTTTCATAGAGCAGGTAAAAACTGCTTGCGCCTCTCATGTGGTAACCATGGTAACAGCAACGCTAAGTACAGCTAACTCTTGGCCATATTTTAATCCCACACGCTATGTATCAAAAACAGAAAATGTCCGACTACTCTTTTACGTATTAATTCAGCAAACTGTAAACATGTATAAAGTGATTTTGGGTGGATGTGTGCACAAACCTTGGATAAACAGAATAATTAAAAGTGTAGAATCCTAAAATACCACCATCTCAATTAGATTAAGCTGAAGATGAATGATGTAGGTCAAGTTTGGGCTTGAAGATGTTTGAGAGAACAGGTTTTGAGGAGTGTGTGTGTGTGTGTGTGTGTGTGTGTGTGTGTGTGTGTGTGTGTGTGTGTGTATACCTGAGCTGCTGAATGAGATCCTCGCCCTCTTTAATGACGTTGACTGTAACCTGAAGCGTGGTTTGCTGCTGCTGGCCAAAGCGCTTGATGAGATCCTGCACGGCCTCCACAGACTCAGCATACACATCATCCAGCAGCTCCTTCTGTAGCTCTTCCAGCCACGTCCATAGCTACAGCACAAACACACACACACCACATGCTTCAAAGCTGCTTCAGCAAGACATTTAACCCTGCACTATTCCAGAAGCACTTCAATGCTGCTACATTTCACTGTGCAGCAAATCAGTATAAAAGTAAAGTGAAAAGCGCTGAAGCACCTCTTTCACGTGGGTGTGGAAGGCGACCGACATGTCGAGCAGGACCTTACGCTGCTCTACCCGCCTCACAAAGTCCTGGATTCGGTCCTCCAGCTGGTGGGCGGCCTGGTAGATCTCCTCCGGGTCACACTCGCCCGTCTGCGCCAACTGCTCCGCCGCCTCCAGAAGCTTATCTGCGTTGGTGTATGTGTTCTGAGCCATGCACATACACATCATACACACAGTCAAGGCCACAGCACAGAAACATACACTACATACACTCACATTCACTACAATACTGAACACACATGCCATTTAGCATTTACTGGCACTGATGAAGGACTCCTCAAGCAACACTTTTCAGCCGACTGTCTATGTGATCAATCTGCTCTCTCTATATATGATGTATCTATATGAACAATCTGCTCTGTCTACCTATCTATCTCTCCATCCATCCTATAAAATATATCCATATGATCAATCTGCTCTATCTACCTATCTATCTCTCCATCCATCCTATAAAATATATCCATATGATCAATCTGCTCTATCTACCTATCTATCTCTCCATCCATCCTATAAAATATATCCATATGATCAATCTGCTCTATCTACCTATCTATCTCTCCATCCACCCTATAACATATATCCATATGATCAATCTGCTCTATCTACCTATCAATAGATCTATCTACTCTATTCAATATATCTATAAAATACATCTATATGATTTATCTCTCTCTCTCTTTATCTATCTATCTGTCTATCTCTATCTATCTGTCTATCCTATATAATATACCTATGATTTATCTGATCTATCTGCTTGCTCCCTCTATCCATCTACCCACCGACTCACCTGTTTATCTGCCTACCTACCTGTCAACTTATACGTATGCTCTTTATATCTTCTCACTCACTTAATGTATCTATCTATCTGCTCAATCAATCTGATATATCTATTCTATACAATAAATCCATATAATGTATCTATCTCTCTGTATGATTTATGTGATCCAACTGATCTATCTATCAATCTGCTCTATCTGTCTATCTACCCACCCAACCTATCTATATGCTTTATATATCTATCTATCAATCTGTCTATCTGTCTGCTCGGTCTCTGTGCTCTATAGACATCTGATCTATACAGTCTAGGTATCTGAACTATATTATCTATCGGATCTATACGCTCGATCTATAGCATTTGTGTCAGTATCATACACAATAAATGACATGTCCTGTATGTATAATAAAAAAAAAAAAAAATTTTTTAAAACAAAACTCATTAGTAATGGAAGCAGTGGTTAAATGTTTATGTAAAATTAATTCATCAGGCACAGGCATTTCTAAATTCTGAAATCTGATCGCACTAAGACCTTCATTGTGTACTTTCAAGTCTAAGTACTTTGAATTTTTATTGGCCAGATTTGACAACTGCCCTTAGACCTCCAATATAAGTGATTTAACAGCAAACAGGGTTCATGTTATTAACACAGGGACGTTGTGTTGATGTTTGTGTGCTGGAATCAGACACAACCTACAGATATAGTGTATAGAGAGCAGACAGCTACTTACTTTTAACAAGAAAGAAACAAGCTAGTAAAACAGATACTTAAAAAGGAGAAAGGAGAAATCATGTGAAGAAAGAAAGTGCAAGGAAAAGGAAGAGAAAGAGAGAGGGAGGTGCACACCTGTGCCACTTCTTCAAAGTCCTCATGGCGTTTCTGCAGTGCTCTGGCGCGATGGAGAGACTTCCCCACTCCTGTGTGCTTACTGAGGAACGCCTCACCGTGGTTCTCAATCCAGTCCAGCACCTGCAGGTGGGCGGGCACGCAAACACACACACACACACACAAAACCAGAAATTAAGATATGAAGCTTTTTACCTTTTACTCGTGTAAGACAGATGCGAGAATAGTCCTGTCAAACAACTCGAGCTAATGATGATGCAGCACAAAGGCAGCATAGAAAAGCAAAATATGCAGATGTGCCCTGAAAAGGTGATGTGTTTCCTCTCTGTTCCTCTGCCTCGCTGTCACTCTTCGAGTGCACTGCACCTGAATGCTGCAGAGAACTCCGGTTTCCATAGCAACAGTATCCCGCTCTATAAAGCGCTGAGAGTGGTAGCGCATTCCTCCATATACAAGCACCCAAAGCCTCACACACAACGGATCGACTCTCAAGCCCGCAACTACGGAGCGCGCACTGCAGAGACACAGACTGAGACTGAACTAAAAAGAGAAAGTGGAAAAAAGGCAGCACAGGAGGACATTCCTACTGTCTAATTATGTGTTTATTTCTGTTGTGTGTACATGAAAATAAATCTATGGTTCTTCTGGCCAAGATGCTGTGGTGGTGTTTTTCTGTCTTGATGAAAGACATGGCATCGGCAGTAATTACACATTTGACTACAGCCTGCCCAAACGGACATGTGCTTTTTTTAAAGGCTGAGACTCTCACTGGTCTGCAGGCAAACACAGTGGAAAAGCTTGCAGAGGTTAAATAGTGCTGAGAGGCAGAGCCGATACATCCACTGTGCAACATTACATCAGCAAATTAGCAAACATCATCCTGCAACCTGGAGGCTTCGCTTTTAATTATTCATTCAGATCTCTCTTCCCTTCCTCCTTTGTCCTTCCATCACTCCCTTAATGCTCTTTAAATCCCCACTCAGCCCACTCCCCTGTGTGAAGCTCTGAAACTGCAGGGGTCTGCATGTAGTCAGGCTAAACTGCTACAGATTTTCAAAGGCACTTAAAAGATGGTTTAAAAATGTTTTGCAGTAGTGACATACCAAATAAAACAAATAAAATTTATACATGGTGTCCGCGAGCATCCTAACGTTTACAATAAGACCTTTTCAATGCCACTTCAAGTAGTTTAAGAACCAAATCTGTAGTGATCCAAATATAAAATCAAAATGATTTATTAAAGAAGAAATGAACCACAACAGAGTGTGCAGTTATAGGAAAATAATCAATGATTATTATTATTATTATTGGTGTGATGCGATGTGTTTTATTCCTCTTATACCACAGCAATTTGCCAGTGATAAAACCTGTTCATTTATTAATGACCATGTCATGCTTTATATCCCTTTATAGTTACATTTAATAGTGTGACACTGGTGACTATATGCTCAGTAAATATCTCCTGCCAGAGAGCTTCACCATATTAACAAGTATACATGTTTTCTTTGTTAAGTAACACGTTTGCATTTGATTATTAGTAGGCATAGTTTACGTAGTTTTCGCTATACGAGTTCCTGTGAATGAGTTGTGACTATACAACAGCGCATTAGAATGTGTGCATTAATAAAAACCTGTGAGTTGTCTTGCAGCCTACACTGTCAGAGCTGCTGATATAGAAGATTAATCAACACCTATTGAACAAATCAGATGGAGAATTCAACAGTGCTGTGGTATAAATACAGAAACACAGCATCTTTAGTAAAACTCACCCCATTACAGTGTTATTCAGTGAGCTCCAGCTGGTTTTGATTGATTGGTTTCCTTCTATCAGAGTGTTTCTGGGTATGCTAGGTCAACAGTCTAACATTAGCCTCATACTAACACACACCTCGTGTAACTGATCCCATAGTATTAAGCATGTGAGGCATATCAACTGTATCAAAAAAAAAAAAAAATGTAAAAAAATTTTTTTTTTAAATAATAAATAAATAAATAAATAAATCACATCATAGTGGATGTTTGAAGCTTAAAGTCTAAAACCATGTAAATTTTAATAAAAGAAGGGTAAAGTGCAATATAGAACAAAAAAGAAGATCCGCATACACAGTAGTCTCAGCTTGCTGCATTATATTTCATTGCGCTGTGTGTGTGTGTGTGTGTGTGTGTGTGTGTGTGTGTGTGTGTGTGTGTGTGTGTGTTACCTGCTGGACATCCTGCTGAAAGACACACAGCTGCAGACGCTGGTGCAGACGCACTTTGCGATGTTGCCAGATGTTTTCCAGCTGTCTCTGGTGGTGCAGCACCTCGTGAATGATGTCCAGTACGTGGTGCACGGCTTTGGAGTAGTTAGCAGAGGCTGTCAGCGAATCGGCGCTGCCAGGGGTCAGGGGTCGCTGAAGTTTGTCCAGTAAGGCTTTGCCATCTTGACTCACCTGTGTGAGGCAAACAGAAAAACGAGTTAATGAAAAGGTTTACTGCATTAGGCCTGCTTCTTCATTTTTCCCAGCTTTCTTTCGCGGTATAATTAGCTTAAACTGTGGCTAATTCAAACCCATTTATCCACGTGCACAAATACTCTCTCTACTCTCTCTTACACACACACACACACACACAGACACAGACACAGACACACACACACACACACACACACACACACAATACTGTACCTCAGAATAGGCAGTGGTGATGTGTTCATACAAGCCCTGGTGATGATGGATTGCGTCTTCTAGGTCCTGGAGGTCAGAGGGCAAATCCACCTCTCCACATGCCTTACACCATGAGTCCACATTACTCATGTACTGTAGGCAGGAGACACAAAGAAGAGATATGAAGAAGTCCTCCAGTGCTGTTAAACATCATCTATAACAACATCCACTTCATCCCAGTCCTACTGATACTCATAGACATAACACTCAATGTGCGTCCATCTATTTTCTTAACTATTAAAGAGACCGTATAACGTTCTTTGTATTATAATGAAATTTCAAGCTGTAGCGTTTAGTACATTTAATAACTTCAATTATGTAGCACTAGAACTAGAATCCCATAATTAGATTTTCTACACAAAGTCTTGCATTACAGGCATTAATTTGTACTTTTCCACACTTCCTGTCCCTATGGGACCAATAAAAGAATAGAAAAGAAATGAGGCTTAAGTATGCTGATAAAGGAGAAATACTGTGGCAAGAACAGGAGCTAGCTTCTTCACTACTGAAGTGTAATGAAAATTTCATCTGTTTTAAAAAAAAAAAAAAAAAAAAAAAAAAAAAAAAAAAAAAAAAAAAAAAAAAAAAAAAAAAAAAAAAAAAAAAAAAAAAAAAAAAAAACTCATGACCCCTGACCATTCATCCCCCTTGCCTGAGGAAAGATGAAGACCCTGTTTCCGAGACTGAAACAGAATACATGCATGAGAGGGACTGAACTCAGGCTTTGTATGGACTGAGAGAGAATGCTAGATGGGGCAAAGCTGACAGGAGAGCAACCTCTGGAAAAAGAGGGCAAATCTTGCTGCTGCATGAAAAGGCACCAGACATGAGAGGAATATTCCACCATCACAAGAAAATAGGGCAACCTCTGCTCCTGCTACAGTGCAGTCTTATACACGCAGCATATATACAGTCTTTTTTCAGATCTGCTTGGTCAGTAGGTGTTGAGTGATTTTCTATAACAGCAGCTCTGAGAGTAGTTCTGGCTGCGCTGCATTTCGATTAAATGCACACATTCTAATGTTATCAGTGAGGGCTTCTGTGAGGAGACATTTATTTAGCAATTTTGGAAGGAGTCTCCAGTGTCAGTGCTTTCTAACAGTCAGAGGGGAAGCTGTAACTTTACTTTTTTTTTTTTTTTTTTAGGACAGAGGACTTCTCAGTAACAGGACAGGCTAAATGTAAATATAAACAGATAAACTGTACAACTTGTCATTCTTTATTTAATTAACACTTGTAATCATTGGCAATGAATCATCTCATTAGGTGCTGCACTGTAAATCTGCGTAGTGATGGGCCGCATCCCACCAGCCTGGCGTTGATTATGTTCCTATATGCCCGGTCATATTTTATTCCTTTCGTGTTTCTTTCTTTTTTGCATATGTATGAATGCACAGTTTAGCTTTTTTAAAATCATACTGCACTTTTTTACTGTATAACTCTCTAATCACAATTTTTCTGTATCTGATACTGCTATTCTTCATTTTGGTGAATATTTGAAATATATCTTTAAAATACGGTAGCAAACCATAAATAATAAAGTATCTGTTTTGTATCAGCCTGGCCTTGTAGCAAATCAATATTACCCGAACATCAAGATTTTCATTTGTCACATACAAAATTATATACCATATATAAACTTGCGGTGAAATGAAAACCTGGCCTACTCCTCCTTAGACTGTGCAACTAAATAACTAAATTAAAAATAAGAAATGACTAAGAAATAAGAAGAAATAAGAAATATTCATACCGGAATGTGCAAAAGATAGCAATGTACAAAATACGCAGTTATGTTACGTGTAGTAACAATGTAAAGTGCGGTATACGGAGTGTCAACGGATTGCAGAGTGACGAGAGAGTCTTTATGGAGTCCTAAGGGATCTGTATAGTGGACATATCCGTGTTGAGGAGTCTGATGGCCTGAGAGAAGAAGCTGCTCCTGAGCCTCTCAGCTTTAGCCATCAGACTACGGAAGCGACTGGCCTTTTCATTTAGTTATTAATTAATAAGACACTGTACACAGCTCAGTTCCAGCATACCTGCAGTGGGCGAGGTAGGCTGAGACAGAAGAGGAATGTGAGCGCAGCATTCTAACAATGCTTTTCTGGAGATTTATATTTTACTTTGTTTTGGGTGTTTTGCTAAAGTGCTCATATTACATTACAAGCAAAGGTTTTATTGCACTTTTGACAACTAGAATTAACGTCATCCCCATCATCCCTGTCAGCCACATCTTTAATCTTAAAGAACCTTTTGTTATCTCTGCTATTGCTTGTGTGGTGAACAAATGAACAACAGTTGAATTGCATGCCTGTGTGTGCGTGAGAACCTGAAGTGTAACCCTGCCTTTCGAAAAAAAAAACTGGAGACAGAGAAATTCAGCATTAATTTAATAAATCTCAGATTGCACAAATAGCATATGTTATGTTTAACCCTATCAGTATTCCAGGTTCCTCTTAATAAAATCATAATTCTATGACTGATGCTTTTTATCCGACTTGCAGCTGAGACTGGACACACAGGGGCCACTGAATGCTGGGATCTGAACTCACAACGCTCCGAGCAGTAGCCCCATGCCTTAAACACTACACTACCACTTCCCAATCACTAGAGATGTCTTTACTAATCAGACACGGTTCTCATTAAACCCATCCACAAATACTGTTTATCAAAACAGCGACGTGCATTTTCTCACCTGGTCACATTTCTGATGGAAAGTAGCGGACATTTCCAGCAGTGTGCTCCTCTCGTCCAGCGCGGCGGCGAAGGCCTTCCACTCCTGCTCAAGCTGACCTGAGATCTGTTTGATCTGCTGCGACGCATAGTGGCCGGCCTCCAGCAGTCGGTTCCCCACAGACATAATGCGGTTAATGTTCACATACACATTCTACACAAGAACAAGGGCGAAGAACGTTTGCAGAGTGTTAAGAATGGAAACATGAACGTATTTTTAACAGAGAGATAATATCTATAAAAATTATTGCTATATAAATTCATATTTATTAAACTTGCTTCTAATGGGCTTTATACCTGTGCTATGGATTTAATTCAGTATATGAAGACTAATATGAGAGTGCTGAAAGCTGGAAGGCATCCAGCCGGAGTTTAACATACTGGACATTATTCAAGCGAGAAGGTTTAATTTGATTAATCTGCCATAGATCTATAATTCATATCTCAGACAGGCAACAGTAAAAGACGTAGTGCAGAGAACCTCCCAGGGCTTATA
Source organism: Pangasius djambal (assembly GCA_022985145.1). NCBI lineage: Eukaryota > Metazoa > Chordata > Actinopteri > Siluriformes > Pangasiidae > Pangasius > Pangasius djambal. Next base: position 11,344,357 of record CM040997.1, read on the forward strand.
TCTAGCATGCGTCCGACAGCAAGGCTGTTAGCGTATTCTATCATTCTAGAAGGTGTAATGAGAAATTTCACGTTTTGCTGGAGCAAATCTGCAATAAAACATCTGCAGATACTGTGCAATCATGTCAGCCATCAAAACCACGATGTAACAAGCACTGAATTCTGTTAAATCTGGAAACAGCTGTTTCTGTCACTACTTGAATGCGACTTCCCAACCCCTTCCATTTGCTGTCTCTCTAAAGCAGGAAATGATCTGTAAATATGCTACAGGAGCTCCTGAAAGCATGCGGCTGTGTGGGTCTAGAAAGGCCTGCGGGATGCCGCTCTCACAGGAAGTGTTCAGGATGATCATTGCTTCTGCTCCATTATGCATCACTGGTGCTCAACACAGCATTACTCTCTCCCATACATTCCAGAGATTCGCTATGAAACAGTCAGACCATCTGTGGTGTACATGACAAACATTTACTACCTGTTTGTCGCAAAGGTAAACTCCTCCACTGCATTTGTAGTCAGAGGTGCCAATATTGCTGGGTTAAATACTGCAGGGTATGCTGGTACAGGGAAATATCCCACGAATGGGTGGTGTGATACGTTACTACCCTGAAGTTATTTATCTATAACACCACATCCCAGTGTTTTTTCCCTCTTATACCACGGCAATTTGCAAACAATAATTATTATATTTATTTATAAATGGATGTCATGCTTTTAACCATTTATAGTTACAATGAATGCTGTGGAACGTCTGTTAGACAAGTTAGTTCCTGTTATCACTTGTGTTATAGCAGCTATAAACAGTCATTCCCTCACTAACCTCCCTTCTTCTCTCGTTAAGTTAATAAGACCCCAAAAAAAAAAAAAAAAAAAAAAAAAAAAATTTATTTTATCGGCAAAGCACAAAGACCTGTGTGCTGAAGACGCTGCAGTGGTGGAGACTACTGTCAGAGCTGCTGTTATAGAAAACTAATCAACACCCTCCGGACAATCAGAATTGAGCATTCAACAGTGCTGTGGTGTAGGCAACAGTAAGAAAACAGTGAGGTAAAAACACTGATGATAATAATAATAAGTTCTGTCGGCTCACAAGACAGAGGCTTGTGAATTTACAGGACAAAGTTCACGAAGATAAAGTCACGAAGTAAAATAACCACTACTCGCCACACGTTCCCTTCAGGGAACTGCCTTTTCTACCAGGGGGATTTTACTCACACTGGGTCTGACCACTGCTTTAACTGAAAAAGGGGTCAAAAATCATAAATGCTATGGCTAAACCACAAATATTGGCACCTCTGCTGTAGTACATGGGTGATTAACATATACTTTTTTTTTCAGCTTGTTTCTTTGTACTAATTGTACTTATTGTTGTACAACCCTTTTGTGAATTTTTCTAACGTATTGATGAACGTGTAAATGAGACTTTAAGCTCCTAAGACTTTAAGCCATTTCAAACAGCTCCTCTGACCTTTTTGCTAGAATGTTATCGTCATTTTGAATCAGCAATACACTGAGTCAATTTTAAACGTTTATTGACAGGATGCTGTTACAAGTGAGTTTCAGGTAAATAGATTTGCCATTGTTCACAAGAACTAGATCAAACCTGTTACCCATGGTGGTCTCACATGTGCTACAGACGCAGGAAAATGTTGAGTATTACGTATACTCATAATGTGCAGCATAAACATAATGTGCAGTGTGTTTTTAAAGAGCTGCTGGAAGATTCAGAGGCAGTACTGGCTCAGTGCCAGCTTACAGGCAGTGCTTGCTCAACAGCATTTTAAGAGCTGGACCCTCTGTGAACTCACTGGGGGAGGCATAAAACGACAAAAAAAAAAAAAAAGTGTTACAGTAAGTGCTCCAAAGGGTCCCTCAGTAATCACCCATTCCTAACACTGAGAGCTCATTCTAGTCCAAACCACTTACAAAACCGGTACAAGTAACAAACATTTGCAAAGGCTTGGACCACTTCTGGAGAAAGTCCACACTGTCATATTAACAAGCTTTTTTTTTTTTGATGGCTACTAACAATGGGCCTCATTTATGAAGCTGGATACAAATGGATTTATGTTCAGATGAGCTTTTACAAAAGAACATGAAAATTACATGAAAATTCCGGAAAAATGATTGTATTCTACTCGTGGTCCTGAGTGTGTGTAAATTTACTCATAAGAAGACTAACTAATGTAAACCTCGACTTGTTCAACTTCAAGTCATATAATTTGCACGGATTTCTGTATGCTCTTTATATATACACAATATACTCTCAAGGTTAAATTGGTTATTATTATTACGTTCACAGTGTTTAGCTGTGACTTGGTTTATAAAAACATTTACACAAAACTTTACTAAAAGATTGATAAATAAGGCCCACTGAGTTTTAAAATCTGCATCAGTAAAGGTCTGTTTAAGCAAGGAAAGATTAAATTGGTGACCTCAAGGGAGCATTAAATGAAAACAAGTCTAAAGATGAAAACATGCGCACATACTCTGATGATGTGATTCTAAGCATACTATGCATTTGCTGATCACAAATGTACCTGTTTGCAAGAAAATCGTTGTTGGGTACAAACAGAAAGTCCTGTCTGGTGCTCAGCTATTGGCATCATAGCATATATACTGACAAGTATGGAACTCTATTGTGTGGTGTGTATCACATGGTTCTATCGTGTTGTGTTGCTGTTATCTTACCATACAGTTCATGGCAAAGTGATTGTGCTGGGTCTGAAGATCCATGGCATGTGAGTGATTGTTGCCAATCTCAGTATAGCCTGCTAGAAACAGGCCTTTGTTGTGCATGATCCAGTCAAACATCTGCAAACACACACAGACACAAACACACACACACGTTATTTTTGGTGGGAGAAGGGTTTATTAGTCATGTGCGGGTCAGCCTGTAGTGTGCTGTTGTTGTGATGCTGTTTAATTGTACAGCGAGTGTGTGTTTATGGGCACGCTGGTGGGTTCAGAAAGGTTAGCTGGATAAAAATAGGATGCTTAAGAATGACCTGTTTCTCAGGAGGAGAAAAAATTCCCGGTGTCTTAGCAACATACAAAATCCTCCACCCACTACATGCAGCATTCACGATGCTCTATTAGTGATGGAGCACAAAAACAAACACTATTCAAGATGGCAAATAAAGATAAAGATTCTGTTGATTTTGGCCTTGATCCTGAAAATAATCCTGTTTTTCACATGCTGCTGGAGTTAAAAAACAACACCTTTAAATTAAACTACATCCTGCTAGAGATCCAGCCTTGCAGAAACACAAGCATGGCAGTTCCGCAAACGCTGCATTATAATGATGCACTAATTATAAACCTGTGTGTTACAGTATTCAACACCTCAGGCTTGGTGCACGTCTCACCTTCTCTGCGTCCTGCTCGAAGAGCCGCAGCTGGAAGCACTGGTCGAGCTGCAGCTTGCGCACGTGCCAGGCCTGGTGCAGGTTGTGGCGTGTGCTGTGCAGCTGCTCCAGCAGGGCTGTGATGCGTGGCACAAGTCCCTGGGTGTCGGCGTTGGGCTGGCCCTGACCCTGGGCCTCTCTCTGGCCGGGCACAGCGGGCACTGCACGGGTGGCGTAGCTCTCACTGCTCTGGATGCGCTGCAGCAGCCGTTGGCCCTCAGCGTCCACCTCCTCCACGGGTGCTTTCATAACCCTCTTCTTAAGGGCTGCGTGCTCATCGATCATGCGCCTCGCACCCTCTAGCTCCTGGGGGAAGTCCTTACGCGTGACCGTGGCCTGCATCTCCTCAAGGCGCGCCAACAAGTGCCTCGCATTGCCTGTAAACTCCTCAAAGGCCACGCGGATCTCGATCCACTCCTCATGGTTATAATCCAGGCTGCCCTCGAAGTCGGGTGTGAGTTGGGAAGGGTCCACCACCTTGGACAAGCCCTCCAACGACACCATGGTGGTCTGAGAGAAGGAAATATTGGCACAGTGAAAATAGTGAAAGGAAAGGACAAGGAAGTTGATGGCAATTAATCCATGCACGAAAAGCAGAGAGAATACAATGAGACAAAAATTGATCAACAGGAGAGAAATATGGACAGAAACAATCAGAGAAAGAAAAAAAAAATCCCACACAGCAGCAGCTTAATATGCTGTGTCCCATGTGACTCAACAGTGCCCTTCCAGACTGAGTTAATGACCAGTAAGGTGGGACAGTTATTTTTAACAGAAGGCATAAATCTAATTGAACTTGGCCACTTAGGAACAGTCAAAAGTCCAGACTAGCTAGAAACACACAGACACACAGTCTCGAGCAGGCTGTGGAGCCTCAGGCTAGGACACTGCACAATCCAACTACAAACAACAAACAAAAAAGTATGACACAAAAAAGATTACAGGCAGATATTTTGAGCTCGTAAGATGACACTCAGAAATGTATTTATATTTGAGTTCTTTGCGTATATGTATGAGGAAAAATGTTGATCAGTTTTGCTCAAATGGCTTTCAGCAAGCTAGATTACACTACGATTTTATTTTGTTAGCTGCTTTTGTGCCGATCTTTCATAATTCAATTAAAGCACATATCAAGCTCAAAATCTTTTTGACTCTTATTTTACTCTGCTAAAAAGAAAGACACATGAAAACAAATGCTTGTGAGTGTAAAATCTGAATAGTGGAGCTAATCTGTTTTGCTCTTGTGAAGCGCTGCTTCCACTAAACATGTTAGAAAATGAGAGACAAGCGTGTCCAATCATTCTAACTTTCATTTCATTTCCATGCTCACAGATGTCTATTCAGAGCCATTTGGGAAAGTTAAAGCGTCAACTGTTCTGCAGAGCCACCTAAAGAGAGATAGAAAGACGGAGAGATGGAGAGAGGATGAAATGGAGAGAGAGAGAGCAGATGGACTGACAAAAGCGAGTGGGCTTCATCACGGCTGTGTGAAAAGGCAACAGTGAGCTGTTTGGCTCTTATCTTGAGTTAAATTAAATACAGCCCACCGCTATTATTCCAATCAAATCCTGCACTCACTCGCTTCACATCATTAATACACACCGGGTTTATCTGAACTGAGTTTTAAGAGCTACAGAAAAGCAGGCTTTAGTCTTACTATCTAGACAAAACTAATCTATGCACATTACTATTATACAGAGTGTCCCAAAAGTCTCTATACACAGGGGACACTTTCTAGCAAAATGTCTTACAAAATTTTTCATAAGATATATATGTGTGTGTGTGTGTGTGTACACACAGCATTTACCCCCCCAGAAGCTCAAGTTAATTTTTATTTAATTTTATTTTCTATATAGCGCCAAATCACAACAGAAGTGATTTAAGGTTACCTTTCCTATAGAACAGGTCTATACCTTGTTCGTTTATTAAACAAACTAAATAGCCTTATGTTATTTATCTTATTTACACGACGGCACGTCATTTCTGTCTCTACATGTTCGCGTGTTTACAATTCTCCTCTGCTCTGTATCGCGCACGGCGGAGTTCCGCACCGATGCGTGTGCGCGCGCACACAGACACATGCGCGCAAACAGGTGAGCAGTACACTCCCACCAGCGGACAGAGAGCGCGCATCGGAGAATATGTCGCATCAACCACCTGAAAAAGAGACAAAAATATCTGCGTTTTTTAAACGCTCCCATGTGGTGAAGATGGCAACACTCGCTCTCCTGCTCCGCGTCAAAGTACAGGAAAGAGCCCAAATGCTGCACGCCCTGCCCCTGACAAGCAGCAGAAGTCCAGTCACCACCGGGTGACAGGTTTGGACCCAGCTTAGCTGTTCAGTTATTATATGTCATTAAAAGAAACACACGAACACCATGATTCCTTTGTGTTTGTGTCCGTCTGTCCAAACCACGAACATCCACTGACGAAGGCGCAACTGACGTGGTGCTGGCAAATATAGTCCTCTCTGTATGGAGACTTTTGGGACACCGTGCAGTATGTACGGTGGTCTGGGAAGACCCATTACTGTGGCTGAATTCTAGCAAATTCTGGCAGACAAAATTGATACAAAATTGGGTTTTTCTGCCAATTTACATACAACACCTTTAAGATCTCAATTTACATACTTTAACACCTCAACTTTACAAAACCATGAATATATTTCACCAGAATGCCATGGAAAGGTTTTTATTACCTTGGTGTGAATAATAAGCCAGTTTTACAACCACAGCGGTAAAAACGGCCTGTCTGCCTAGAGATGTCTAATACCTTGCTGATTAAGTGTGATTTCCTCACACAGTCAATGTCGAGAAAACACACTCAACTCTAATCAGATCAGTTTGGAATCAGACAGCGGCTGTCAAGATGTCTGTGATGCTCTTGCACCGCAGTCAGAATTATATTTTTTAAATGCAATTCTCTTCCCTTTTCACTTTTACGGGTAATCAGACTAATAAAATGCTGGAACTTTACTCCTGGTTGAGATATGAAAAGAAACACATGTTTCGGTTCAGGAAAATCTGTTATTTTCAAAACCATGTCTAAATACACAACACACACTGCATCCAACTACTACAGTGTGTACGTCACCACACAACACACACTGCAGCCCAACTACTACAGTGTGTACACAATCCCACAACACACACTGCATCCAACTACTATAGTGTGTACACCATCCCACAACACACACTGCATCCAGCTACTATACAGTGTGTACACCATCCCACAACACACACTGCATCCAACTACTATACAGTGTGTACACCATCCCACAACACACACTGCATCCAACTACTATACAGTGTGTACACCATCCCACAACACACA
>CM040997.1:11351192-11387418 GCA_022985145.1 Pangasius djambal
CTGTAGCCCAACTACTATACAGTGTGTACACCATCCCACAACACACACTGCAGCCCAACTACTATACAGTGTGTACACCATCCCACAACACACACTGCAGCCCAACTACTATACAGTGTGTACACCATCCCACAACACACACTGCATCCAACTACTACAGTGTGTACGTCATCCCACAACACACTGCATCCAACTACTTGTGTACACCATCCCACAACACACACTGCATCCAACTACTATACAGTGTGTACATCCCACAACACACTGCAGCCCAACTACTATACAGTGTGTACACCATCCCACAACACACACTGCATCCAGCTACTATAGTGTGTACGTCATCACACAACACACACTGCATCCAGCTACTATAGTGTGTACGTCATCACACAACACACACTGCATCCAGCTACTATACAGTGTGTACACCATCCCACAACACACACTGCATCCAACTACTATACAGTGTGTACACCATCCCACAACACACACTGCATCCAACTACTATACAGTGTGTACACCATCCCACAACACACAGTGTTGCATATCAGCACACACTTAGCTCCACACCCCTGTACAGCCCTGAACCACACACACACACTCTCTGTCTCTCCCTCTCCTTCACATCCCCACAGATATACACACCTCCACACCCTACTACTCCACAGCAACCTCAAACACACCTACATACACACACACACACACAATCCTCCACACCTTTACACAGACATCTACCCTGCACACACCCATACATCACTACTGCACAGCAACCAGAGCGCACACACACACTCGCCACTACACCACAGCAACCAGAGTACAGCTTGTTAGACAAACACACACAAACAAAGGCGTGTGCACGCGCGCGCACACACACACACACACACACACACACACACACACACACACACACACACACACACCACAGCAACCAGAGTACAGCTTGTTAAACCAACACACAAACACAAGACAAACAAAGGCACACACAAATACACACAAACAACACCATTTCACAGCAATCAGAAAACAGACTGGTTGTCACACACACACACACAAGCACCCAGATAACATGCTCACTAGAATAACACATCATAATCTCTCTACCAAACATTTTCACTCAAACTCTCTCTTACGCACATGTGTGCGTGCACACACGCACACCCAGATAACAAAATGCTGCCTAGAATAACACACCACAATCTCTCTCTCCATCATTCTCACACACACTCACACAAATAAACAACACCAAGAGAAGAACCTGGTCACTACAATAACACTATAATGTCTTTCCTCACATTCTCACTTACTCTCTCTCTCTCTCTCTCACACACACACACACACACACACACACACACACACACATTGATTCTACAGTACAGAACAGACATAAATTATCAAATCATATCAAAGCAAAGCAAATAAACACATCAGGAACTTCAAATCCAACCAGAAATATTAATTCTCCTTAAAAAAAAGAAAAAGAAAAAAAAAAAAAAACAATTCAGTGATTCTCTGGTTGTATGTTTGACAAATAATAATCGAAGAATAACAAAAAGCCGAGAGTGATACACAGCACTGTGCTTCTTACACACGTCCAGGGAAGAAGCCCCAGAAGGAGCTCGGTGCGTCGCTCTCCTGAGCGATTGCACACGACAGACTCATACCTCAAACTCGAACTTGGAGCTGCCGAAGTTGGTCCTCTGTTTCTGCCAGAAGTTGTCTGGTTTAATGATGAGCGCGACGTGGATGCAGCAGGGGAACGACTCTTGTAGGATCTTCAGCAACGGCTTGATGGAGTCCCACTTTGAGCCGCGCATGTCCACGATAACCGTGAAGCCATGTTTACACACATCCTCACTAAAGGGAAAGAAAGACAGCGAGATACAAAGAGAGAGAAAGAGACAGACAGACAGAGAGAGAGAGAGAGAGAGAGAGAGATCAGTGCTTGTGTTACATAACCCATCCAGCATCCTCCATCCTCTCAGAAGCTCTGAGAGCTAGAAGAACAGAAAATACAGCTGGAGAGAAAATTCTTTCTGTTATTCACAATCAATACACAGCATCCAGTGAGCATGATGAAGAGGGCGAGAGAGATAGAGAACTAGAGGGAGAGAGAGAATATATGGCAATATATTGCTTACCATTAGTGCAGAGTTCCAAAATGTAAATCATGAGCATCAGCCAAATAAACAGCTGGTGAAAACCTTCATTAACATCTGTCTGTCAATCTAACCCGCTCTCTCTCTATTACCGCAGGTCTGTCTCGCTCTCATCAGCTAACGCATCATCGTCCTGTCAATCTCCGCACATAACGAGCAAGCCGTGATACCGAGCCTAGCTGTTCTGCATCCACACCATCAGTCGACACACATGCAACCAGTGCAACTGCGACACTGTTTTCTTCTCATGCACTCGCTCCCCTCTCTCTCTCTCTCTCTCTCTCTCTCTCCCCCTCTCTCTCTCTCCCCCACCCACCCACATGCTCCCTCACTCGCCCTCCCCACTTCTTTCTGCGTTTGCTCTCTGTCACTCTTCAGCTCTCTCTCTCTCTCTCTCCGCTGATAGGATTAGCTCAGATACTCTCTCTCTCTCTCTCTCTCTCTCTCTCTCACTCTGGTGTGACTGTGTGGGTGCAGGGAATGGAGTTGAGAAGAGAAAGCGATGATGTGGAGGAGGAGGAAGGTCTGTTGGCAAAAGCTGGAGCGCTGCAGGTTTTTCAGAGTCTGGCCCACGCTCCTGCTCATGCACATGCCATCTCTCTCTCTCTCTCGCACTCCTCTCTCTCTCCATCAATCCATTTTTTTTTTTAGGTTTGTCAGTGTCAGTTCCTCTCGCGCTCTCTCTCTTTCTCTCTCTCAGGTGTTACACTCTTCCGTCAGAAGTAGCAGCACTAACAGACCAACGACGAAACACAACAACCACCATGTATGACTCCGAAGAACAGAGAACGATGCTATAGTGGGCATCAGTGCTATCAAAGTCGTTTAAAAATCACATTTGCGTTTTAATGAGTATTTTTAAGGAGCTACACTATGCATTCGATCTCAGTCAGTAGTATAATTTCTTGTTGGTACCTGGATATTTCATCCACAATTTTCAACTCATTGTCACCAGGTAGGCTGAATCCCAAAATAGCTTCCTATTCACTCTACATGCTCACTACATAGGGTATAACATAATCGAGTTCTATCCTGGTCAGGGCTGCGTTGGATCCGGAGGCTAACCCTGGAGCACTGGCTGCGAGGCGGGGAAACACCCTGATTGGGACGCCAGCCCATCAAGGGCACCATGCATACACACACACACAATGGCACCTAGGGGCAATTTAGAGCCACCAATCCACCTGGCATGTTTTCGGGAGGTGGGAGGAAACCGGAGAACCCAGAGGAAATAAACAGGGACATGGGAAGAAAATGTAAATCCCTGCACTGACACTAACCCGAGCTCATTATTGAACCCGGAACGATGGTGCTGTGAGGCGGCAATGCTCCCACTGTATATTACATTTAGAAAAACAATATCAGGACATAAACAACAGATGAAATGGAAGTACGTAGTAAAGGCTGCACGTTAATTACTCGGAGCTCTTTCCTACATCAAGAACATATGTACAGTGAAATTCTTTCTAACAGCCCAAATGTGGAAAAGCTACAATTGATGACAACTGAGCTCCAAACAAGGCTTTGATTGATGTAATGCTACTAATTACACCGTATGTACTCAGACTAATGACAGCAGAATACAGCAATTTCAAGAGGTAATGGGGGTGAGGACAGCTTCTCCATAAAGACACATCCCTAATCACCTGTTTAATTAAAGTAAAACACTGCACAGTATCATTACACAACAGTGCGGATGTGATCTCCCGCTTACGGCTTGCAGTCGGGCCACGTTAGTTCACTACATCACACAGAACTGCGTTACCTCAGTCCTGAACTCCACACACACACACACACACACACACACACACACACACACGGAGGAAACAAACAGTGTTGTTTCAGTGTGAAGAGTCAGGATGTAGAAGGAAGGAGCTGCTTTATCACTAGTTCCATGAAAGAACACAGATGATGGCGAGTGATTGCTGAGTGAGTAGACAGAGTACCTGGGGATACCGGCCAGATACGCGATAAGCCTGCGCAGGTCCTCCTGTCGTATTCGGTCGTGATTGGTACGTGACGGGAATGTTAAAACAGGACCACCGCGCTTGTCTCTGCCACCTGGTGGGAAGAAAGAGGGATGTTAGTGTGCATGTAGTGTAATTTTATTCATGCGTTCGCTTTTCAATTCAAGAAATAAAACTCCGGTAACTTTTTAAAAAATGCTGCAAAAAAGCTTTCTTCTTCAACAAGGTTGAAATTTTGCTGTATCAAGAAATACACTGTGAAGGAAACAGATTGGTGACATGATGACTGGTGATGTGTGTAAGTCTCTCCATGACTGTGTTTGGCTGATGCCCATCTGATTACATCACCGTGTTGTTCGCTCTTCAGAATATCTGCATAACATTAATTGCTGAAAACACACAATAATTTCACTGTGCAGACTTTTTTCCAGATATGTTTAGAATTTACGGAATATTTTCACACCTGCCATGTCTGAAGAGAAACAATGCAGACTTGACATGGGGGACTTGGGGTGTAAAAAGGTTTTAAATATATATAGTCCGTTCACAACTCACTTGCCTGAGCTGGAAACTGTAGTTCATGTATATACAGGGTTTTACGGTAAGCACAGGGCACACATTTCAGTTTCTCTTAAAGGGCTTAACCGTGCTGTTTGAAGGCAGCTGCACTGACCAGTACCGTTGATCGAGCAGCAGTTTTATTCACTTTTTAACTATAATCACCTTAAAATGGTTTCTAACGTAGATCTTCGTAGCAAAACTATTTGATCTAATCTTTAACCTATTTTCAATCGAAATATTCTGGTGGCATTCTTAATAAATATAATTAACCAAAGTACACCATATTTGTCTAATGTTAGCTAAACATACATTGATAGGTTTTATTACACATTAATGAACTCAAAACATTCGCGATTTACCTTGACAGAAAGGGAGAGCACTGTGTCAGCGGAAAAATCGACAGGAGGAGACGAGATTACTAATGGGAGACGGAGGGAAGGGGCGGGGCTTCCAGGGTGTCAGTTAATATCGGAGAGTTCAAAACACCTACACACCAGTCACTCAGTCCAGAGTCACATGTTGATTGATCCTTCTGCCTTTTTTATGAAGGAAAAAAGAAGACTGGTCTTTCTGTGTATTTTTGAGTGATCAGGTGTAGCAGCTAACGCCGATGTTAAAATGAGTTCCCACAGAAAACACGCAAAGGCTGGCAGGTCTGATATTTAGATAAAAACTCAAACGTATCAGAGAATAGGAATACTGGCATCCGTTGATCATCACTGTTAACATTCATATAGTCATGTACAATACCAGTCAACAGCTTGTATCAGTTGTTGCTATAGAAACGATAACTTATTAGAATGAGTGTATTAATATAAACCCGTGCTTTGCCTTGCAGATTGAACTACTGTCAGAACTGCTGATGTAGAAAATGAATCACTTCACAATCAGAACTGAGAATTCAGCAATGCTGTAAAGTATAAAAGTTAAAAGATAAAGTAACAATCCAACAGAGCTGTAAATCTGTGCTAAATCTGAACGTGAAAAAAGTAGTCAGTTGAAACTACCAGCATGTTTGCATCCTTTATTTTATATCCATTGTCTTACCCTTTACTCTGATCGCATCTACTGGCTACAGTGACAAAGGTATCTTATCTTATCTTATCTTGTGTTTTTAAACTAACATCTGCCTCCATTTAAGTATTAACCAACGACAAACTACCGGATGCAGATGAAGAGAGGGGTTTGTGCTTTTTCTAGACATTAATCCCTTCTGTTGTTGTTCCTCCTTCCTTCCCGCCTTTAAAATACGCTGTGCTCAGCATACGGGCTCAGTAAAGTGTGAAGTGTACTAACTCGACCATAACGAAGCAGGATATCCCAGTGGATCTTCCTAAGCTGCAAAGTGCTGAATCTATTTAACTGAGTGTACACTGTAATTGGATCAATAGTCTTATCCACTGGCATGAAGAACAAAAAATAGAGATATATTTACCTGCTGTAACATGAAGTCTTTTCATAGAGCCATATGGGCCATGGGATTTGGTTTTAAATAACAGCAGCGTTATTTAAGGCTTGCACACAATCTTGTTTCTGTGACAAGTTTTTCCTCTTCATGGCATCAGCAGATACACACCTGACAGTCTCACATCTCCATGGAAACGCTGTTCACATTGTGTCCTGTCTGCGCTTGTTATCTGTTAGTCTCGTAACCTCGAGTGTGAGCAGGCACCACAGAGACATTTCTCGTTTTTCTTGATTGGAGCCCTGCAGTGAAGCTAAAGCACATAATCCCTTCCATCCTCCAGCCTGTGAAATGTTAACAAAAGCTCCTGCTATTCAAAGTTAGAAGGTCACTTCAGGCTGGCTGTGTGTTCTTTGTGTTGTACGCCTATGAGGCATTTCAGAGAAGAGCTAGCTACACTAGCTGAGCGCGGCGGTGTTTGTTTGCCGCTCCTTTTACCCGACCTAACAGGACAAGTCAGTGTGTGTGAGCACTTCAAAAAAAAAATAAAAAATAGGTACAGGAATAAAGGTTAACTAGGAAGGACTGGTGTTGTCCTGACTTTATCTCACTGCTGGCACCAACCACAGCTTCACAAGGTTTAAAAAGGTGCACAGAAGTTGGTCCAAATGTAATATAATATTTTTAGAAATTAGAGCCGAGATCTCAGTACTGTTTTGCTGTTTAATTCAAGCAGTTTGCTAGTTTAAACATGCACCCTCAGTTACTAGCAGGCTATACAATCAGAACCTCCAGCAGGTTGACAGAGCTGAACACAGCTGCACAAGGAAAAATACCGTGCTATATCTTCCTGACTATAAAAAAAAAAAAATACATTTCTTCTGCACTCCCACAGGTGCTGTGACTAATGCTGTATCCGACTAGAGGCCATAACTCATAATTCTCAATCTGAGATGGTCGCCTCAATTCTGAGTTCCTCTGAGATCAGGGAGAGACGTCAGATCAACATGGCTGCTCACAGCATCAGCTGTAAACAAAGCAGCACTTCTTACCCTTAAAAGAGTTATACTGTATATACGCAAGTATTAGTTTCAGATCCATCAAAATACAGACACGTTCGCTTGTCAGATCTATACCGCTGATTAAACAGTTTGCTGTTTTAAGGAGGAACATATACAGCACTCATCACAGGTAGCTTGGCTAGACTGTTGCTAACAAAAAACAAAAGACATGGAGGCGGCCATGTTTTTTTTTGTTGTACTTTGTAGCTTGAGTGCGCGGAGGTCAAAAAAAAAAAAATAAAAATGACGTCATTCCGAGCTCTTCCCATTTATGAAGCAAGATGAATGCAGCACTACCCTATGTTCTACCACACATTCACGAACTGTACTAGCTACGAACACTCACCAGAGGCAGCAACCATCTCCAAGCTTTATTTTTCTATTAAATATCTCTACACACATTTGTGCCATTTTTTGTGTCTCTAACAGGAAATGGGAGCTAATTTCAGGTGGGTGGGGAACTGAAGAAAAGTCGCACCGTGGTCGCTATAGGATTGGGTCCAAGGAATCATTCGAGCCACTCGTTTGGGTTTGTCGCTTTACCGCATCGTGCCTAATTTTCATAGAATTGAGAAAATCTCAGTTGGAAAGCTGTGCTTTTGCCGAAACAGATATTATACAGATAGAAAATGAATGGTCGCCTGTGGCTTTGCCGCTTGCTAGTGTGAATGCAGGACTGTACAGAGAAATTATAATGTACATAATCATTTCATGTCCATTCACCCATCTTCAGTCATTTGTGGTCGGTATGAAGGACTTCTGCACTGAAAGGAAAAAGAAGGAACGAGATAATACTAACAGAACACTATTATTAATTACGCTGTCAGTTTTTTTTTTCCTCTATTCCAATTTCAGAAATTCCACAAATTAAAATGCAGAGGTATGAATACGTGCCTCATAATTATTCAATTATTCCAATAATTAACTTAAGTGTTCATACTGCAAACGTGATGTTCTAGCAGATACCCGCAGGAGCACGACCATTAGCTTAGTGCTGATAGAGCACTCAAACATTCTGGTTTAAAGGGAGCTGATACTGAATAGAGTGTAAATAAAAAACAAACATTAATGGTTGTGCAATTTGCACTAAAACGTTGAAATTTATGGAACGCCATGTAGGTGAATGTTGAAGGAAGAAGAATATTGAAGGTGTATCTGCATTTTAATTGAGCGGATGACGTAACCGCTTGTCAAAAGTCTTTGCTTGTAAGTGATGTAATATGAGCGCTTTGGCACAGATTTAGAATTCTGTGCTCGCATTTCTCCTCTCTCACAGCCTGATGCACCTCACGCACTGCAGGGATCCCATAACAGAGCGAATAATAATGCTTATTGAACATTGCTTCACTGGGATTATAATGATGGCGTCTGTATAATTCACTATATATCTCTCGTTACTACTATTAAAGTGTTTATTTAAAGAATAGCCTTTTATCAAAAGCCAGGAGTTCGGAGAGAAGGGCAAGCTGCTTGCGTAATGGCTAACTTCAACCAAGCCGAGACATTACATCATGCTGCCTGAATAAACGAATGCCAACGCAATAGTGGTAATCGAGAGGCTTGGAAAAATCCCAGTGGGCCAGTAATGGAGTGTGCTGTTCTGCATCATGTAACTCCCGGGCTGAAAACGAGTACCACTCCAGCCCCTGGCATGAACTGTGTTTGTTGTATTCACCTGATGATGAGGCAATTGACGCTTGCTGTTTTTCAGTCTCTGGATTTGCATTTGTGCCACAGACCCAAACAGTATCACAAAACAGACAGACATGGTTAACAGGGTTTATATCACAATCCTAACCCGAAATCCAAGCATTTTCTCCAAGCACTTGCTCTTAACATTGACGCCCAATTTATAAAACACCGTTGAAGTCAAAATAAATGTAATCTGCATTATATGTGAGACTGTGTAGGCTCTGTCTCTGTGTATGTATGTCTATGTCAGAGGTGCCAATATATTATATATTACGATATTGCTAACAAGCCAAGAGGGGAAAAGAAAAAAACAAAAACTGAATTTCACCACAAAAACCCTACACATGTCTGTGGACAAAACTGCTTTTTTCCAGATGTGTGTCGAGCAACATTAGGAAAACAGCGAGGCAAACGTCTGGTGTGACTGCTACTTAAATAAATAATAAATACGCAGCTGCGCCTCATGAGTGGTGCAACAGACAATGATCTGCTGAACGCTTTTGACATCGTGAGTTCAAATCCCGACGATGCCGCAGCCACTGAGGGCCAGAAGGGATCAAAACTGGCCGTACTCTCTGGGTGGGAGGAACGGTATTACTCTCTAGCGCCCCTGTCAATCACAGTGACACTAAGCCAATCATGGGCATCTGAGAGCTCATGCATGCAGAAGAGGGCAGATAGCACTTTCCTCCAGGTGGGTGACACTGTCCTGTGACGAAGCACTTGTTGGCTGGCTTCATGTATCTCAGACGAAGCACGTGTTAGCCTTCACATCTTAGTCTCCAGAGTTAGCAGCTGTTGTATGATAAGAGGGAAGTGGGAATTGACAGGTGACCGAATTGAGGAAAAAAATGGAGGAAAAATAAGCAGTTCCTCAATTTTTTTTTCTTCCAAACAGAATCCCAACTACTTGTTTTCTTTTGACTCACAAGACAGAGGTTTGTCAATTCACAGGTTAACAGCAAAACTACCTGCTACCAGAAGCAAAAGGGCATCTTTTACTTCCTGTGTCCTTTTCCTCTCAGTCAACTTGCTGTCAAATTTTAAACGAAAAACCAGAAAAGTGTCTCAGGTGTCTTCGTTTTGCTGCAGCAGTGATTAAAACACGGTAAATGCTATGACTCATAGACGTTGGTCTCTCTGCTATGTGTAAGTGTAACTGTGTGTGGCATGTGAGAGAAAAGAGGGAGGGGTTTGTAATAAATGATGCTAATTCATAAATCTGAACAGATCTCAGTTGATTCTAAGAGATTCTTCACCTTCCTTTATGGATGGTAATAGTCACCTTGTCTTAAAAGGATTCATGCGGACTCAAAATACACCTCTGTCATGTCAAAAGAAGAGATTCTAGTCTTTCTAACGAGACCATAATTTACGCCTGTCAGCTTCAGCTTCAGCCTGTGTATCTCCTTCTTTTCAATTACAACTGACACAATATGCTTCGGATGCCAATTTCAGTTGAACCGCCAGCCATTTCGCAAGCTGGTCATTTTTTATTACTTGATTAAGATATGAGTTTATGTGCAGTGCTAAGATCAGGGTACAGTAACTAATACTGTTATAGTCAAATTGAATGAGAGAATTTATTTGGTAGTGCAGGCTCAACAGGCACAAGATACACACAAAGAAATCTTAAAAACTAGCAAGCTATGAAATGTTCATATGTAATCAAATGTTAGATAAGGCAGCTTTACACTGTATGGTCCAATTTTTCAGTCACAGACACGTATTTCACATCGTAAAAGAACTCTTTGATCTCGAGTTCACGTTGGCGATCTGAGAATGCGTCACGTGAGGTGCTCCCCAGCAGCCGATTTAATGATAGTGCTATCCCAAAGAAAAACGTCCGGCAGTGTCAGAATTTCTTTTTATTAAAATCTCAGTGTGTGACCACTGGTACGACGCTCATCCAAAATCTACCAACAGAAAGACGGCATTGGTTGAAGCGAAACTCACAGGACAGCTACAACTACAGCAGTGACAACGGCAAAACAAACAAAACACACGGGATTTAAAAGTAGATCAAGTTTGTTGAATTGTGGAAGTAGAGAATGTCTCGCTCTCATCTTTTCATCTTTCATTTTTTTCATTTTCTGCACAATTCCTGCTGATGGTGTAAGCAGAACATAGCAATTTTCTGGTCTATCGTTAGAGGACCTTCACCGTATAAGCAGACATGGAGAACACGTTATCTCACAGTCTGTTATAGAATTCGGGCAAGATTTTATTACAGTGGGACAAGTAATAATTTTGAGACTGCTGAAATCACACAGTGTAAACCCAGCTTTAGTCGACGGCGTTGAAAATATTGTTTTTAAAAAGCAGTTGTTTATTCAATATCAAAATACAATCAAAATCAATATCAAATTTAAATTTAAAGAATTTGTATGATCCTGGGGTTAAGCATCCCAGGTACTTGAGTTACATTTCCTATGGATGATGTCATTTCTAACTTCATCTCCCAAACTAATCATGGACTACCTACCTGATAAAAAGGCCACTTTTTCCTTTAGAATGGGCAAAACCTCCATCGCCTTCATCTCTTCATTCCGGCGAAATCCTGAAACACACAATCACATTTAAGAACAGATTAAATACAACCCAGGATTAGAATTCCGAGCATAATCATTGCCTCGA
Source organism: Pangasius djambal (assembly GCA_022985145.1). Classification (NCBI taxonomy): domain Eukaryota; kingdom Metazoa; phylum Chordata; class Actinopteri; order Siluriformes; family Pangasiidae; genus Pangasius; species Pangasius djambal. Next base: position 11,362,672 of record CM040997.1, read on the forward strand.
ACAATATTGACCGGTGTCTGAAATTCAGCTGTTAGATTAAAATGTGGAAAGAAGTTCTCTAACACCTATTTAATACAGCAGGCTAGTTCCATGTCGGACACTCCTTCATGCGCTCAGCGGGTAAGCTGGGTAAACCAGCAGCGCTCGCTGTTTCTGATTCACTGCCTGGCTCCATTCGTTAAGGCTGAGCCGGATCGGTTAGTCACTACCCAGCTACCAGACTGGGTACGTGCTCACTGTGGCTCGATCAGGTCTGGGCTGTGCTCGGGTTGTGACTCATATCACAGAGTCACACATGCTCAAATAGTGTAACTGACATTCTGCTAATAGCTATTGTACACACTGATGGGATACAAAAGCTCTGCTGTTGGCGAATATGGAGCTACTCAGGAGATAAATCATTTCAAATACAGTATTTAACAATGATGACTAATTTGTCAAAATGTCTGTGCTTTTAAATGCTATAACAATGTGGCTTGTATGATGGGTGGGTGGGTAAGTTACAGGTCTAAAACCCCTCCCTTTGCTCCTGTAAGACGAACGCTGGATGAAATATGCTCTAAAGACAAGCCAAGCCATCTCCACCCACAAGCTGGGGGAGGGGGAGAGAGTCATCCGTTATCATGCCAGAGATGGACTCTGCACCGTGTCACTGTAACGGACCGGCCGATCTAACCATCTCAGCTTTCTAAAAGTTCAACATGATATTTCCAACTGACATTTTCTGACAGACTGTTTATGGTTTTGTGTCTGCATGCTTTAGATAGCTCATTATAACAATTGCAGATGATTAGACTGCAATTTAAGTCTGGCATTGTGCACTGATTGTGAATCAGCCTGTGGAGAGGAAAAACAAAAGTCTCAAAAAATTAATGAGAGAGTCTTATCCATTCTTCAGAGGATTTAAGGATAAAAAAAATCAATCTGTAGTTACACTTTTTTAGACCGCAAAACAGGGTATGTTGCTGTTTGTATGTAGTTATGGTGGGTAGAGAAATCGGCAGCTCAGTCCCGCCCTCAGAGAAAGCGCCGGTAACAGACTGAGCACGTCAGACAGCGTAAGCAGAATAAACAAGGAGTTCTCTCCTGCAGCTGCATGATGGAACGGAAGGGTGTGTGTGTGTGTGTGTGTGTGTGTGTGTGTGTGTGTGTGTGTGCGCGCGCACATGTTTTGTTTTCCTCTAACACACGGCTGTTCTGAGAGGTTGGCATACATGCTCTTCTCCTGCTGAAGCAAACGACTTGTCTCCTATCACTCAACACGAGGTAGAGAGATTAGTAAAGCAGAGCTGTAAAGACACAGATCTGTGCAGTGATTAGAGGATAGCGAATGAGGTGATGTACAGCACACACAGGGTTGTAGCCTGTGCAAAGGTAAACACACTAGTTGTAAATTGGGGTTTCATCAAGGCTAATAACGTGACTTCTCATTTGCATTTTTTTTTTTATAAAAGGCCATCACCTCATTTTAACACAAAAGATGGAGGTCAGCTGGATGACTCCCGGTTTCTATTTGTAGTGCCCCTCAGAGGAGATGCCGCCAAAAAACATCATTTCTCATACATAATTTTATTTGCCCACAAACACACTGACTGCTAAGCCACAGTCCGTTCTTTTGACTTTGCTGCAAATAGAAATGGACATTTTACTGACTACAAAGAACACTGCACTTCTGGGTCATTTCTTTTTCTTTGGGAATCAATTCTAGCACAGTCCATGTGTTGGATGTGTTTGAAGCGTGGCTGGTGAAAATCACAATCTATTTAAAAAAAAAAAAATTGAAGAGCGAGAGAACAGAAGATGAAGGCAGTGCACTTTCAAATGACGGGGAGATTTTGAGGGGCTGTTCTTAGCAACTTAGCATAACATAGCAATCCTAATTTCATAAATACCTATAGCTTAATAATGAAGTGTAGACATGAAAAGCAACAGGCAGACTCCAAGAGATCTTCATCTATCAGTTTACAGAAGCAGGAATAGAAAGTCATGTGGCTCTCGGTTTTTGCACATCACACATTTCTCTGTATTCAGCAACAGAACATTCTCATGCAGTGCCATCCACTGGAAAGTGAGAAAACATGCACTGACCACAGAAGATGCTGTATTCAGTGCTCCAATCACATTATCATGTAATATGGCAGAATGGTATGTTCACATGGACAAGAAGAGTGTATTTTTTTTTTAAAAATACATAAATAAAGAGATGAATAAAAAGGCTCCAGAATAGCACAACTGGCAAGCAAAGCAATTAGGAAGCAACACAGCTTCCTATAAAATACAGCTGGCGTAAAATTTAGCTACAAATATTGCAGCCCGTCACACACTTCCACTTAACCCTCTACTGCACGCTGCTGTCATGCGGCAAAATCTCACCGATCTGGATTATTTAAGCACTTAAAGAAAACTTTCACTGAATTGCCTTCACTGTGTGATGAAGACACATGATATTTAAATCTCCCACACTCCTCTTCTTTTCTACACTCTTTTCTCATAACAGCTCTGCAGATTTCTGTCATTCATCAACAATTCACAAATTTACACGGCAAACAAAATATTAAATCTTAGTCATCTGAAGAACTTTTTTTGGCATTGTTTAAATCTTGTGTTTGAAATTGTTTTCAACAATTAATAATTGTTGCATTGTTGTTGAGTAAAGTGTGTGTGCTGCCATTCAGCAACCACGTTACCCAATTTGGCGAGTGGAGTCCACAGAAATAGCTTCATTTCATTTGAATGAAGGAGATATGACATTCATTTGGCAGTTATCGTAAAGAAAAATATGTCTTATTCCACTTTTATTTTATGCAGCTCATAATGGTTTACGTCTTTTGTTCAGAACATGGAAATTATTTGAAGTGATAAAACACAGTGTAACATTTTTTCTGTGAAAGGACAATTTAGGGTTCCAGTGTCCAATAAGAAAGTCTAATAAAAAAGTCCTTTTATTCCAATAAAACTTCTAAATTTAAAATATATAAAGTTTTTAATGTATCTACTGTGAATGATCAACCTTTCACATTGTGTGGTGTGTTTTTGATGTTTCTGTGCTTGCATTCAGTTTTTCTTGATCGATACAATGAAGCCAAAGACGGAGCCTATTTTCACCGCTGTGGACAATAAAATATATTTCAATTGATGCGACATTCAAAATCTTATTTAGTTGGCCCTCTCACTCTCCACCAACAGTCCACCGGTCACACACTGCTAGGAACCTACATGTGATTCTTGATGACAGGCTTCACTTCTCTGATCACATCACATCAAATCCTGACTGCTTCCTGTAAGAGATCAGGAGACCTTTCCATGAGACCATGTTTAGACTTGTTTAGTGTTGGTCTTCACTCCCCAAGTTCTCTCATGTGATTAATTTACTGAGCTCATAACACTGGCTCCCTTTTGCAGCAGCAATCGAATTCCTGACCTTGCATTCCAGACCGCAAAGAACCTTGTATTACATTATCTGTGCCTTACTTCAGACCTCCACACCCACGCACCAATTCAGGTCGTCAACTTCAGGATGTCTGGCCTATCCATTAGATCTCACTGCTTCAGTGTCGCAGCTCCTCAGTGTGAGAACAAGCTTCTCCCTAATGTCCACACAACCCTGTGTCTGGATCCTTCCTGTGATTGGCTCTTTACTGCGTCTGGATCTTTATATTGTCTGGATCCCTACTGTGGTTGGGATCTTTATAGTTTCTGGACCCTTACTGGGTCTAGATCCTTACAGATTCCAGATCTTTACTGTACCTGGATTATTACTGTATCTGGATCCTTACAGATTCTGAAATCTTACAGATTCTCCAAGCAGCTTATTGTTGCTTAGTGTCACTCTAGCTTGTGTCTATTGACTAAACGGCAAAGGACAGTTGAAGTACCATGGCCTTCTACTATTGATGAGTATTATAAAGCAGGGGGGATGAAGGGGAAAGAGGAAGGAGGAAATGAGTGAGGGGAAGAAGAGAAAAGGAAGGGGAAACTCTGTGAAGCAGGAGTCAGTAAGCATGTGGCGACAAACAAAGGAAGGAAAAAACAGAAAAAGTGTGAACGACTGACTGTGGTAGAGAGAGAGAGAGAGAGAGAGAGGATGATTGTGGTTGCTGGGGAAGTACAGAGCGAGGTCAGTTGCAGCCCCTCTACTCACCACCGGAGACAGCTGAGAGAGCCTGCAAACAACAGCTGCCTGCTCAGCCACACGCTGAGACACACATACACACACACACACACACACACACACACACACACACACAAGTGTGTGCATGTTCTTATCTTATATCACAGCTGCACTCTTTTTGGCCAACACACTGAAAAAGCTGGCATTTGAAAAGAGACAGCAACAGATATAACCGACTAAAAGCACTGTGTCATCTACGCATACATGCGCACATTTCCTCCACCCTTCCATTCCCAGAGGAGTTGTGGCGTGTGACTCCCAGCTGTCTCGCATAATGATGGGAATGGTTGTGTAATGAGCAACTGAGGTCAAAGGTCAACAGCCAACTGTCCGGAGTGTGTGAAGGGGGGGCACATCTGTCATAGCTCAGCACACATTACAGAGTCAAGCTCACATTAATGAAACTGGGGCTGTGAGTGAGTGAATTCCGGATCAGCTGATGAAAAACTGACTAATGGCTCAGGCACAGCTGTGGAGCGGTCATATCGCTGTCATATCACTGTCACTGTGTGAATGCACCACTTCAGTGAGAGACAGCAGGATTTCTAGCAGTGCAAAACCAGCAAAGATGGGAATGCTGGGACCAGATCAGGCCTAAATTCAAGGTGCGCTAATAATACAGTTCTCTCATGAGGCTCCAACCCATTTGACCCCACATAAGGTCAGGTCACGTCTTAACTACCAGCCGCAGTTGTCATGGGCCCCTGAAGCAACGCAGGCCGCGTCTCTCAAACCTGACCATGCGTAATCTGGTGTCATATCAGCCCTTGTGCTAACGGCTTCAAAGGAGGCTCAAAAAGGCTTCAAAAGGAGCTCCACTGTGACCTCCCCCTACTCTGATGGACGGTGAGAAGACAGCGGGAAAGACGAAGAAAGAACAGGTCTCAAATTCGAAAGAATCCAGGAAGTGAATGGTTAAAATGGGAGGGAAGTAGAAAGAAAGAGAACACGGTTTTGCATCAGATAAACACAGCTATAAAAAATGCCTCTCCAAACAGCATTCTTTAACCTTAGGTTTGGTGGCATGTCTAAACACACCACGTGAAATGCACAAACATCTGCTCTTACAGGATTTATGAGCTACCACTAAACACACGACTCACAAATTCACAGCACAGCAAAAAATACTTTCATAAACATTGACAACTAACGAGCTAGAAAGGAAATTCAAGAAAAGTTAGTGCATGTATTATAGATCTAATACTAATCATGCTTAATTCTGATACTGGACAAATCACAAAACAATAAGGCAACAAGTTCTTTTCAAAATACTATAGCTTAACATTTGTACACTTTTATCAGGATGTAATCACTATCGCATTAATACCTCTATTGTTGCTACGTAGGACGAAGGACGCGGTCTGGAAACTTATCACAACATTGGCTTTTGTAACTTTCATTTATTCAGTTATTTTCAGCTTTATCCGGGTCAGGGTCACGGGAATCTGGAGAGTATCCCGGGAACGCACTCAGGATAGGAAACCGGTCAGCACACACACACATTCACACATTCACTCACACCTAGGGGCAATTTAATGTCGCCAATTCACCTACTGGCCTGTTTTTTGGGAGGTGGGAGGAAACCAGAGAGCCTGGACGAAACCCACATGCACACTAGAAGACCGTGTGAAACTCCAGATGAGCTCAGGATCAATCCGAGGCTGAATCCTGGAAGCAAGGAATATTCTCTGCAATATTCATGTCATTGAAGACCACAAGTGAACCTCATGGGTCATGGAAAAATAAAAAGAAAAATTGCAATAAAACGAAACACAACTCAAATGGTAATGTGTCAGAAATTAGTTTGCACACATGGACATTATCATTATCATTTATGCTTTCATCACAAGGACTATGCAACCCTTTCGTCATCGTTTACATGACTGTCACTGCCAAAAGCGTAAGCGAGCCTTAAAGCAGTACGAATGGCTGCTCTCAACACCATGGCCATGTGTGTGTTCAGTTTGTGGGTTGCCTTTGCAGTTTTACTGCCTCATCCTGGACGTGTCAGAGGTCCACTTATTAATAATGATATACCTCCCACCACTAATTGAAAACAGATAATGCATGCCAGTCTTCATGTTAACATGAAAGCACACACTGGGTTGTTTTTTTGCTTTTTTTTTTTAACAGATAGACAAATGGAACTGCTGGCATTTAGTTTAGAAAAACATTCAGTCTGTGTACTTAAGGAACTGGAGGGGGAGCATAAATGCCACGTCGCAGTAGGCTACATTTTCAGAGTACGGAATTAGTGTTAGGTCTATAACACACACACACACACACACACACACACTTACTTCAGTGCACTTCTCCAGCACAGTGATGCTTACATTGCCACTAAAGCACAAAGTGGTCCAAAACAAACAACAAACAGAGAGAGAAGAAGGATGTGTGTGTATCCAGTACACACACACACACACACACACACACACACACACACACACAAAACACTGACAAATTCTCATTCAGCCTTTTTACTAATGCACCACATCCAAATGAGAATCCTGATCATTTTTTAAACTCCACAGTTGGATTTTTTTTCCTCAGTGAAATCTATAGTGTTTAAAAAGTCATTTCAGTAACGTTCTTGTATTTTCTGTTCCTGCTCAGTGCTAAATTTAGCCCGTCCCCCACAGAGTCTGACTGAGCCACCGCTTTCCCGCTCTCCTGCACTCCTGCTCTCCTCTCCCATTTCAGGAAAGGAGAAAAGGAGAAAAGGAGGGAGGTGGAGGGTCACTGCAGGACTCAGCCTCAAGGCACACACTTTTCTATTTCCATCATCCTCTCTGTCCACCTCTTAGAATGAGCGCTGTGTTCTGTCTGGGTCACTGTCTGTCTACCTGTTCCCTCTCTCCCCCTGTTCTATTTCACACACACACACACACACACACACACACACACACACACACACGCCAAACAGCCACTCAGTTTGGTTACTCTGTTCAATAACTTGCCCAATATCCTTAAAAACCAACGTGAAAAAAAACTGGGATTAAAAACGTGGACTGTAATATAATATGATATTTTTGCCAGATCGCCCTCCCCTGCTTTAGCGTGTTAACCACTGCGAGGTACCCTCATGTAAATGTCGCTGGAAAGACCACACTGCTCTGGGGTCGTGTTACCTGCAGCGAAGGTGGGGGATAATGATACATTAGGTTTTGTGTCTTCCTCTGTTTCAGCTGCTGATGTGAAAATGACAGCACAGTTTAAAAGCTGCTTCCTGCTCACAGAAGCCTGAGCAGAGGCGTGTAATGGGGGAGTTTCTGTTACAGGCCACACGCAGATTACAGGCCATCACCTGGAGCCAGGCGAACAATTCCACACACACGCAAGCACACACACACACCCCCACACACCTGCACAAGTCACACGAGCTGCTTCATCGTTCCCCATAGAGCATGAGGCCACCTATACTTACAGCCGCACGATTACGGCTAAAACTTGTGATGAACATGATTACTTTGCCACAGAGTATAAGAACTAGTTTTGTTATAATCATTTCATCATTTTAAATTAAATGGCTCTGACATTGTACATGAACAAATATTTGAAACAAAATACCAAAGTCACATTAACTGAGCGGATCTTTTAAGTGAGATATGTAAACACAATTAGACTTGAAATAAATAAATGTGTTGACATAAATAAAGTCTGAGAAGCAGAGAGCGCTTTAAATGGTTGGTTACAACAAGCATGAATGAGGAGCTTGTGATTTAACTCGCCAGTGTCAATAAAAGCTTTAGATCAGACTTTACGCAAATCTAAATGTTACTGAAAAGGACAAACATCCTGATCATAATTATATAAGCATGCAGCCCTAGTTTGATATGATATGATTGGATTCTTAGTTTTGAAACACGACCATACACACACAGTATAAGCTGCCTTTGTTGCTGTCTTCATGAATTGATCACAATGATCTCAAATGATTCATCACGAGGCTCGGCATACTGACACACACACACACAAACACACACACACACACAAACACACACACACACACACACACAGAGAGTGAGAGAGAGCGCAGTAGAGAGAGAGGCAGAGAGATGGGAGGGAGAGAGGGAGGGAGAGGGAGAGGCAGAGAAAGAGAGAGAGAGAGAGAGAGAGAGAGAGAGAGAGAGAGCGCAGTAGAGAGAGAGGCAGAGAGATGGGGGAAGAGAGGGAGGGAGAGGGAGAGGCAGAGAGAGAGGGAGAGGCAGAGAGAGAGAGAGAGGGAAAGAGAGAGAGGGAAGGAAAGAAAGAAAGGCAGAGAGAGCGAGAGAGAAAGAGTGGTGGAGAGAGAGAGGGGGAAAGATGGGTGGAGAGAAAGAGAGAGAGAGATAAAGAGTGGTAGAGAGAGAGAGAGGGAAAGACGGGTAGAGAGAGAGAGGGGGAAAGACGGGTGGAGAGAAAGAGAGAGAGAGAGAGATAAAGAGTGGTAGAGAGAGAGAGAGGGAAAGACGGGTAGAGAGAGAGAGAGGGAGAGGGAGGGAGAGAGACTGGTGACTGGCACATCAGCAGCATTCGGAACCCACTCGTCTGCCAGGCGACTATGAATGAAAAGCGTTTGTCCTCCTCTGCACTGTGTGTTCAGCTGGGGAGATTTTGTAATGGTGGAACAAATCAGTAGCATTTCCAGACTGAGCGGTGGCTTCATTTGCATTTCGGGCGTAACTGTACTCAGTCAGACTGAAGATATTTGAACACACTTCCATATGATAGAATCCGTATGGCCTTTCTGTGGAACAATAATGTCATGCGCAGATGACCCACCCCGTCTCCACACTGGCTCTCAGGCCTTTCTTCACTCGTCATCTTCCCACAGCCTGCCACCACAGTTTCCTCCACGTGGGCATGCGATTCAGCAACAAGCAGCCTGATTGGCTGTGACGCTGGCTTTAGCATGATCAGGCTGCATCTTTTGGCTGTTTCAACCAGGAAAAATGAATACCCTCATCTCATCACTGCTATTGTGGAAAACTGTATCGTGATACAAATCAACATGGGTTTTATCACAGCACTGCCCTGCGGTGCTATTTGTGTACACTATATGGCCAAAAGTATGTGAACACCTGACCATCACAATCATACGAGCTTTTTCAACATCCAAACCCAGATGTAGTCCCTGCAGATGTGGGGATTTGTGCTCTTTCATCTACAACATTATTAGTGAGGTCAGGCACTGATGGTGGGTGAGGAGGCCTCACCTGCGTTCAGTTCGTGCTCCAGTTCATCCCAAAGGTTTTCCGTCGGGTTGAGTTCAGGGCTCTGTGCAGGACACTCGAGTTCTTCCACTCCAGACTTGTCAAACCATGTCTTCATGAAGCTCGCTTTGTGCATATTGTCATGCTGGAACAGGTTTAGTTCCAGTAAAGGGAAACTGTAATGCTACAGCATACACAGACATTCTATACAACTCTATGTTTCATACTTTGTGGCAACAGGAAGAACCTCATACGGGTGTGATGGTCAGGTGTTCACATACTTTCTGCCATATATAATGTATAATGTTTTGCACGAACCAATAGTTGTAAGTTAAAATTCATTATAGTGACAGGTCTAACGATCTGAGACACAGATTGTCCACTGGCAGAATAGAGGGATGATGATCTTCTGCCTCCACACTCCTCTACTCCACCTGCCCACACGTGACAAAAGGCACTCCATTCATTCTTCAGGTTCTCTCACTGTTATCACAAGTATATGATCTACAGCAGCGTGAGCATCAGGAGCCGTGGGCAGAACAGAAACATTAGAGAGTAGCTGAGTCAGAGATGGTTGAAACGATGAAGAAACGATCAGAGATACAGCAGCTACGTTTCGAGACTGGGCAGAATAAACTGTATGCGTTACTACAGCCTCTCTTTTGGGACGACTTGAGGGCATTAAAATCTTAGCTCACACATGATTCACCTACTCAAGCTTGCTGGATGTTCGGAGTTTTACCAGGGCATCTGGATACGTGTGTGCGTGCATCACCCCACATGTGGCACTCAGCCAGTGGCGTCACACTCTCTCGCCACCTGCTTGACTGATTAACATCATGCCTTCTGGCATTGCACAGCAACTCCATGGCTGTACAGGTGCTCCTGTTCTGTAACTATATGTTTATTTGTTGTGTGCAACGTGTCATCAGCTGCTTCCCAGGGCAGTGACAGCTAACAGGAAATGCAGTCCAAGTGGTAATATGTCTTCATAATGACCCTGATCTCAGAGTAAGAAGAAAGCAGAGGCCAAGCTCAGTGTTTCCTCCTTGTCTCCCGTGAGCTAGAGATTTACAACATACCCGCATAGAAGAATCCTTCACCCTTTCCCGTAAGCTGGTTGGCACCAATCACGGCACTTGTCATGCCTGGAGTTATAGAATAGGTTTTGTCCGTGGTTGCGCCTGTTTTAATGCTCTAAGGACAGTGTGTTTGGAGAGAGGCAGAGTGGTGTGCAGTGTAGACACGTGCTGCCATGACAGGTTGATCAATCTGCTGTTCATTAACTTCAGTAAATGGGCCTTCAAAAATCAATTCGTCAATTAATTAAACACCATCCACTGTGATGTCCCACCCAATTCATGTCTGACGTGTGTATTTGGTTGCACAATATGATGGAATCTGTCATTTCAAATATGAATTCCTATGACAATAGATAAGTCTTATTTTGAACTGATACAGGAATATAGTCTTATCAAACGCAGATTTGATAATAAACTGCAACACAGTAATTTGTGAATAACTGGGATATACAGTCATAACTTCAATACTGAGCATCATGGTCATACTGATCATTTTAGTCATTATTCATTTTCAAGTGAGAAGAGACAAAGAAAAATAAAAGACTAATATTAATGTGAATAGTGTTTAAAAAAAAAAAAAAAGTCTCCATAAGTCTAATTCTGCTGATGTGACAGAAAACAGGAACAGTGGCTTAATGAGCAGCTCATTAAGAAGCTTAAACCTTAGACTTGGCAACGCAACTGCTTCCCGAATTATAACAGTACACCATTTCTATCCACCGTAGCCAAGGGAACAGATGTTTCCAAATAAGAAGGTGAGCAGGCTCAAATCCCCTGTGGTACTGAGGTAATAAAAACCTGTGTGCATCTGTGTACATGCCTATTCACACACACACACACACACACACACACACACACACACACACACACACAACAGCCTTCACTCTGAATCCCAATCATTCTCCAGCCTGAAGCGTCATTTAGTCCAAGGCCAATACAAGGACAAGTACAGCGCACAGATATATTTATTCAGCATGAAAGGAATGACACATATCATTTATACTGAGCAGTACGATGCTCTGATATGCTGCTTGACTATAACCAAGGTGATTTCAGTAGTTCTGACCAACCTCACTCTAGAAAAAGGGATTTAGATCAGTCGCTGTGAGCCGTGCTGCAAACCTTCAGACATGATGGGACTAAGTCTTTATTTTATCTGCATCACAGCGTCTCTTGTTAAAGGAGGCTGTGGTATCCATCCAGTCTTTTTTCCCCAGCACAACCACAAATACCGACAGAAATTTCGAAGAGATTATTTGGATGTTTGTTATTTGTGCTAGATGGCATTTGAGGGAACTCCTTTACCACAGAGTTTGAAATATACACAGCAGTAATTAGGCTTGCGTGATACTGATTTGTCCTTGCTCATTATTTATCATTTTTAAAACTCATGATAAACAATTTAATCATCCAGATGTGATCAAACTAGGGAGCCGGAACTAAGCACAACACTGGAGCAGGAGAGTCAAAAAAAAAAAAACAAAAAAAAAAACAGCGTATTCAAGCACTTTCTAATCATCGTCTCCATTAACATCATTTGCAGTGTTACATTATGTGTTAAAATTGACTCTTTTTTTTTTTTCCATTGTTGTTTCTCTTTCGAAACTGAAAGTCTATTTTGACCATTTTCACGCAAAATGTTTCAGTGGCATCCTTAATAAACAGAGTAAACTGATGATAAATATGGTGGCTTAGTGGTTAGCATGTTTTCGTCGCACTTCCAGGGTTGGGGGGTTTGATTCTCACCTCCACCCTGTGTGCGTGGAGTTTGTGACGTTAATCAGAGGCAATGTTTCAACTGGGCTTCTATCATGATGTGCTCTCTACATTAGGTACCACACAATAGTGTTGTAGATCGTGCATAGTGCTTTATACCATGCAGGGCTCCTCCAAGTTCTCCAGTTTCCTCCCACCTCCTAAAAACAAGCCTGTACATAAACCGGCTAGGCTAAATTGCTCTTGGGGCGAATGAGCTCAGAAATCAGACAGCAGGCTATTAAGGTTTGTACAGGACTACATAGTAGGTGAAAAACAAACACATATTTAGGAGATACAACACAAGTTATTTTTTATCTATCTTAAATCTGCAGACACCACTTTCCTGCCAGGCATTAACATCGTCCAGCTTGTAACCATCGCAATAGATGAAATCTATCGTGTTCCAGTATCTACCAACGCTATGACCAATCATCCCACACCTACCTGCCATTCCTGGGATAAGCTCCGGATCCACCAGCACCATGAACATGAGGTAACTGAACGAACTGAAGGTTTGATGTGAAAATGAAGTGTGCCCTAAATTACATTTAGTGTACCCTATATTCATTTCACACCTCGTTTCCTACATGAAGCAAGAAGGATTATTTGGCCAAAAGTTATAAGAACATGATCTGAAATACATGATTAGGTGATTAAAAGTATAACACGCAATCTTAAACAGGTTCTCTTGAGTGTTTGCTGTTGAATGTGTAAACATAAAAATTCGAGCCGTATTTGAACAGTAAAACTGATTCTGAAAGCCCTGGTCTACAGTGAACACGAAAGCATCGGCAGTAGTGAGAAGCAGAGGGAAAGCGTTGCTGGAGTGACCAGGCTCTAAATGGCTACAGACAGGTGGGCGACAGTAAAGAGCTGTGATGGATGAAGATGTCTGTGCCACGCATCATGCTGATGACACTGACAAAAAGCCTGTTGCCATCAACATGCCATCGCTCTCTGACAAACTACCCACAGTCTCGACAAAACTCTCCCAGCCTGTCCTCCTCGAACTTCAATATCATTCAGTAATGCCTCAAAATAAATGACCTCATCCATTTGTCTTGCACCCACTGACTTTAGAGATACTCTAGAAATGTCTGCTCTCTCTCAAAACATAAAACTAACCATTCTGTGTTTTGCAAGGATAAGTAGAACGACATGACAGGAAGTTATTCGATTTACAAATCTAGCTGGTGCACAAATACAAAAGTGCATTAAGCCACCTATATAAAATGCTTCACAGAAATATTTCATAAACTGCTAATGTGTGTGATATTTCCTGTCCCTCCAGTTCCCTGAGTTCAGGCCCCCTAATAACAGGTTTGGGAAAAGTAGGAGCGCGCACACACACACACACACACGCGCACACACACACACACACGCGCGCACACACACACACACACACACACACACACACAGAAAGTAGACAGGCCAGAGAAGCAGAATTATACCTAGAATCTCTAGACCAATTTCTTGAGGGTTACTGATGCACAAAACACATGCATGCTGCTGTTTACACAGAGCGCTATTTCAGCTAAAATTAATGAACACATATGCAAAAGAAGACTGTCACTTCACCTCACTAGCAGACAAATGCACAATATGGATCATTTCTCCACTGATGGATGGATCCGAGTGCTGCTCAGCAATCTCATGATTATAGGGCAAAGTTAACGGTTTTGCAGAGCTTAATGGAAGAGAGTGAAAATAGCTCAGCAAATTCTGGGTCATGAAAAAAATGTGTCGATGACTTGCATAATTACTAGTGTGACAGTGGGAGAAAAAAAAAAAAAAAAAACTGGATCACTCACATTTCAAGCCTGGACTCTGATACTCAAACCAGATCTTCTTCGTTTCTTTTTAGTTGTAAGGACTAAAGAATTGGGTTGATGTCTGCTCACATCCTCAAGTAATTCCAGCAGAAACCTGCTACATTTTCCCCAAAAACTGCATGAGGTGGTGTGTCTGTTTATCCTGAGCAGGTTGAATTGCTGTACAAGCAGCTGTGGGTCTTCTGTATGAAGTGGGAGATCTCTCCTAAACCTTCAGACCCCCTCCATCATCCTCAAACAGAGCCCCTATTCTACCTGCATCCTGGTCCTGCTCAATAGTTTCTATATAACCACCTTTACCTCCGCCCATCCTCCAGCCTCGTAACTCTTCTCATATTACACCACCCCTTCATTCATCTTGCTTTTTTCAGTCCTTCGGGCATACAAAATAAAGCAGCAGCAGAATCAGGATTACAAACAAGTCTACAATGACCAATGAATCGACAAACACACACCTTCTTGTCATATTTGATCGCTTGCTTCGAAATTACAAAATCTACATACAGACAGATGACAAATTAAAGGAAAAAACAAAATAAATTGTTTTCTAAAGCGTTTTAGCGTGTCTTGGCACAGATCCTACTCTGGACGTCTCTGGAATTGTACTGGAGGATGAACGCCATTCTTCCTAAAGATATTCCCTCAGTTGTTTTTTTTGATGATGATGATGATGATGAAGAAGAAGAAGAAGAAGAAGAAGAGTAGGGGTGGGTGATATTCTCAATTCTTGAAGGTATTTCTACAATACATGACATGTATGATATATTTGTTGTGAGATATGTTTGTGAGCCCTTTCCCAGCAATATAGTAGTGTTTGTAATTATTTAATTCTAACTTAATAAAAAGGCAGCATGATCTGTCAGAAAAACATACTGACAATTTATCACGATACTGATGTTTCATGCTCATATCGCTCAGCCCTAGTGCACAGAGCTCTTTAACAGGTCACTCCAAAAGCTCTCATAGGTGATCAGTTGGGTTGAGATTTGGTGATTGTGAATGTCATGACATTATTTACATCATTTTCCGCCTCATTAAAACATTCAGTGAGTCCTCGTGTCCTGTGGATGGGGGCGGGGTCATCCTGGAAGAGACCACTCCCATCAGGAGAGGGGTGTTTCAGCATTGGATAATGATCGGTCAGAAGAACTTTGTGTTGATTAGCAGTGACTCTTCCCTCTAAGAGGACAAGTGGACCCAAGCCATGCCAGTAAAATTCCCCCAATGTAACACAGTTACCATTTTTTTCCTTTAATTTGTCACCCATGTGTAGTTCTTGGACAGAAAAGAAGCTCCAGCTCTGGAAGTTCCTGTACTGGATTATGCTAAAGGTCTTCAGCTTCACAAAGAGTTCGTGAATGTCAGTAGAAAGGGGCCTCGTGTGCACTCTAGAACCAGAGAGCTGGAAATCATTTCTTCTCCACAGATCTTTCCTTGGTTTCCCTCACTGGAAAAGCCTGAGGCCCACAGAGGGAAGCAGGGAGGCCGCAGCAAATTTTAAATGTAGCGTGGACATCCAGTAAGCAAGAACTCCTCCCACCCAAAGAAAAAAGAAAAATTTAAAGCAAAACAGCCCACAGAGATCCAGGCTCACATGAATGGAGTGTTTTCCGTTACTCAAATTCCTGAGCTTCGGTTAAGCTGAGCTCTCGGAAACTGTTGAGTGTGACAGTTATTTTTCTAAAAGGGGAAGTAGAGAACAGTACAGGCACCTATGAGGCTTGCAACTCAAACTTAATCCAGTGTTAAAAAAAGGAGGAGTCCCTGAAAGCTGGAACACATCAGCAAAGAGTCGAATCTTGTGTGCTTTGTCATATGTCAAGATTTAACCGTTACTCGGAATAATCATGACTTTCACTCAAAGAATTTTATCAAGAAATAAAAAGCTGTAGGAACTTTGACAGTAATGCAAAGAGAGGTTGAAATTTGTGAAAACCAGAGTGTCCCTGTTTAAGTGTCTTCTCTTGGCTGTGTGTGTGTGTGTGTGTGTGTGTGTGTGTGTGTGTGTGTGTGTGTGTGTGTGTGTGTATATCAAGGGGTTTCTGTGGGTCTCTAGGTGTTTCAGTGTATTCAGTCTCACTGTACTGTGCTGTCACACACACTGTGACTTTACGATATCAGTAAGTCCTCTGTGTGTGTTGAACTATTTTGGTAGTGTGAGGTCAAAGAGTCTTTGATTGGATGGTTGTGTATATTTATAGCAAACACAGCTGTAGGACCTCTGACTGTGTGTGTGTGTGTGTGTGTGTGTGTGTGTGTGTGTGTGTGTGTTGAGGACCTGGGGCGCCAGAACTCTAAAAGAAATCTTTCCAGACCCCACTATTGTACAAAAGCGTGTTGTATTACTGCATTATGCTAAAAGTTGATCAATACTTTGAACCTTGAGCAGAGGGCAGCGAGTCGGATCCCATATTTCACAGCTGGAACTGTGCACTAAACTCTAATACACACATTTCTCCCTGTTCGAGTGGAACTTTAGCTGGCAGAAGGTGGTGAGAAATTGAGTGCTTCAGCAGCTGGGCCCTGCCTCGCAGACCAATAGCAAGACATTTTAGAGATGCTTACATCATCAAGCCATAATCAGAGCAGGCGATTTGTCAGCCAATTATCACTCAGCTAAATGAAGAGCCATGTAATTAAGTGTGTAGAAGGGTGCCACTACATCAGCTGTTATTATATGAGCAAGATGAGCTGTTCAACATCAGCAGCGTTCTTCACTGTGTCAGGCATTTTTGTACAGTAGCTGTTTATGTGGACTTATAAATGTGTTCCGGGTTTCTACTAGGTAAAGTTATGAAACATATTTCTATTCAGGAAAGCAGTTCTCTCAACCACAAGTAAAGTCCTAGCGCTGTAAATTCTGGTTACCTCCAAAAGAGAAAACAGACAAATCACATTAAAGATTTCAAGCCAATTCCACTGAAAAACAACTATTATACATCAATTTCATAAATTTAACATGTAATCAATTAAATCTATAAGTAATAAAAATGACCACTGGAAAATGTTAATCATGCTAATTGACAAACAGAAGAAACAGCATTGTACTTGCCTCGACTGATCACTGCTCACTGCTCACCATCACGTCAGTGCTGAAATAATCACTGATCACTTCGAGGAGTTAAAATTTACCATGTTCCACTAAATTTCTCATTTTTTATTAGCATTCAAACACTACAGCTTTGCTGCCATCTCTACAGTGTAAGCGATGGTGCATGTGCAACCCAGGCTTATGTCCATTCTGCTCTGGCCAACAACTTGATCAGTGCGTGACATTCACTGTGTGAGGAAAGAATACTTAGTTAGCAAGCTAACAATTAAAATACCTCTAGGCACAATTTCTGCAGCCGTGTTTCTTCAACTGGCTCCTTATTTACCAAATAAGATTTCTTAGGTTGCTTTCCCACATGCAGTGTTTAGTCCATTTGAATGAACCCTGATGCGGTTTCCTCTTTGGTGCAGCTCATTAAAGCAGGGAAAATGCAGCAGTCGCACTCGGGCACACAGACATTCTGAGCGTGGTTCGATTGCAGCGAGAGCACGATTCCGTGTATTTTGGGTTGCAGCATTTTTTGTAGATTTTTTGTGCTGAACGGGGCCAAGAAGCACAAACTGAGCCAAAGCACAGAGCTGTAGTACTGCACAAATGCATTTGTTTTAAACTAGTTATTTACATAATTAGCTAATGTTTCATTGAGCACCAGCTCCGTGGTGTCCTTGCTCATCTGATTTTTGGGATTTGTTTACCTTCGTTCATCACGTATTTCTGACCAATGAGTGAACGTGTAGGTTTACGTCCCTTCACCTCCCACAGCCAGATTTCTTTTTGCTTATTGGTTCTTTTAATTATGTGCAGCGGCAAACCAAACCAAACAGCGAGTGAGCGAAAAGGATGAATTTTGCTCTAATTTGGTAACCGGATTAATAGGTGTGAAAGCGCCTTCAGAAAGCCTGATCAAGGAAGACCAAGACCTTTAATCAAAAACATTTCCACATTGTGAAATTCTTATTTTTTCCATGAAGCAGAGGTATCAAAGTATGTCAGGGGCAGAAAAAAATTATTTTTTTCAAATCCATGTTTCTGTGATGTTTGACTGGTTTCTGTCACAGCAACATCAGACAGGTTTCCTCAGACCACCACACACACACACACACACACACACACACACACACACACTTCACAAATCACAAGGAAATAAAGATAAAGATATGTGAGGAACAAATCTCTCAGATCCCTTGCGTTTTTGAGGCATGTACATTCACTGACCCCATCCCAGCAGGGTAAGGCACATTTGCTGCTGCTGGACACTGTGATACGCGGGGTAAAGGGGTGTGTTACGGGGTCAGCCGGCTGCTCAGGCTGCATGAACTGAATGCACATAGTTGAAGAAACTCTCATTGGAAGCATGGGTGAGGCAGACGCTTATTTTAACCCCACTAATGAGGATGGGCAGTGTGTAAAATCACTGCAGAATGTGAGAACATCTCCTCTGAGACGCCATGGATGGGCATAAAACCACACTCAACCATACAACACATGCTCCTTTCATACAGTGAATCCACAAGACTGACAAGATCATACTCGATACAATCAGGAAAGTGTTTTCCTCCTCAGTCAAGCTAGGCATGAAGGATGAGAAATAAGGAATGTGCTCAGACCCATTTCAACACCTCCCTTAGGCCATCTTTCTCATTTTAGCCACACCAAAAAAAAAAAAAAAAAAGATTTGGATGATAATGGGAAATAAACAGCAAGACTGTTTTTATTGATCGGAACATAGGAAAAAGTAAATAGTGAAGCGTGAAGAGAACTTCATCCATAATCTGTCTACATCTAGTTCTCTTAAAAATGATGTGTGCGCTCTCTCTGAGGCGAGTGTGCAGTCTGATGGCAGACAGAAACCCAGACTACAGAAGATCAAGGGAAAAAAAAAACCCTAATCAATAACTCTCAACAAACAAGAAAAGGTCACAGCGGTGGAAAGTTGTTAAGTTAAAGGCCCAAGTGCTGCGAATAACTCTTCAAAAATAGAAGATATTTAATGGCAAAGCAGTTGAGCCAGTTTATATATTTCATATTTATTTATGTGTGTGTATGTACATCAATAAGATTATATAAGCATATAGTGGCTTGCATAAGTATTCGCCCCCTTGAACTATGTAGTGTTACAACCTGAAACAGATTTATTTGTTTATTTTAATTTTTTTTTTTTCGATGGATTTAATGATGCTCTGGATAAGTATGGCTTTTTTTTTTTTGTTTCGTTTTTACCAAACCTTTTTACTGACACTTTTCTGGAACTTTGATAGCTGCTTGGTCTTCATGATGTTGTTTGTACACGTGTATTCTCTACGTGTATAACTCTTAGGCCTTCCAGAAACAGGTGCAAAAAATATTATGCCACTACCAAATATTTACTATATATATTTTAAGACATTTCTACAATACACAATATACATAATGATGTAAAGGTTTCCTAACAAACTGCCAGCAAAAAAGTAGTGTTGCATTTCAAAATTAACCTATTTAATGGGTACAAAAATAAAGGAATGCTGAAAAGGAGGGGGGAGAATGTAAATATATGAAAAACAATTTAACATATTAAAAATGT
The DNA here is from genome assembly GCA_022985145.1 of Pangasius djambal. Classification (NCBI taxonomy): domain Eukaryota; kingdom Metazoa; phylum Chordata; class Actinopteri; order Siluriformes; family Pangasiidae; genus Pangasius; species Pangasius djambal. The sequence goes on from CM040997.1 coordinate 11,382,319, forward strand.
TAAGATTCAGACAGGAGAAAGCTTCATTACATTTTCTTCCAGAGTTTGTCATTTCATAAAAAAAAAAATAATAATAATAATAATATATCACAATACCCACGGTGTCTCAGGAAAGTGTATTATAACATAATTAATCACAATACCGATATTATATCATCATAGAGCCCGGCCCTAACAGGTGCATTTATATGGCTGTCACATGAAGCTTTAATTGCACACAGATCAACGTCATTCAGCTAATTATGTGACTTCTGATGGCGTCTGATTGCACCAGAACTAATTTAGGAGACTCACAGCAACAGGGGGTGAATGTTTATGCAATCGCAACTCGCATATTTATTTGTCCAGAATTTTGCTTTCGATTTTTCCTCCCACTTCAGTATTATGGGCTATTTTATGCACATCCATGTCACATATCACACATCATGTATAATCCCAATTAAATCCATTTCAGCTTCAGTTTCCATTTCAGGAAACAGTCAAGGGGTTAAATACTTATGCAAGGCACTGTATCAGTAAGATAATGTGTTAAGTCAGTGTGCTTAAGCTATCATTCAGAGCCAGATGATGGTACAGGTTAATCCACTCAGTCTATACAGAGCTAGAAGACATAAGTAATGGCTCTTTTGGAGCTGTTTGGAATGAACACGCTGAAGAAACACCAGGACCGGAGTGCAGGATAAAAATTTTCATCATCCAGGTCTAGACGGTTTGATTTGTGGTATAATCTTGAAGATGTTTCACCTCTCAGGCATCCAGGAGGAAGGATTTTTTGATCAGTGATGCAACATTGTCGAGATTTTACCAGCTTCCTTGCCTTACTGCTGGAAGACGGATGGGCGATAGCACTCCCTCTCGTTAAAAATGTCACGTTCACAGCAAATTCCAAAGCCCCGAAAACAATCCAGAGAGGAATCATCCTGACTTTAATGGTATTAATAAGCTTCGGCTGCGAAGGTTACGTGTGTGAGGCGTTCACACGGTCAGAGAGCTTGAGAGCTGTGCGGCGTATTAAAGTAATACTCCGCTGTTTTTCAATCTCATTTCTATCCACCGTATCTGCAGAGCATGTAAGGAATACAACACAGTGAGAAATGCTTCTAGAGGAAAACAATCAACAATGAGGGGTGGTGTTTTACAGCCCTAACGTTGATTATTTTCCTACAAGAGCATGTCGCAAAGTTTTACTCCACTTACATCATAAAAATCTATTAAAGAACGACTTCTGATACTTTTTATTGGTTTACAGTTACACTGAATGCTCCTTCACCTCCTTTCTCTCTCTCAGAGATAAAAAAACGCACTGTCACAGAGAAAACGCAAAGTTTTCTATCCTCGAACTTTTTCTGTCTCCGAAAAATGAAAGGAACCGCTTTAGCTATCCCTGGTACAAAGCACTGACACTGGAGACTCCTTCCAAAAATGCTAAATAAACGTCTCCTTACAGAAAAACCTATCAGTGAATAGATGTTTTTCTTCATTAAATAACACCACTTCCTGAAGTCCATCTAAATTCTCTGTTACTACAGAAACGTCACATACTAGCACGAGAGCATTAATATAAATTACCGACACTACTGTCAGAGAGGTGCTTTTTAATAATCACCTTCTGAGCAATCAAATTAGGGAATTCATGAGCGCTGAGGTATAAATGAAATTACCACAACGTGATTTACATGCCTTGTTTGTGCTGAGGGAAAGAAAAAACAGAAACCATATGACAGAGTTTTAAGTGCAGTTACACATTAAACATTCAACTTATTACTGACTGCCCCAACAGCTGCCCCTTATGATTCGATTATAAAGGAGTTCGGAATAAACAGGTTTTCTGTTCTTTCCTCACTACAGGAAACATGGAAAGTCTTTCCCGTAGCAATTTGCTTATATGCTACAGCTGTGGTAAATTAGATTAGAAATGGTGGAGTGTTCCACCATTAATGGAGTACAGAATGCCAAACCTGAACTTTGGAGAGAAAAAATAAATAAATAAATAAATAAATAAAACACCCTTACCTTTTATCTGACTGGACACATCACTCTTGGGTTCACTTTTCGGGAGCGAGCCATCTACAGAGAATAGCAAGAAAAGAAAAGTTTAAATCACAAATAAAATGTAATTATTGTGCATAAATCAACACACTAATTACTACCTCCAAAGCTATAAACATAGCAACTTTGTCCATCACTACACAGAGTGTGTGCTTCATGTCTCCTTAGCTCTTTGTGTGTCTCCAGGACTCAACACTGAGCTCTTCTTAACTCTGTTCCATTTACCATAAAACGTGCTGGTGGTAGCACAGAAGTTGAATTCAGCTTGAACACGAACAAGTCGCAACACTAATCCCTAGGAGCTAATGAGCTCTAATCACACACTAAATTCTCCATAGCCAAACAACGCGCTAAGTGTGGCTTTTCATGGGGGTTGGGGGAGGGGGGGCTATCCCTGGATGAACTGGTGATTATAAGCGAAATGGAGAGCATGTGAGGGCAGAATGAAAGAGGGGTGTGTGTGTGTGTGTGTGTGTGTGTGTGTGTGTGTGTGTGTGTGTGTGTGTGTGTGTGTGTCTTCATGGCCGGACTGAACTGCGGGGAAAGTTTAAGCTGCTTCTTTGCCAAGTTAAACACACTGCCTGCTCGTTCTAGCAACCCTCAAATTGCACGGGGCAGAAAGCCTCCGATGATCACAGGTCAAACGCTGCGCTGTGTGGCTTATTTTCTGAAAATGTACCATCATGTTATTCACTTTTCTTTAACACACCGTTGCAGCGCATGGCCAAAGTGCTGGATAAACAAGTGACTGCAGTAAAAACATTCCAGAAAACGACATATGACGGAAGAAAAGCACACAGGCTGTGTTAAAACACTGGTCTTAATGATAACAGAATTAAACTAGACGCAGCAACTCGTCGTTAAAAAATACATTTCGGCTGTGCATAGACGTTTCCCCTCACCAGATCATTGCTACTAACTCAAAAAGGCATCAGTCGAGATCACTGATCCACCAGGGCTGCCAGAATCAGTTTCTATTTAAATATTCATATTTACACATTTACAAGGTTACTGTTTTCTACTTTTAGACAGCTAACACACATCTACCGAACACAGTTAGCCAAGTGTCACTTGTGGGCTGTAGGAAAAGTGCTCTGAATGAACAGATGACATTTGTAGCATCCTGGGGGTGTGCAGTTACACAAAAATCATCAATAATGTGAAGCGGGGTTACTGGCACCGCTCTCAAGTCGATTGTTTTCCTGATATCAGCATGTTCCAACGTGGTTAATTCCCCTTATGTCACTGCAATGTGCCAACATTAACATTTTTTACTTGTTAATCATACTTTTCCGTTTATAGTTACATCTAATGTTGTAGAAAGTCTGTGAAACAAGTTAGATCTTATCATCACATATAACAGTTATAGCAGTCGCTCCCTTGCCAATTTCTCTTGCTTCTTCCCCCCACCTTAATTAGTCAAACGTTACTAAGATGCAAAAATGCAGCTTTTTAGTATTTAAAAAATACTAAATTAACGTCTCCTTGCAGAAAACTTCGCCAGGTCAGCGATTACACGTTTTTTTAATCGGCTTATGTAGAGCATCCACCATACAATTCCCTGTGTAAGCCGTTACTGTAGAAATGTTATTAGAGTAACTGTGTTGATATAAATTTGTGATTTGCTAAGCAGCCGAAGCTACCGTCCTAGCTGCCGTTCAGAAGGCTATTCTTTAATAGCATGGAGGAAATAGTCTAAGATGCAGAAAACATGCCAAGGAAACCATGTCATCATCACTGCTTTAAAATGCCATTTTATATTCCGATGGAACGTATTTGAATAGTGAAATTCCCTGCGACCGCCCCCAGCTGGAGATACAGCAATCCGAACCATTATGTAAAAATATCCTGCCCGGGAGTGTCATGCGTACGTGCTTATTATGTGTACATGTGGAAGGCCACATCTGGGCTAAAGCATGGCAGTGATGAGTTCAGAGGTTCCCTGAAGTCTTCCCTGGATGGTGGGGGAGGAGAGCAGGAGGCAGGAGCACTGACGAATAGGGGCATTTGTGTGTGTGTGTGTGTGTCTCTCTCTCTCTCTATCATTCACAGGACCTGAGGCTCAGGGAAATCTTTCCACCTCTGAGATGTCATTACCCTACAAGACGACTGACAGCCCCTTCTCCTTCTCACACACACACACACACACACCTACTCCAGTGATATGAGCCAGTACCACTCCAGTGGGGTATGTACTGGTGAAAGGAAATCAGCCAAGGAAGGAAAGCGATGTAAAGATAAAGAGAGAGAACAAAAGAGCGCCTGGAATTCCAAGGCAGAACTGCTGCTTCTTCACATTCCACAAATGGAAATTTCTCTCCTAATGTTCCATGACAATCAGAGATTCCAGACATCTCAAGAGCAAGAAACTGGAGACCGAACACAAACACTGGACACGGTTGTGATGGCATGCCAAATGCATTCCTCACTCCTAGTACAGTATTGGATGTGCGCTGTGCTTAGAGAAGAGCGTCCAAACAACACTTCACATTTAACTTCAGTGGAGCCAGAGGACTAACACACTGCAGTGCTGGAAATTTCCTATTAGATCACAGGGGTAGAACACAAATCTTACGTCTGGGTGTCAGGGGACAAGCAGAATGTGCGTCTGGGCTTTCAGTTTGAGCGTTTTCGCTGCCTTGGGGTCAGGTCTGCTGATATACTGGTCGCCACCAACCAGGGTAAAAAAAAAAAATGTGGCTTTCACGATATCGCGATATGTATTTCTGAACACAGTCATTCCTGAATCCTGTTGCCTACTGCAATAACAATGACAGATTCTGACTAAAACTATTCTTATTAGTCCAGTAAACGAAACTGGCTCCTGTCTGTAACAGTGTACGTAACTATGCATCTAATCTCATCACACAGCTACTTGGGTTCAATTACATCAATGAATGATTTCTTAGTGGACTTTAAGTTTCAAGCAGCTAGCAGACCAGCTAGCAGACCAGCTAGCAAACAATTTGAATTTATTTTCCTTGTTAGCTTGTAACATTTTTGTACGAGATAAGCCTTCTGTGTCTTGTCTGACTTTTTTTTTTTTTTTTT
>CM040997.1:11389653-11408928 GCA_022985145.1 Pangasius djambal
ATTCCTATAAACACACTCCTCAACCTTGTGGACAGCCTTCCCAGAAGAGTTGAAGCTGTAATAGCTGCAAAAGGTGGACCGACATCATATTGAACCCTATGGGTTAGGAATGGGATGGCACTTAAGTTCATATGTGAGTCAAGGCAGGTGACCGAATACTTTTGGTAATATAGTGTATAACAGCAAAGGGACTAAATCTGGAATGGGATGTTCAAAAAGCACATAAGGGTGTGATGGTCAGGTGTCCACATACTTGTTGTTTAAGTAGTCTACATGATGACAGATGATGTCTTTGGTGTTTGCATAAATGTGAAACAAAAGCAACACAGACATATATATTTATACATACATACATACATACATACATACATACATACATATACACACACACACACACACACACACACACTATTGCAGTGAGGTATTCTGCTGTTGTAGCCCATCCACCTCAAGGTTCGATCTTTTGTGCAAGCTGAGATGCTTTTCTGCTCACCACGGTTGTAAAAGGTGATTGAGTTACTATATTCTCACTGGCAGCTCAAACCAATCTGGCCATTTTCCTCGGAACTCTCTTATCAACAAGGCATTTCCACCCACAGATCTGTCGCTCACTCAGTGTCTTTTGATTTTCGCACCATTCTGTGTAAACTCTAGAGACTGTTTATGAAATACTCAACAAGCCCTTCTGGTACCAACATCCATTGTTCAAAGTCACAGAGATGACAGTTTTTCTTCATTCTGATGTTTGGTGTGAACATTAACTGACGTTCTTGACCTGTATCTGCATGATTTTATCCATTATGCTGCTGCCACATGATTGGCAGATTAGATAACTGTATGAATGTGCAGTTGTACAGGCGTTCCTATTAAAGGGGACACTGAGTGTATATTTGAAACTTTAATGAGCTGCTATTGTCATAACAATAAAAAACATCCTGTAGTCCCAGCCCAGTGTCTCTTGGTGCTCTCTATTCTTTTCCACTGACGGACTGAACATAATCACTGTGCTATTTTAGGAAATCTCTGCACAACACCACCCAAATGCCTGGACAGCTCAGGTACAATGCATCATACACTCTCTACTAGCCACGCAGCTCGGTACTCACTACAACACTGACGTAGGTTAAGAGTAGCCGAATAAAGAAAGCACAAAGGTTAAGGGTCAAGTTACTACACAACAACTCGGTCTGAGAAAGAGAGAATCTGAGACTGACAAAGAGAGGTCAGAACAGTTAAAGTTTAACGTGTCTCTGTGGAATCGGCCCAGCAGGAAGTTTGACGGCTCTATATTTTACAAGATGTCCTACTTTACTTTCGGAACCAATTTAAAGGGAAAAAAAACAGCACCTTTTATCTTTGGAGATAATAATTATCTCAAGCCTCTTTAAAAGATGAGTCACCGTATTATTCGAGCACAGCTTAGACATGACGAGAGGGTAGGGCTCTGTTCTTGGCTGCTTCTCTGATCCTGAATAATTAAATACCTAAGAAGGCAAAGTAAAAAGACCAGAGGAAACAGATACTCAACAAAATATGAACAACCAAAAAAAAAACAAAAAAACACGGCACAGTTATCTAACAGGTGTTTGTAAATAACAACAGTAGCCAGATGATATGTGATAGGACAAAACTCTCATGATGCTTAGAGACATTATCACAATACTCAGGCTTGCTAACTCTCAGAGGAACTGAACGCACTTGAAGATCCTGTTTCAAATCCAATGAAAGCACAATCACCTTCGTTAGCTTGCTTAGTTAATACTTCTGCAATGAAGCACGCTCGCATATCTGCACAGAGGGGGTTTATGGGTAAGTTTAACTTCCAGAGGCTAGCACACATCACCATGACCAGAGATTTTGGTGGGGCAGGACAGTCTGAATAACGACACGGCCTCAAACAAACTTAAATCAAGAGGTTATTACACTAGACATATGCTACAGGCTACTATCTGAGTAGAGGAACCCCGTAATAGGAAGCTGAGAGTTGGCAACACACAGTTATCCAGCATACAGTCTAGCAGCTTGTTTTAAACTAAACCTTTGTTCAGCTGTGTTTGACACAACAGGTGAGTTTCCTGTGTGTGAAACAAACACAGAGCAGTTAATATCATTAACTTGCAAGGTTTCAGTCCAACTACATTGCAAAAACCACACAGAAGACCTGAAACTAGCCAGAAAATTTGGCTATTGAAAACAGACACATTTTTCTTCTTTTTCTCAGGCTTTGCATGGGAAATAAGGTCACTGTAGTGCACACGCATTTCTGATATACAGATGTTATCCACTATAATATATAAGGGGATTATTATGGTTCTGTACATCACAGACACACTGTCTGCACTTACACTTTGTCTTTGTTAGCAGATATTCATTAGATTTAATACCGATTATTTTCTATTAAACAAACAAACAAACAAGACCTGTCCTCTGCTCCTTCCCCAAGAATGGGGCAGAGTAAATCCTGCCCCAATGGGCCACTATTAGCGCTTGTTGCAGTTTCCTGGCACTATGTTACTTGCATTCAAGGCAAAAGGCAACTGGGCCTCGGGAAACCACCGTGTGTCAGCACACAGAAATGTGATGCACTGGAACGATGATATGAATGTGAAGTAGACAGAATGTGTGACTACTGAACTACGCTTAGCATTGTGTGTTTGGGTGGGTGTTTAAATGCGACCTAAGAATGTGTATGCATTCACAAGAGAGATATTAAAGACTAGAGGAAAGGGAGGGGGACGACTGGGACTGTATTTCTCTCACACAGAGTCAAACAAAACCAGGTCACACAGAGGCAGAGGGGAGAGAAATCAAGAGAAGGAGTCACAAACGAGTCTCCCCATCCCCCTGCTCCATTTCTGTGATCTATTTCCACTCCCTTCATTTCTTACCCACATTTCTTTTTTTTTTTTTCTTACCTGTCTGTCTGTCTGCTCACTCCATCCCACTTCACCTCAGTGAGGAAGAGAAAAGGAAAACACACTTCAGCGTTGGTTCAGAAAGCTTAAACCTCAGTGAAATAAAACAAGCTAAGCAGGATCGTTTACGCACATTAAGGATATAATTAATTAAGTCTGTATGTAACACAGCTACAACAATTTCTGTGGCACCGGGATTGACACTTGCTTCAACATGTAAGATTCCTTTAAGTTACTCATCTGCCATTCACAAGCGTCTATCCTGTGTTTCAATCGTCTTAGTCTGAGACACTCATGAAAGAGCTCGAGGTTTTTAACACTCACTGTAAAACCCGCCCTGAGCAACGGGAACAAAATAAAAACGGCCAGTTCAGTTATGCAAATTAAGACCTCATAAAACAGCACTTAGAGAAGGTTCACAAACACACACACAAACACACACACCCAGGCGTTTTCATGAGAGACTGAGGGAAAACATTCATTTACACTAATCCTTCAATCTTCAACCTGACTGATACCAAGCAAAGCTTGTGATATCATGTGAAAAATCATCCAATCATGTCCTCTAGCAAGTCACCAATAGACAATAGTATCATCTGGGCAGGGGTGTAGGGTTTATCCAGTCTGTTTTGGGTCACGGTGGTGCAGCAGGTAGCATTGCTGCCTCAAAAATCCAGCGTTCCCGGTTCGATCCTGAGATCCTGTCAGTACAGAGTTTTGCATGTTAGCCTCGTGTTCCCTACGGGTTCTCTGGTTTTCGCCAACGTCCCAAACCAGCGGTCTGATCAGATATGTTGCCTCTAGGTGTGAACGAGTGTGTGTGCAAGGTGCCCTGCGATGGACTGGCGTCCCATCCAGGGTAGGCTTGTGCAATATAACGATATTACCATCTTTACACAAAATTACATTGTCACGATATCCAGTGATGTTTATCACCTATTATATTACTTCCCCAGTCCTGCCGTTGTGTCTAGGAGCTCTGCGAAAACACAGGAGTACACTAGGACGAGTTATCACTCAAAAACACACCAGCAGACTTTTACTCCCCAATAAAACAGAAGATAAGTGAATTGAATGTGTATCTGGAATGATCTGCGCAGGTGTTTTGAACCCTTGGTTACTGACAGACGCTTCCTGGAAGCCGCGTCCACTTTCCCCAGCTCGCGTGTGCTCTCTCGCTTTCAGGCAAGGTATACGGAGAATGTTTCGAGTTCATTAACATGCAATAAAATCTATCAGTGCATGTTTGACTCAGTTTATCATTAGATACATACTATCTAATACACGGTTAACAGATCAGTTTATCTGATAGGGATGGCACCGAAAAATCTCAGCAAAACATTGTCAAAATGGCTCTTTAGGTTTTTGAGGAAACAAGGACGAAGGTTTTGACCCCAAAACATTGTGCTCGCCTTCTCAGCACTAAGCATCACTAAGCATCAACAGTGAAAATGTCAGTCGCATCGACATTAGACAGATGATTTGTAAAAGGGTTACATGGAAACTCCAATTCCTGGTATTACTGTGGGTGATATTCTACAATATTACACTTCCCCTACTCTTCTTAAACCTGAAATGGTGGAAATGCTCATTTCCTTGTCTAGAGGTTCTGTACGATTAAATCATTTATCACGAAACTATAGAACGAAAAGTCATGAACAGGGAAAAATCAATACCAAAGCAACCGTGAGCAGGAAAAAAAACGGAAAAAACAGTAAGAGTAATTACATAGAGACCCCAAATTTCTGCTTAAATAGTACAAATGTTAAAAATCTCCTGTTTTAAATGGTCTAGCTTTTCAGTGATACCTGCACAGTCTAAATGAGCTTTCTCACTTCCCATTAATTTAAAAAAAATCATTTTAAAACTACTACTTGAACTGCTGACATTTTTTTTTTTGCCATTACAACCAAAATTAATCAATTATCTCCCTAAAATAATTTCATTCTTGAAAACTCGGACAGATTAAACTATCTGGTAGGATTATAGTTAAGACTGATCAGGTATGGAGCTTTTACACAAAAACAGGACCTGAATAAGAAGCACATTGTGCTGATTGGGACATGCACAGAGCACTTTCACTACCCCGATGATGTGGTTTAGTCACTTTCACTTCAGCTGTCAGGTTACTGTTCCACCTTTGTGGTTTCTAAAGGTGGTTTGGGGCTTTCAACCCACGCAGCCTGCTCACTTTACTGATGTAATCTGTTTAGTGAACACGTGTGCAGCCTTCATCACATTTGTCACATTTTGACAAGCTTAGATTCAGGGGTGGGGCAGTAGATTTTAATTATGCAGAGACAGATGGGTCACAGCAAACTGTGTTGGTTTGAAAATAATAATAATAATAATAATAATAATAATAATAATAATAATTTAAAAAGTATGGTTTTATACTTGGAGTTGAAATTTCAAAGGCATCACAAAGAAATGACTGCTCCAGAATTACAGTTCACAGCAACCACAGGTTGTTTAAATACTGAAGAAATGCTTAGGAAGTTGAGACCTGAGCTAAATTTGCAAGGAAAATGTAGAAATTGTTTGATTTGATTCAGTGAAATGATTGGCCGTCTTACAGGCCTTTTTCCTCCATTCTTCTCAATGCGTTATTGGTATTATACGTTTTACTTTGAATGTGCAATTATACCACAGCGCTCATTCATAAGCTCTGGAATCCGATCGATCTGCTCTTAGTCTAATACATTAACCATAACCTAAGTCAAGCAATAAACAGGTATTTTAAGTATTTTTAATTACAAAAATGTAAAACATTATCAACTGAATAACGCTCTGGTGAAGCCTTCTGTAAGAAGACTTTAAACATTTGTGAAAGAAGACTTTAGTGTCACGGCTTTATGTTTTCCACCGGCACAAAGCTGAGTTTGCACCTTGTGGTTTCTCAGTTACGTGACGAGTTGCATTTTTTTGGTACTTACCAGCTACAAGAGAGAAAAAGTTGTTGTTCATGGCTGTTATAATGAAACTGATGTTATAATGAATCTAATTCTGGGCACTAACTTGTTTTGGACATTCCACAACATTAGCTGTAGCTATAAGTGGATAAAAAGTACTTTGTGTTGTTTAATAAATGAAAACTGTAAGAGGAGTAACACACCCGATTGTGTTTTGTTCCTTAGATACTGGACAGATTTAATAAAATGGTCTTAAAACTTTACATAAGGATCCTAAAGGTACTAAAGCTTGACTTAAAGATCCTAAAAGGTACTAAAGCTTTGCATAAGGATCCTAACGTTACTAAAGCTTTATATAAAGAACAAAGGGCTGTGGGTATTATCAGTTAATATCACACCTAAAGCTGTAAATTTCTATTGTCCTTTATCACAGTGCACACACACACACACACACACACACACACACACACACACACACACACACACACACACAGAGTCAAAGTAGATTGTCCCTCACTGATAATTATTTACAAACTCCACATTTGTCCTAGCAGCTGGAAGTATGGCAGCACATCACATCAAAAGACACGACAACACGAGACCATCGCTTTGTGAGAATCAGCACCGCCGTTCTGCCAAATACACTTGCTTCTGACAACAAACATGCCAACCTTGTGACTGACATGCCAAGATACAGGCAATCCATCACAGCCCATTCCACAGGTTCAGGCTGAAGTAGAAGTTCAGTTTTGCTCTTTAGTTGGAGTGTTTTTTTATTAGACGTGCGCACGACATCCTGCACTGGCCGTGCTTTATCACATACACACAGATGGGCTTTGTATAAGAATGATCTTTTGGTTCAGAAGGTGAGAAACAGCACCACACCATATTTCCACTCATGCTCAATGGACTGTCTTCTGACAAACGCAGATTTTGTTTTGTTCCCCAAGCAGCGTATGCTGCAGGACATCCATACTCCACAACACTGTGGCTGCTGGGGATTTATCCCGTTGCTGCTGCTCCATCTGGTAATTTGACACTTTTGGTTAAGGACACTGTTCATTAAACACTTTCAGGGGGTGTTAATCATTTACAGAGAGCAGGTTAGTCCACATTTCTTGTTGAGACAGACTCATTTCTCAAACACAATGGATGAGACAAATACTAACCAAAAGCAAAGTCGAAAAGAATAAGTAACTGATGCAAATCCAACTCCACGACCTCCATCAGACCCTAAAGGACAATAGCGTACAAACCAAAGTGAATGAAAAGAAGGACGTGGCAGAATGAGCACAGAACAGAGTGTGATATAAGCGTTTGACCCTGAGCAGTGGGATAAACCCACAACGTTCTGGGCTGGATGAAGAAGTGGGCCAGGGTGACATCAGCTAAACCAAAATTTCAAAGACAGTAGAAATGCAGCACTTTAAAGGAAAAACAAAACCCTGAAACACATTAAATATGTTCATATTTAAAGAGTTGTGATGTCTTTAGAGATTCCCATGCTAATCTGGTGGTTGGTGCAGTATTTTTGTTATTCCTGTGAGAAGTTGGTGGTTGTCCATCGTGGTCACAGCACGACATTTCTAGTGCATCTGTAATGGCAATTATCGACAGGAGAAGAAATTTAACAAATCTTTAATACAAGGTATATTACAGCCAGCCAGCTAAACGCCAGCCAGCTAAACGCTTGTCATATAGCTGCATTGCATTCTGGGTCTTTGAGTCTACCTTTGGCTGTCTCCACTTTTATACACAACATTGATTGTAGCTGAAAATGGTTTGTTTTTAGCGAGTTCTACTAACGATCTACGAGATCTACCACAAGCACGATGGTGATCGAGGGTGGTGATATTAGCATAAAAGTTGAAGCTTTGGAAGCTGATCAGTTTGAGCGGAATGTACAGATGAGGAGGTGAGAGAGCTGGACAGACTAAAGCTCTGCTGCATCAGACTTCTTAGACAGAGATGAAGCAAAGGGCTAATTCCTTGTGTGAAGGAACAGGATTGTGGGTAGGAAAATATACTAAATCTTGGCTGAAGAGCACATGTTAATTATAAAGATAAGAATTTTGGCAGCTCTAAAATCCACAGCTCTTCTGTCTCGCTGAAGCAGAGAGGATTGGACAAGCCAATACCACGGAACCAGAAGATACAGTTTTCCCATTGTTAAAGCTCTATTAGTTCACATGTAGTACATCTGACCAGTCATCTCAAACTCATCCGCACTGCAACCAGACACCAAACGCTCAATCTGCAGATTTAATCAGCTCACACACAAAACATTTAGTCTCATATCACCTCTAAATGTCAATACATGATGCCAGTCTTTGAATCAAATCAAACTGAAATGTTTGGGATGTTTCTACTCAACACCAAAAAGATACCTCAAACTAGTTTGCCTGACAGATTCAGGAGAGTTTTGCACAAAACAAACCCACGCAAACAGCTGTAATAATAGCATCTACTGAATTCAAAACAGGATTTAACATAACACATGTCAATATTTTCAGTTCTCCCTCTGGGGGAAAAAAAAAACGCTGCTTGTGATGGTTAAATAAATCATGCTGCAATAAGCGACCTGTTTTATTTGCACCAAACTACACAGCACTTCATTATGCCATTAAATACACACTTTGAATTTCAGATGTAGTGTTTTGTTCTTAAATCATATACGCTATATGGCCAAAGGTTTGTGGACCTGACCATCACACCCAAATGTGGTTCTTCCCCAAAATGTTACCACAAAGTATGAAGCACACAATTGTGTGTTGGTGTGGAAGAGCTCGAGTGTCCTGCACAGAGCCCTGACCTCAACCCCACTGAACACCTTTAGGATGAACTGGAACACCGACTGCACCGCAGACCTCCTCACCAACATCAGCGCCTGACCTCACTAATGCACTGGTTACTTGATATTATTCGAGTCCCGCTGCCTTTTTTTTTTTCCTCTTACTTTCTTTAACCATCAGCTGACTGCATGTTGTTGTTGTAGCAAGAGAGTCCTCTGTTGTCTTTGTGCTACACTTTTATTCTGCTTGGTTTGGCCACTGTGTCCACGTACCTGTGTCTTCCCGATTCTGCTTCTTCTGTGCATGTGAATTAATCCACGTAGTAAAAACCATTCTACCGTTTACCAGATCGCACCTCAAACGATGTGTGTAGTGCTGCAGATTACAGGACTTGGAATGTCGCGCTACAGCATCGAGGTATGTCATACCAGCACAAGTCAACAGGAAGTAAGGTGGGGTTTCTTTTTCCATTTCTGGTTTGGCAAACCTACATAAGAAATGAATAACCATATCATGAAATCAGCTTGTCTACAAATTAGGAGCTAGGACAGCCTAGAAACAAAATCTGCTCATCTACAATTAAGAACTGGTAGCCTGTTCACGAAATCTGCTTGTCTATGAATATGAAACTAATAGCCAGAACACGAAATCTGCTTGAGCTGTAAACCTACAGAGCCCTAAACCTCACAGTCATGCCCTGGCAGAAAAACAACTTCTGCTACAAAACTAACAGCGAAATTTGCTTGTTTACGAATCAGAAACTAAGAACCCGCACGCGAAAAATGGCTTGTAAGTGAATAGGAACTAGCAGCCTGTTCACAAAGTTTGTCTGTCAACGAATAAGAAACTAACAGCCTAGACATTAACACTGCTTGAGTTATCAACCTACCTGACATGGTGATGCCCAACGGGGGGGGGGGACGACGACACTGTATACATAAAGCCAATAGTAAAATCTGTTTGTCTACGAAAATGAAACTATTAACCTGCGCACGAAGTCTGCTTGTCCCGGGTGCTCAGGTTACTGATTTGTCCAACCCTGTATTGTCTGTGCTGTTGGTAACAAAGACTCCGAAAAGTGCGTGTGTGTGTGTGCGTGCGCACTCAATGCCAGATTACAATGGCTTGTAGATACAGTAAGGGTGCAGAAGCAGCAAATCCAGCTTGTAATCAGATTCCAGGCCAGCTGTAATCTAATAAAGACTCCCCGTCATTTTCCCCAAAACAACACTAATGTGTTTAGGTGAATCCCCAAACCAAAGCATGGCATTTAGCTCTGCTGTAAACATTCCTATAGTCTGAGCCATGTTAGTCTCTTTCTCTAATTTCTCTTCCTCTGTGGTCTTAATTTAATCTGAACAGTTCTGCTATATAATACTTTTTACCCCAATCATTAAGCCTCTATGATACAAAACCCCATGCATTTCCCTTTCGAAAGCGACCTCTCTTTCAGTTCCTGTCATTCTGCTTGCACGAGAATAATGAGGATCCTCGTGCTGCGTGCCAGAAGACGTTGAGCGAGGGGGCATTGAGTACACCATCGCAGGCCTAAACTAGGTCAGCATGACCTTTCCCCGCCACACAGACAGGCTGGAAGAGCGTCTGAAAGAGAGAGACAGGCCGACGAGAGAGTAAAAGCGTGGAGGTTAGAGAGCAACGATAAACTGTGAGATGGCAAGATAAAGCAGAGAGAGAGAATGCAAAGTGGAAAAGCTTTGGCTACAAATGCTGTCTCTTCAGGCAGCAGAGTCAACAGCACGTCTCAACACATCAGCGTTAATCATACAACAGCTTTAAGTATCAAATATGGATACACATGCAAAGACAAAACAGGCTGTGTTATAACCGTAATATTCAAAGCAAATCAGCAACATGGATATTCAAATGTTTTTTTTTTAAATATATAAGTTTTAAGTGTATCGTAAATATTGTTGTAAAGTGTACAGTGACAATGTCATCCTGAGTTTGGTAACGACTGACAGACTACTCATCTTACTGTATGTAGGCCTTATCAGCTAATCTACCACACCATGATTTTACACAATCTCTCAGTGTTTACAATGCAACCAAGAGCAACATTTCTGACCCGGTATCTTAACTGGGTGTTTTCAATAACCTGACAAATCCATAATTCCTGTTTATACAAGTTTTAATGGATCTGGAAAGGATCAAGATGCCTGTAGAAAACAGAACTAGAAAACTCAACGCAGATTTAGAATAATGAAAGCGCATATCCATGGCCGGGAGCCAAGGAAGCAAAACTGGCCGTGCTCTCGGGGTCCTCACGGTTCTCATTACTCTCTCCTGTCGGTCAGAGTGACACCAGCCAATCGTGGGCGTCTGTCAGCTCATGTATTTGGAAAAGGGCAGACAGCTCTTTCCTCTGAGTACACTTGGCTGTCCTGCGATGTTAAGGTGCGTTCCCACCTTTTGTACTTTATTAAAATATTAGAATTCATTTTAACAATGTTCGAAAGACAGATAAATTATATACTGTATTAAATCATGTGCTGTAGGCTACATTTTGCCGACTACACTTTTTCATCTGACACGCCTACAAGCAACAGCACTAACACTCGCGTCACACTCGTAAGAAGCAAACTACAAGTGACATGAGCAACCTATCGCTCACAAATGTGAACGCAGCATTAGTCTTCACCCTCCCTGGTTGGCAGCTGTCGTACCATGGTCAACCTGCACACAAGTGATATTAAGTATATTGCTAAGGACCCCCTGCTCACAATATATTTTCTTAGCGCCGTGGCGAAAAATGTGCAGCTCAGTGATTGGTTTTCGAATCCAAAACAGAACAGATGGCACTTCCGCTAAATCTGTCTTGGTACTCACACACAAAACAGCATTACAATCACTGGACCACACACACATCCCAAAACAAGCACTGTTCAATAATATGACAGCAGTAGTGATCCAATCACTTGTAACACTTCATCTCATTCTTTTTATTTCTAACGCAAATCTACCTTGAAAAGTTTGCGTCCCCTATGGTTTGTGGGTAAAATAAACTGAAATATCTACCTAAACAAAATCATGATTCAAAATCTGACCTAGTTTAAAGAAGGCTGTGATTTCTGACAGAGTTATAAGAGATACGTCAAGAAAAATGGACAAAAACTTGCCAAGCAATCCAACAGAGCTAGAACAGATCTGAGAAGTCGGATGAGTGATGATTACAACTGAAGGGGAACCAAAAAAAAAAAAAAGGTTGCAGCAGATGCAAAAGAGGACTATTTATACAGCATTCAGAAGGATAGATGCAAACTTTTGAACTCAACTGTACTTGAAGAGTTTGAAACCAGTCTTCCTGTGTGGAAACAGTTGAGGTGCAGCACTTCCTGCTGTGGTTACATTCACCACCACAGTAAAAACAATCTGTGTTTGTGATTGTGTGTGTGTGCATTTGGTCTACTCAGGGCATGTTTAGTTTCTTCAGTGTCTGAGTGCACAAATATAGATTCATCTTTCATTCGTTCATTCATCACAGGCAGACAAACTGCAAGGAAACGTACCTGCGTCAGTTTAAAGCATTTTTATACCAACGCGCTGTTGAATGGCAAAATCTGACCGGTATGAAGGTGTTGATCAGTTATCCATAACAGCAGCTCTGACAGTACCTGAGGCTGTAATTCAAATGACAGGCTTATATTAATGCACTTGTTCTAATGCTATACAGGATAAAATACACAGATATAAAAAACGGGTTGTTTACCAAAGGAAAATCATTGATATGGTGAAGCTTTCTGTATGAAGACCTTTATTTAAGATTTATGAAAGGAGCCACAGAGATCGGTGCTTCGCAACAGTCAGTAAGTTTTCCACACGGAGAATCTTCAGGAAAAAGGACTTTGCCCCCTTTTACCAGTTTTTCATTAACACAGCAAGCATTTCTGTCTTATTAGGGAATGGCTGTTTATAGCTGCTATAACGTAAGTGATAACAGGGACTAAATTATCTCACAGATGATCCACAACATTAAATATACATTCAGTTCTCCACGTTTGCGGGGGTTAGTGGCACAGGATCGTGGAAAAACCGTGAATATCTCTAGGCCCCGTATTTAACGCACAAAAAAAGTAAACCAATACACTGTACTACAACAGTATGTTTTATAAAGTATCAAAAATGTGGGCTAACACACACACACACACACACACATACACAGAGTGAGAAAGAGAGAGGCAATACGGTACACGTACAATGTGATGCAAGGCGTGTACAGTATTTAGATAGCAGTAAAATCTTAACATTTATAACCCATGATTACAGGCAATCTTTTATTGTGCTTTAAGGATGCAAAAAATTGAGAGACAGAACAGGTGAGTGAGGCTGGCTAGAACCGAGATAAAGAGCGTGGCGTCCCCAAACAGAGTGCGTAGTCCGCAGTTCTTTAACGCAGTGAAACTTTTTACAAAATGTAGCTTTTTATAAGGATTTTACGTATACATTTATAGTAGTAAATAACAAACAGATTAATAATACATAAAAATTCCCCATTTAATTATTGATGGCAAACGTGTGAATAATCAAATCTGCGAATGTTAAACCTGCGAATGTGGAGGGCGACTGTACCTATAAAT
Organism: Pangasius djambal; assembly: GCA_022985145.1. Taxonomy (NCBI): domain Eukaryota; kingdom Metazoa; phylum Chordata; class Actinopteri; order Siluriformes; family Pangasiidae; genus Pangasius; species Pangasius djambal. The sequence goes on from CM040997.1 coordinate 11,402,868, forward strand.
CACCAAGTCACTTGTTAATTACATTAAAAATTGCAATGTTGGCAAATTGCTGTGGTATAAGAGGAATAAAACACATCGGGCATGCTGTTAGAGGAAAGAAAAACTTCACTGTGTTAAGAGTGGCTTCGTGCCACATCACACCATCCCAACTTGGATTATTTTCCAATAACAGCACACCCTGAAGTGTGGCATTCCTCACTTAACCATCAGATCAGATAAGATTTTATCATCACTGCATAAAGTAAATATACACATATGTATATACTGTATGTACAGTCAGAATAGTAGATACAGCCTCTAATAGGATCAAACACATCCAGAGTTTCGAAATTAACACTGAAATCACATATTACTTTGACTAATCAATGCTGAATCTGAAATTATGGATTATATTAACCAGGAGAATGAACAATAAATCTCAAAATCCTAAATAGGACAGCTAGCTGTAAAAGGATACCGCCCATACACACACACACACACACACACATTTGGGTCAGAGAAGATCTTAGCTTCTCAAATTTAACCTAAGATCATATTATGTGTATGATCGCAGCACCTCAGAGTCTTATATATATTCTGTATTTTTAAAAATAAGTAATTTTTATACTAAACTGCTCTCCTGTGCACAGCTAAAGCGCTAAGTGTTAGCAGCTAGCTAGCACTGCGAGGCCAATCTGCCACGCCAGGTCATTGTTTACATTGCTAGCTAACATACACTGCTGTTTCATCCAGCTTGATTTCTGACAGTCTGAAATGTTGTAAAAAATTATTATCTGTCTTTCCATATAACTGAGTCAGCCCCAGTGAAGTGTGTGTTGGATTTGTTTATTGGTTTAGCTGTGTGACTGAAGCAGGTTGATGAAATGAAACAGCAGCAGTGTTTATCTAGCAGACTAGCACCAGGACAGCAAATGACAACATGCCTGGGCTGGAAGATGGTTTTTAATCAAATGTACTATCTGTAAGAATGAGAATAAAGTGTAGAAGTGGTGCAGGGCAGCTAAGAGCTGGCACGCGCGCGCGCGCGCACACACACACACCCATACTAGGTAACAGGCTAATAGTACCAGTGCTAGTCGTCCTGTTCGCCACAGCTAGCTAAGATAATGCAGCTAGCTAGGGTTAGATTTTATTTCCCACTTCAAAATAACTCTAGCTAATCAACAAATGATGGTTTTACACCCAAAAAATCAGCCACTGGCACTTTATAGTCTGTCAAACGGGCTTATGTGTGTAACTGGACACCTCTCAGGTGAATGAGTTAGCTAGTGCAGCTCTCGGGCTTTCAGATCTGGCTAATCAGTGGCTCATTTCCACATCCACAAAATACCCCATCAAGTTATTTCCGGTTAATTCACCCACTTTTCACTAATAACAGCTGCACAGAGCGGCCTTTCTCGCCTGCACGGAGCCTGGGAGCTCACTTCAATCTCGGTCACTTATTCGAGCGCTCACCGGATTTGAAGAAGGCTGCGATGTCGGCTGCGTCCTTCGCCGCCTCCTCGGCTCCGTCCCCCGAGCTCATGGCTGTGGAAAAAAGCGCGGAGCTAATATCCAAACGCCCAAAAACCGCTTCTTCCAGCTCTGGCGGATTGTAGGGAATAAGTCCGGCCGTGCGCTGTAGGAAAACAGTGACACGGACGGGGGGGGAAAAGAGTGCGCTTCTGCTAGGCTAGGGACCACGAGCAGTCCTCCATCTTGGATAATACACATTTACTATCGCCGGCCGGCAGCGGATCCGACTGGAGGCCGCTCGCGCAGGAGGGACAGCGGGGGAGGGGGCGGGGCTACACTCAGCCCCGGGGCTGAGGCTCATCTTCATACACACACACACACACAATACATATATACACACCATATGTATACACCACACACACACACACACGACACACACAAGCCCCAGTCCCAGTACCAATCTTATCATTCCAGTTACTGATGCTTCAAATCTTTAAAATCTTTGTTTTTATTAATAATTATTCATTTGTATTAATTAGGATTCCAATAGACAATACAAATAGAAATAGAATACTGATACTATGACTTGGTAAATTAACACCCAAACTGGACCTATCTGAATGTAGCCAGGCCAAACTGTGGTCTACATGTTCCGTGGTTAAAGACAGAAAGTATTCATAAGTATTCAGCACTCTTGACACCTTTTAGTGTTAATACCTGAAACTGGAGAGGAAACCCAGAGCCTATTCCAGGAACACTGGGTGTGAGGTGGGAATACACTCACCCGTCCACTGCAAGGTACCATACACACGTTCACACAAAGGGGCAATTTAGCATACAGCAAATCCACCTCCTGGCATGTCTTTGGGAGGAAACCAGCGAACCCACATGGACATGGGGAGAAGATGTGAATCTCCACACAGACAGTATCAGTTCAGGATCGAACCAGGGGCTCTGGAGCTGTGAGGTGGAAACACTAACCACTGCACCATCATGCCTCCCAAAATCAATATAGTTTAAAAACATAAAACAAAGTCACTTTCAGTTCCAGGTTGTAACACTACAGAAATGCGAAACAGCTCAAGGGTATGAATATTTATGCAAGGCACTGTATTTCAGAAATAAAAAATGTTTTAAACAAAAGCACATAAATAAGAGATTCTCTGCTTTTTGCAGTCAGCAGCACTTTTCCGTGTACGACTGCAGCACAGATTAGTTTTATGAAAAGAACCCAGCTATTCAAATATTTAGCACATTAAGCAAATATGTATTATCTATTTATTAAAGACATTAGAGTTCTCCTGCACATCCCACACACAGAACCCAAAACTTATTATGCTGTTTTGAAATGAGAGATATTGAGTTACATTAGAAGAAAAAAAACAAAGTGTGATTGGAGTCATTTTAATTCCATATAGCATGGTGATGGACTTGTGCTCAATCCAGGCTGTATTCCTGCCTCGCAACCAGTGCTCCTGGGATACACTCCGGATTCACTGCAATCCTGACCAGGATAAAGCAGTTACTGAAAATAAATGAAACAATTAAAAACAATTACTAAATCTATATGTGTTAACTATTCAAGTGACTAGTCAGTTAGGCTTATACTCATAATAACTAAATAATCTCCACAAGAATCATATCAGTAGTAGTGTGTGGTAGGTTTTTTTCCTTTTCTTTTTAAAAATTGCATCCCCCTGGCTGTATGTGATGCTGCGAATCCCTTGACCACTTTGATTATCATGCCTCTAAACTAAATAATCTGTCAAAAAAAATAAAAATGTGTTTCAGCCTAATTTAAATTAAACGTACAGTTCAGCCAAACCTAAATGTATATTAAATAAAAAAATTCTGCCTCATATTAATATATAGTTACACTATTTCGAGAGTCTATTGTGTATTGTATTTACTATTAATTCTCCACTTTGGCAATATTTTTGCATGAATCTACCTACTAATCTATCAGCACAATTAGTTTTCCTAGTCGTAGTTGAAAGCCGATGTATATCGATGGCTGTGGTCAGAGTTGTACTGCCCCCTGGTGCCTAATTGTGTTATTTTTCCCATGACACTTTTTTGGTGAGGTACTGTATTTCACCTGACATTATTGTCATTTATACCACTGCACTAAGCCTAATAATAAACAGATTTAAAAGCATGGTTTTATTTAACACATGTGCAATTGTTGATATGGGAAGGAGTTCTGTAAGGAGATATTTATGGAAGGAATCTCATTTATAGCATTTATCAGACACCCTTATCCAGAGTGACTTGTATTTATCTCATTTTGTGGAACTGAGCGGATGAGGGTTAAGGGCCTTGCAGTGGCCACATGACAGTAATGGGATGTGAACTCACAATCTTCCAACCAGAAGTCCACTGTTTTAACCATTGAGCCACCACACCCAACTCCAGTTTCTGCATTTTGTAACAGTCACACGCTTCTCAGTCACATGTGTTAACAGGAATTAAATTGTCTCATGGACATTCCATAATATTAAATGGAACTATAAACTGTTAGGCACAACATATCTTTCATTAATAAATTTAATATTGTAACTGTTGCAAATTGTTGTGGTATAAGAGGAATAAAACACTTCATGACCCTATTGTTAATTATGTTCTTATAGCAGCATGCCATGACATGTTTTAATCCCGTGTCCTGCTTTATGCTGGAATAATTATATTAGAATAAAGGCTATATTAAATAGTCATGTCTTTGTAGTTATTTGATTTGGGAGCAGTGATAGCTCAGTGGTTAAAATTTGCCCTCTTATTTATTTTCGGTGTAAGCATCTGCCAAATTAGTACATAAAACCCTCGAATGTGTAAGCTAACTATACTGTGGTTCTGTTCTGTTCTGTTGGCTGGAAATCAAGCTCACGTTTTATTTAGAAATGCACTGGTTCTGTTTGGCGTTGTGAAAGAGCTAATTGCTAAATATAGTACAAGATGTGAGAATCTGTAACGTGGCAGCTGTGCTGTTTGTTGGCCATCATGTTCTCAGTACTTTAGTGTTGTTGGCTTAGCTCTGGTTATTCTCTACTCAATATCTTTCAAGTATCTGTGTGAATGTTTGATGGTCAATGAGGAGAAGATGACTGCTTGATGTCTCCTTGCCATCTTCCAAAGTATTGCTTCAGTAGTACCAGGGCTCACTTATAAGCCTTCCTTACATCTAGATTCAAAACTTAACATCTTTATAAATGCTTTGTTATTACTCGTGTGGGTATGTTTGCAAGGACAATACGTCAGAAATGACAAAACTGATCATAGTACTACTTATATCTAACACTGGGATGTTTTATAGGTTAGGATTAAGAACCTTATAAAACACAGATAATGTTTGAGATAATCACTGTGAAGAAATTATACATAATACATTTAAATACATATTTACTATTGTGTATCTATATACGGGTTTGCATGATATAGAAATGCAATTCTTGAATCTGTAAAGAAAAACATGCATGATTTGTCATCCTATAGAATAAACAGAGCGTTATACAACTCAGTTCAATGAAAAACTTAATATCATTACAATCTACAGTATCATTTAAACAATCCCGTGTATTATCTCAATTATCTCATAAGTGTACTATCTCAAGAAGTCATAATTATGAGATACTAAGTCACATTTATAAGACATCGTCATAATTTCATGATACTTTCATAATTTCATGATACTAAGTCGTATTTATGAGATATCAAATAATAATTATGAGATTTTAAAAAAATCAGTTTCAAAATACTGAGTCATAACTTTGAGATACTAACCCAAGGCAAAATTATGAGATAACAAGTCATCATTTTCTGATTACAAGTTTAATTTTGAGATACTGTCTTAGGTTAGAACCATACCAACAGTATGTATGTATGTTATTATTTTTAAGTGGCAGAACTGGGCTTCCATAAGAAGTAATTCTGATAAGAAAAAAGTGATTCTTGTCTGCATTATTTGTAGCCAGGTAAACACCGTAGGTGGAAAGCATGGTAAAGTGACAAACAAAAGAATAAGTAGAGCCACGGGCACATAAATAAATCATAGGGCCTTTAAACAGTACAGATTGCAGGTCTCAAGGCAATAAAGACTTTGAGTAGGGCATTATGGTTAATAATGGAGGTGAAGGGGCCTTTTATGATTAGGTTTGGTTTATTGTTTTTGGGTCCTTTCTAAAAACTAATTTGAAGAGCACCTGCAGAAAACTGGCCCCAGAGCACTGGTCTGACATAATCAGATGTACAGTGTATAGAGGTGCAGTAAGTAGTGTATAGTGTGTAGCTGTGCAGTAAGTAGTGTATAGTGTGTAGTTGTGCAGTAAGTAGTGTATAGTGTGTAGCTGTGCAGTAAGTAGTGTATAGTGTGTAGTTGTGCAGTAAGTAGTGTATAGTGTGTACTGGTGCAGTAAGTAGTATACAGTGTGTACTGGTGCAGTAAGTAGTGTATAGTGTGTAGTTGTGCAGTAAGTAGTGTATAGTGTATAGCTGTGCAGTAAGTAGTGTATAGTGTGTAGTTGTGCAGTAAGTAGTGTACAGTGTGTACTGGTGCAGTAAGTAGTGTATAGTGTGTAGTTGTGCAGTAAGTAGTGTGCAGTGTGTACTGGTG
>CM040997.1:11409028-11420955 GCA_022985145.1 Pangasius djambal
GTGCAGTAAGTAGTGTATAGTGGTGCAGTAAGTAGTGTATAGTGTGTAGTTGTGCAGTAAGTAGTGTACAGTGTATACTGGTGCAGTAAGTAGTGTACAGTGTGTACTGGTGCAGTAAGTAGTGTATAGTGGTGCAGTAAGTAGTGTATAGTGTGTAGTTGTCCAGTAAGTAGTGTACAGTGTGTAGTTGTGCAGTAAGTAGTGTATAGTGTGTACTGGTGCAGTAAGTAGTGTATAGTGTGTAGCTGTGCAGTAAGTAGTGTATAGTGTGTAGCTGTGCAGTAAGTAGTGTATAGTGTGTAGCTGTGCAGTAAGTAGTGTATAGTGTGTAGTTGTGCAGTAAGTAGTGTATAGTGTGTAGCTGTGCAGTAAGTAGTGTATAGTGTGTAGCTGTGCAGTAAGTAGTGTATAGTGGTGCAGTAAGTAGTGTATAGTGTGTAGCTGTGCAGTAAGTAGTGTATAGTGTGTAGTTGTGCAGTAAGTAGTGTATAGTGTGTAGCTGTGCAGTAAGTACTTTACATTCATGCCATTTCAAACATTCTTGTGCTGGATCTGAAATGGCTTCCTGCTCCCTCTATCACTCAGACAGCTGTTTGAGATTGATCATTTCTCTGTGCAGCCGTGCAGCTGGATATTACTCACATCACTGACCAGTCACTTGGGATTATGGGTATTTTTCAGAGGCTGTGGGCGTTTTGCAACGTCACAATTGCGTTCACAATTGCGTAAATCTCCCACTTCCGGTCTGCTCATGGCTTTTATTCTGTAGTGAAAAATAGCAGAGTAGGCGAAGTAACAGAAAAGACGTGCATTAGCACGCCGGTAGAGTTTAGAGAAAGGCGTTTGGGAGATATAGAGTTTAGTTTTTAGGTTTATGCAGTCGCAGTAAATTTATGAGCGCAGCACAGAGTCTGTGTGAATTTGCATACGCTTCCGGAAGTTAGCCAACTAGCCTCGTCTAGGTAGCGAGCTATTGTGCGGCTAGTTCCTTACAAATCCTTGTAACAATATCTAGTTCAACTTGATAATTGTAAGTTAATTTTACTAAAGTAAGTTAATTTATTTAACTAATAACATTTCATTAAAGTACTGTATTACTGAATGATTAGCTTTTTGTTAGGTTTGTCAGTGCAGGAGATCTTTAGCTAGCTGAAGCAGAGCAAGCGGATTAGCAATGGCCGACCTGCTGACGGTTTACGACGACGGAGAGTCCAACACGTTTATAGACTGCACGGTAACTTCAGCTGGTTTAATCCTGAATTCACATTTAACCAGTTAGCTAAAACAACCTGAGGTTTATTTCATAAAGACTTGGCAGATTTTTATTGTAGATACACAGGTTAGCTTGTGGCTGATTGATGTAGCTAGGCAACCTGGCTCAGTGTGTGGTTCTCATGGAGAAAAACTGACAATGTCAATATTGCTGCGTTGACTCTGTACGTAGAGATGTCTCGATTTGATTTATTTACTTATTTTACAGATTTGTGACAAAAGAATAAGAGGGGATACTAACTATAAGATCCATCTGACCACTTTACAGCATCTGAAGGTATGTACCATACAAGCTGCCTAGTGTAAAAATAATTCATACTGACAATCACAACCTATAGCATAATCAACTGCAAATAAAGCACAGCAGTAGATGGAAGAAGAGTACTAGAGAGAGATTAACAAAGATGTATCTGGAGAGAGAAATGGCTAAAGGCATAGAAATGTAGATGGCTAAAGCTAGATAGAGAGATATGGATGGATTGAACAATAGGTAGAAGGCTAGAGGGACAAATGAATGGAGAGAGAGAACTAGATAGAGAGATCAATGGATGGATTGAGCAGGAGATGTAGATGGATAGAGGGACATATGGGTAAAAAGACGGATAGAATTGGATAGAGCGAGAGAGATTAAGAAAGATGTAGCTGGAGAGAGAAATGGCTAGAGAGCTAGAAATATGAAGATAGATATAGCTAGATAGAGAGGTAGATCTAGTTCGAGAGATGTGGATGGATCGAGCAGTAGATGTATATGGAGATCTAGATGGACAGAGGGACATAAGGATAAAAAGATAGATGGGTAGATCTAGACAGATAGAGAGATGGATGGATCAAGCAATAGACAAATGTATATGGCGGTATGGATATATATATATATATATATATATATATATGTATGTGAGAGTGAGAGAGAGAGAGAGAGAGAGATTGCTATAGTGAGGTAGACGAATATGCAGAGAGAGAGAGATCTTTTGAGATGGATGGATAGAGAGAGAGAGAGAGAACAAGTGAAGAAACACAACAGTGACTGAAACACCCTAGTGTGGAAGGAAGGTTCATGTTATTGTGTATGATAAACTGTGCTTTTACTTTACGTTTATAACATGTTTCTTCTCTCAGTGATCTAGTCATCTGGCCTTTAAAAATTCCGTACATTTCCTAACAATATTACACCGTCTTGTCCTCGGCACGATCACGTCTTGCTCGGTCTTTGGATTTCTCCAAAACTATCACAGTTTTAAAATTCTTGGGTGTAGACGGCTGGATCCTCCATGATGCCTCCATATGTGTAAAGCCTACAGACGTGTCTCCTTCACGGTGTAGTGATGATCAAAGCCACTGGACGCTTCAGTCAAGCTCCTCATATGAACTTGATTCCCTTGATGCATCGACTCTGTTGTTAATTCTTTGTCTTACACTGGAAGACGTACCTTATTTTGGGCTCAGGATTTGTCACTGCAGTTCCCCATGCGTGGCCTGCTTCACACTACAGGAAATGCTGCACACTTGGTTCAAGGTTCAAACGGTTCAAAACTTGCCAATCACTGTCAAGTTTAAACTGACCAGTGTCTTATTTTGCTGGAGCCACACCCTGTTCTGGGGTCTGGAGAGCCTCCATTAAAGGAGGAGGAGAAAAAAAAGGTTGTGGATGAATCCGGTTGAAGATGGTGGTGTACAAATCAAAGAGATGATAATGCTGTGAAAAAGACCACAGCACTAATGAGCACATACAAAGCCACTGTCTGTTGAAGATGTACGTAACAGAGGTTTCATTCAGCACCAACATATTTATAGCTTTAACATCCTTTTCTCTTTAGATTTTATGCAGTTTTGTATTCTAAATGAACTGCTGACTTGTTATGGTCTATTTGTGAAATTATTATTATTATACCTTTTTTTTTTTTTTTTTTTTACCACTTCTAATTTCTGTATAGTCTTGTAAGCCAAATGTCTAGCTCTTGCTAGAGATTCTGATACTTTGTCACTAGACTAAATCCACCTACTTTCATTGGAGGTGGCTGTTTGGCTGACACTGCAAACAACCAAACATGTTTTCTCACTACTAACTGCTTCAAACAAAACTCTCTTAACTTTATTATATTTAGTCTAAGAGGGCTTGATATGATTTTTCTTTTAATCCTGTGACTAGATCTTGCTCTAGAAATCTCATTGTGTTACTGTTCAAAAGTTTATATCCCTTTGGAAGCCTACACAACAGTAACAGAAATCTAATCAGAATACTTCAAGATGCTGAAGCTACTGAAGCTGAAGTATATAAAATATATGAAACACCCTATGGGCCGCATGAGCGTCTAAGGCGGACACAAATTTCTGCATGACTGCCCGTTGGTGTGCTGAAGTGTATAGTTCTGATCACACTACACACCTTGGTACATGGTACTAGTGTGACTTTTTAATTTGCTGAGTGATCTTCCCTTTCTGCACAAACGAGTTGCTTCCACTCTTGTTTACGCCTTGAACGAGAGAAAATGGATCTGACGTTACGATTGTTGCTGTGGTTATCGCTCACCATGTTCCACTTCTTTTGCTTTCGTCCTGCATCCTCACTACACAGTACAAAGTATAAATGATAATTTGTACTTCGTCACAAATGCAAAATGCAAAAACGCAAGGTGGGTATTACACATGATTTCTGGATGGATTGTGTTGGTCAAAAGGGCAAAGAGTTGAAACTGACTTTGCTTTTTTTCATTGGCAATAACACATTGCCACTTATTCCACTTGGGTACAAAAAAAGGACAATATAATTGTTGCATTTAACATGTGTACTTTTGTTTTTGAGAGAAACTGCTGGCAAGTCTCTGCTATGATCTGCTTTACTCACCTGTACCTGTTTTTCATGCACTTTTGGCCTTAAATCTACAAAGAGGGAGAGAACCTTAGCTGATAAGGGTAAGTCCACTTAATGCGTCAAGACAAGTTTGATCATTTAAACCATTAGTAGTCTTTTGAATTGCAGTTACCAGAAAATCCCGTTATGCACCATAAAAAGACCATATGTACTCATGTGTAATGGTAAATTAAAACCTAGGGCATAATAAGGGAGCGTTTGTAGATGATGTCCAAAACTCTGATTGTTTAAGGTGTCGTGTAAATCTTACGAATGCTTTTCAGCTCTCAGATTTGTATTGTATGCATTTTAACCTACATTTCTCCCAGTGTTAGTTTCCTCTTCACACATGACGACTATCAGTCTGGTATACTGATCCTCTTTCCTCCAAGGCATCTTTTTTTTTCTTTTACTGACTGCCTGTGGGCATCACTGCAGAGTGAAGAATGGAACTCTCCAGAAAGTGTCTTTAGATGGCGGATACCCTTCTCGAATAAAATATCTGCCTTTTCAGGACAGGGGAAGGTGACCAACGGAGACTGCATTTCCACAGGGACAAACTGAGCTGCCATTCACTTGGTATCAGACTGTATTAACAAGGAAAGTGAAACAGTAATCGTTTCCACGCAAAGAGAGCACAGTTGGTTGTGTTATCGTGGATTCCTAACTACACATGGGTGTGGTATCACATTTCATCCTTGAGAATGGACTTTGATACTGGACTGTGAGAAGTTAAGTTTGATTGTCTGTTAGACAAAGTTCAGCGATTATATTTTCCCAGAAGTGTGATAATTTTCCAGAAATGTGACACTCCGAGCCGAAGAAGACGCTCCTCATCTACCAAAGAAAGCAAAAGACCATTACCCTGTTTGGGGGGCTTTTAATATGGTCTGAGATGAACTGTTACTTGTCAAGCATCTGGTTGATCTGCTCCAGCCTTGAAGCCCAGGTGATACAACATCATCTGGATACACAGTGTCATTCCAGTGGATCCAGCCCTCCTCCTTGAAGGGCATTGATTTTTTTTTTTTTTTTTTTTATAAAGGGCTGAGCAAAAAACAAGGTGGAGATTCTGACACAGCCGCATTCAATGAATGTTTCCCTGTTCAGTGGTTATGACCTAACCACAGCGAAGGTAAACTTCGCTCCATGTCGAGCAAATATACACAAAGGCATTGAAACTCTTGAGTCAGTTAGATGAATCTGACATTCCTGAGAGAGAACATACTGAAGCCCTGAGATCAGATGTTTTTGCTTCCTTGTGACTACCGAGGCTTATTTGAAGGATGGACTAACTGTGCAGCCATGAAATTTTAAAGATGGCTGATGGACAAGCAGCGTGAGCTATATCTGGTAGCCAGATGCGTTTGTGGAAATCAAGCCATCTGGTACCAAGACTAGGTCAGCTCTTATACAAGAACTTGGACATTAATTAGATAGTGCTGCCAGTGAATCCTTTCTTCCTGGCAGCTTGTTCAATCCCACTGAAATAAGCACTTGCTCTGGATCGAAGAGTTGGTGTGCGTATGTCCTGGCTTGCAATGCTAGGGCTTTCAGATTCAGTTGATTCATGCACACAGCTATTTCCATTGCAGCTTGTTGCAAAACTTGCAACATTGTGGCCTTATTCCTATGCTGTAAGTGGAAACCTCCAAATGGAAGAAATAACACCAGAAAAGCCCGGTTTTGAAGAATTAAACCAATGTATTACGGAATGTCTCAGTTACATTTTTCCCTCAACAAGGTTTCGTTCACAAAGCTGTCCAGCACAGGTCTTTGGCGTTTATTACTGGAAGACCATCGGAGTTCATTACTGGAAGACCTTAATTGCTCACATGACTGAACTGTTTGCTTCAACCGTTAAACCTGTCTTCATAAATTAAATGGAGCAAGTGCAGAAAGACCTACTTTAATCACGGATTTTGCATCTAGCATTTGTATTCCAAGCCTGTGCATACAAAATCATTTCAGTCAAGTTCATTTGAAGTCCTCAGCATTGTGTTCCCCAGGTTTATTACTGATTCATTTGTTTCCCTTAATATTTTGCTTAACTAATTTGTGATGATTTTATAGGCCTCATCCCAGAGCCAACCCCATTGCCACAATGGGCCAATATCAAAGATTACTTGACGTACCTGAACCTTAATGAACCCATTATTGGTAAGATAGAGCTGTGATGTGTGCTGATGCTTTGTGTTTAATAGGAAACATATAATGTGAATGTTTTATTTAATGACTGGTCAATTCAATTATGTCTCTATATTTCAACATTTTCTGGAAGAAGAACATGAATTATCATATAGAGTTTATGTAACTTGTGTTATCTATGTTTAGGGCTTGGTGACTTGGTACAAGAGGAGGATTTTTTCACAAATGATGGCAGAGCCCTGCTGCGGTACAGGTGCAGACTGTGTGCAGTCCAGATGGACCTCTTTGACATGGCCACGCATGTGGTGGGTCGCAGGCACCGGCAGAAATACTTGGTAAGACCGAGGCCTTTTCCATTATTGTGGGTGAGGGGCAGACCTTGTACAAAAATATAGGATTAGGATGTAAGCAAGTATTTGTTTGAAAGTAAACATCTCCTTCTTCTTGACCAGAGTGGCAGTAACGAGTCTCATTCTGTGTTTTCAGGAGCGGCATAGGCCAGACTTAGTGACATGGGAAAAGACTTCAGAGAAGCAAGCAGGTGTTGTTGCGAGGGCTAAGGCGGCAATAGTAGAAAAGCAAGAGGGATGGGGAACTCCAGTGGTATGTATTCATATGTTTATCTTTTCTAACTGCCACAAGGTTTGCTAATTAGTTTTACAAATGTTAATATTTTTTTGCTTAAGAACGCAACACTCGCATGCCACACGTAAACAACCTTCAGTCCAGTCCACATAGCTTGTGTTCTGCAAGTGCTATTGTCATAACAGCATGCTTTTTATATCAGAATTAATACTTCACAAACAGAGTGCAGGGGTGGACAAAGCAGATTTTGTGTCCAGGCTATTAGTTTATTTGTATTTGTGCAGAGTATAAGTACATTTAACAGCCAGAAAAAAGAAAAGAAAAAATGACTCCCTGACTTTCACAAAACAAAAGTTTTTATTTATAATGTATGCTCTGCTATAAGAACAATAATGTAATGCGCTTCGCTGTTTTGTGATGCACCGTGATGCTTCCAACTCCCATCACCTGCTGCACCACACACATTGACCAAAATGCAATTTGCTGTCAGTAGAACAGCTTTTGGTAGGCAGATTAATTAGTGTTCATGGATCACAGGCAATCTTTTTAGAATCAGGAACACACAGGAATGCGAAAATACTGGCAAATCCGAGCAAAATAAAGTACAGTGCAAAGCAGTCATATAACACTTCTGCTTACTCCATGCAGTCACCTCACAGTTAAAAATACTGAGAGGAAGTAAAAAAAATGCTAGCAGGACTCAAATCATATCTTTCATGTGTGATGCAAGGAGAGTACACCTCAAAAGTAAATATTGACCAACGAGTTCGGGATGTTTTTTCAGAGGGCACAAAGACGATGTGTTGCATGATCGCATGTTCGCTAATTTTCCCAATGTCTGTATTAATGCGCTCAACAAGCGTGTCATATGTTATTGTATTACATTAGCTACCAAATTTTAGCCCATGGTTCAAGGCATCCAATCCATGGGACTGGGCAGCCCATTGGAGCTTTTACTTGCCCAGTGGCTAACTGATAAATTTGTCCACTTGCTTTTTATACAAGCCTCTTGTAGCGGATTGAGATTGAAACTGAGGTTAGAATCATATCCTGCCTCCCATAAAAACACTTCAGATAAATTCCAGTGTGAAATGTCCTTATCAGTGAAGGTTGGTAACTGTACAGCAGAGCAGCACTTGTGAAATGCCCTTGTGAGGGGACAAAAGAGGCCAAGAGAAATGACCTTGCATAGTAATGGCTAAACCAGTTAGTAACCAGAAGTTTGGATTTCCTTTCAGCCACTCATCAGATCAGATAAAGGAAGATCACTGAGAAATCGAGGTGAGTGGTGTACTTGAAGAGTGTACTCTGCTGCAGTCTCTTATGTTAGTGTACCTTTGTACTTTTTAATGCTAGATTTGTTACATTAATATATATTTAAAAAAAAATTTTTTTTTTAAATGGAATACAAAGGAGCAGCACAAGACCGTCCATCTTATCTTCAGGGAAGAGCCTCCTCTGGGCGAGACAGGAGAGAACAAGACTTATACAATCGATCATATATGGAAGGTGATGCTTATGGGAGGCCATCTCATTATCATGAGGATAACCAATATGACCAGTCATATAGAGATGATGCTCCTCACCACCCGTCCGGTTCAGGGGATAACCGATATGATGCACCATATTCTCAAGGTGACAGGCAGGGAAGGTCCTATCGAGAGAGGGATAACATGGAAAGACCTTACTGGGAAGATGAAATTAACATAGGGGCTTTTCCAGGCGATGGAATGCACGATAGACGACATACGGACAAAGGCGTTCCACAGCCTTATGACGATGAATGGCAGCCCGAAACAAATCCCAGCAGAGCACCATACAAAAGTAGAGAAGGCGATGATTATTATCATGGCAACATTTCAGAAAATAGGTTTGGTGAGTCAGGAATGGGCTATCAAGAAAGTGGCAGGATGCAAGAGCCGACATACATGTCACACCACGGAACAGGACCTAGCATGGATGAAAGGCAGCGGCAGAGCAGAAACTTGCCGTATATAGAGAAAGGAAGAGAACGTTTCCAGGATATGGATGAAACTGGAAGGCGTGGGTCTTTTGAGATGCAAGGCTATAACAAAACACAAAGGTACTACTCAAATGAAGATGCTATACCTGCAAAAAAGAAAAGGAAGAGCAGATTCTCTGATGCCTCACCACTAGAGATGGCACTTGCACGGAAGAGGTGAGGATAGACTTACTAGGATTGTGTATTGTCTTGTGCCTATAAGCATGCCTTTGGTAGTCCAAGAGAGCAACGTTTGACCATGCTCTCTAGGTGGGAGGCATGGCATTACTTCCTCTCCCTGTCAATCAGAGTGGCACTAGCTGATTGTGGACATCTATGAGCTCATGTATGCATAAGAGTGCAAATAGTGCTTTCCTCTGAGTGTGTTAAGCTGCTCTGTAGCGTGAGTAGCATGTAGCATGAGTATCAGCTTGAAAAGATGCAGTGGCTGGTCACATAGTCCACACCCTGCCATGTTGGTAGCTGTTGTGTGATGGGGGGGAAAGCTACACTATATGGTCAAAAGTATGTGGACCCCTGACCATAACAGTTGTACAAGGGTCTTCCCCCAAACCATTGCCACAACGTTGGAAATACACAATTGTCTAGAATGTGTTTGTATGCTGTAACATTACGATTTCCCTTCACTGGAACTAAGGGACCCAAACCCGTTCCAGCATGACAATGCCCCTGTGCACAATATTTGTCAAGTCACAGTTTACCAAGGTTGCTGTGGAATAACTTGAGTGGCCTGCACAGAGCCCTGACCTCAACCGCACTAAATACCTTTGGAATGAATTAGAAAAACCTACTTCATGCCAGGCCTTCTTGCCAGACATCAGTGCCAAACATCTTATTCTCTTGTGGCTGAATGGGCTAATGACCATGTCCACGTTCCATAATCTAGTGGAAAACCTTCTCAAAGGAGTGGAGGCTTTTATAGCAGCAAAGGGGCGACTAACTCTTGAAAATCCCATTCCATGGGAATTAATAGTGTGTCCACATACGTTTGGCCATGTAGTATAACTAGTGGATGGGATTTGGCAATGACCAAACTGGGAGGAAAATGGAAAAAAAGCTTGCCGTAAACTAGTTAAGTTGTCATTAACAAGCAAAGCTACTCATTTTGTTGAACTCTTTACCAATTACTTTTGTTTCTTTAGCCAAATTGATGACCTGATTTCAAAATATAAACTGAAAGGACGAGTGGTTTCCACAAATAATCAGGTACGTTTACAGAGCTGTACAAGCTCCATCTGTTGTGTGTTTTCCATCATATTCTTCATGTGTGGTATAAATTTCAGACCTTTTCTAAATACTTTGTGTGTTTAATAGGTCTCTGGAAACAACATGGATTCAGCTGTAACTCCACGTATGGAAAATGTTTTGGATGTTCTGGTAAGTCCAGACTATAACCACTGCTTGGTCTGACCTTGTCAAACTGGTAGACCATTTTTGCTTTAAACAAATTGTAAATAAACATTACTTGATTTTTACTTGAAAAATATTTTTGTTTGCTTGTAGAATGACATCCAAATTGAGAATATGGAAGAGGCTAACTTCTTAAAGGATAAGTTATGCACCCTTCTTAAAGAGTTCCAGTCAAATAAAGTCCAGCGCTCTCAGGTAGGAACTGAATTCATTTCATTTGGGTTCTCTTCAGTAAGATTTGACTTCTGCAGTCTCAATTCTTCTTTTCATTTCCCTTGAAAAAGGGCCAGGTTTCACAGACTTCGATAGATTTCACAGACAGCCATCATGGTGGTAACAGAATGGAGCAGCGGAGAGATATGCCGGAGTCGAGACGTTTAGATGTCCAAAGCTTTCAGGAGTCTGCAAGATACGATCGTGACTTGCTGGGCCCCAGGGAATATTTACATACAAGGCATATTGAAGATCCAAAAAGCATGAGGCAAAACAGAGGTCCTGAAGAGCCTGAATATCAGTGGGATCCTTATAGAGAGGGCTCAGCTGGCCGATCTGAAGAACGCATGGCTCGCCATCCAGATGACCGAAGAGGTTACCGAGGTAAATTTGATGCTAGGCAGTTCTTTGTCTTATTGATGTCGTTTACTGTTCTTGTAGCAGAAATATCGCTGGTTTGATTCCTGGGGAAAAATAAGGGTGCTTTCAGACCTATTAGGTCAAATGCTTGCTTGCTGTTCGGATTGATCTGACATTGCTCGTAATGAAATTACTGGATAATTATATGAATAACTAGTTCAAAACATTGTGTGTGTCAATCCAGCTTTTATTTTCTCTCTTTATTTGTCGGTTCAAATCTCCAGCATTTCTGCAGCTCTGTGCTTAGGTTCAGCTTGTGCCTTGCAGCTCAGTTTAGCAGCATGTATCCACCAAAAAACCTATCCAAAACCCAAAATGCACTGCATGTTTAGTTCACTTCCTGCAGTTTGGTTGATTCTGGGTTGAAGCACTTACTGCAATGGAACTGTACCAGACCAAGACCACCTTCATTTTGGTCCTGAGTAAGATGCACAAATGAACACCATCAAAGAAGCAAACACTGCAGGGTTCAATCCAAATGGACTAAAAGCTACACATGTGAAAGCAACCTGAAAAAAGTTCAAATGACACCATACTTTTAATTTTAACTTAAAACTTTTTCTTTTTTCTCAGAGAGTGCTTGGAATTCCAGACCTCTAAGAGAGGAGGAAAGGGTCTATGTTGAGGAGCATCATTATCAGCATGACTATCGTTCCGGTGGAGATCTCTATGACCCGTTTGAGCCTTCATCATCTCCACCATTGGAAACAGGCTCCTCCACTCTTGATAAGCTTGCATCCACACTTCTGGAACTGGTGGCACGCAAAACAAATTAAATGCACCCTTCGAATCAGTGTGTTCAGAAATAATGCGCAGTGATTCTTTAGTCATTCAGTGATGTTTGTATTTGTTAGTTTAACCCTAGAAAAGCTTTTTAAGATAACACCATTTGTGTGTGTGTTTGTTTTATGTAGTTTATTTAGTACTGATGGGTGTACAAAATTGTGGTAATAAACCATTTTGTTCCTCACGTCTGGGTTCCCCCCCCCCCCCCCCCCCCCCCCCCCA
>CM040997.1:11421055-11499604 GCA_022985145.1 Pangasius djambal
CAAAAAAAGGTGTTCCATAGCTGTTTCTATGATTATTATTATTATTTTTTTTAATATATATATTTGGGCTGAGTGTCTTGTTGAAATGTCTGTGTGCTGCCAAGTCCACCTTCTGGCACAGGCAACCAGGGGCTTGTCCCGGGAAGGATTTACTGGTTAGCTAGCTAACTTTAAAGAAATTGCTTGGCTAAAAATGATATTTAAACAATTTCCCCCATACCTCAATGTAGTTGATTAGCCAAGACATGTGGTGTCCAGTGTTTCTTTCTTTAACTTTGTACTGATACTGTTGCTAAAAAGAATCTCTTATCATACTTACCCTTAAAGCTCTTATCATACCTTCCTTTGTCTTGGACCTCCATAGTTGTGCTGTTTCCAACATGATCACAGACTTCTGATCAAATAGACTCAACCACACGTATTTCAAGCACAGTTGTAAAGCAAAAACTCACCTAGACATAGATGCTGTTGGATGCTGACAGCTTCAGGCGAGAACACACACCAGTCTGGACATCTCACCATGATAGGTCACTTATTATTAGATAAAATGTACGCTAGCAGAGAAAACCCTGTTGTTTTAAATCACACTGGGGTTTGTTGCAAATCATACCAGCTCCTAATCGGTTCTACTGTAAGCATGCAATAAAAATACTAAAGAAAATTCAACACATAACATGACATTGTGGTTTGGATGCTATTTGCTACAAATTAAAAAATGATCTTAACTTAGAAACTATGTTTGGTTGCTGCTTTAGGGACAATACAGTCTTTTTGACACCTAGGAGTGAATATGTAAAGTAAAAAAAAAAAAAAAATTATAACCACATTAATACCTTAATCAGTGTCCCCTGGTGTCCCATCAAGGATGTAATCCTGCCTCACTCAGTGTTCCTGGGAGAGGCTCTGGATCCACTGCAACCCTGACCAGGATAATGCACTTACTGGAGATGAATGAATGAGGGAGTGTTAAGAGTAAAGGAAACGGTATGGCCTGTCGTAGGGATGTTCCTACCACTAGGAAAAAACTATTTTGGCATCAACTAGTAAATTATTAAGCACGAGTCATTTTTACTGTTGGTTTAATGTCTTAATCAGAAGAGACCTAACTGAAATGCTCTCTGCTCTAATTTGTGGTTTATAGGCTCTAATTTATAGACCAGGATCTTAAAGGACAAATCCACCCTGAACAAAAGGCATATCAATCTGTATTATTAACATGTGATCTTCAGTGGCATCCAATGAAATTCTGAGTTGACTTTTAATGTAAACTTCTTCCATTTGACTGATAGTGGTGCCAATAGGATTTAGCTCTTGCTTCATCTCTACCCCAAGAGAACGATGCAGCAGCACTTGTCCAGCTCTCTCACCTCCTCATCTGTACACTCTGCTCAAGCAGATAAGGTTTACAAACAAATTTCATGCTAATACCACCGTCAAGGCCATTGTGCTTGCCATCTCACAGATCGCTAACTAGCTGAGCTGAGTCTTTTCCTTAACTTAGCATAACTGCGTCATATTCAGCATTGCGTTCTGGATCTTTGAGTCCAATGTTGGTGGTCTGCAAAACAAACTCATACATTGGATTTCTCATGAATATGAAATTGAACGTCACTGGTAAATAGTAAGCAAGAAAAGAAGCTCTTAGTCTTTTTTTATGAGCTAACATTTTTCTCCTATGAAACGCCATTGAACTTGAGCTAGCATCGTCCCCCTGTGACGTCAGAGCAGCACACAACTGCTAACTTCTCACAGGAATAATGAAAATACAGCACCAGCTCGCAAATTAGCGCCAGGATAGCTACGCACGTCACAAATATTTCAATATAAACACATCTGATGTGTTTCTAGGTGGGCTTTTCCTTTAAAGCAAAACTTAAATGCTTTATGCCCTGCTTTTACACAAGCAAACTATCAACTGGGTAAAGAAACAGTTAGTTTTATTTTGTTTAAACTGAACTGATAGATTGGAATTTATGTATAAGAGTTTCACAATGTATACTAAATGTGAGCAGTTGAATTAAAAGTAAACAATGCTGTTGAACAATGCTCCTCAGCTGAAGCCTCAACTAGCACTAGCATCAGAGGTTTCAATGTAGTGCTCGACGTCACAGAACACGTAACACAACTTCCGGTTTCTGAACCAGTTGTCAAAGCGGCGGCCATCTTGGCTCCTGTAAGAGCACCGAATTAATAAAAAAAAAATAACGCCGAACCGGACTACTCTACGAATTCGTCACGAAAAGTAAGTACAGAATTGAAATACGCTGACGTGCTCGCATTCTCTTGGTTTCATGTGTAGAGTTTAGCTTAAGGTCATGCGGGAGTCCTCGGCCAATGAACGTTCTCATCCAATGGACGATTGTTTTGGAGGATGAACATAGGCGCCATTTCCCTCTTCGCTCTCTGAGGCGCTTATTGGTGGCTAGTGGAAAGGAGTGGAAGTGGCTAGAAACTGTGAAACACGGTCCGCCATTTTGGTTCTTCATATCCATGAACGGTACGTTCACGCGGTGGTTCGTGTTGAGCCGAAATGGCGTTAGTTTCTCAACTATCGGAGCCCTTAGAAACCTTGATTGGTGGAATCTAGTCCGAGGTTTGATTGGTCTGAAGGACAGATCCGAACGTAGTCTTTATTGGTTAGTATGCGTTTCACCGCTTTACAAACATTTAGGAAAGTTGTGCATAGGGTTAGCTGCTTGAGCGAGTCCGTGTTGCTTTGCTGGTAATGAACACAATATACAGTATGTTTGCGGCCTGCTCATAATACCGAGCATTGTCTCCAAAGTTTCAACCTGGTGTCCTTTCGCGCCAATTCCCCTGTTTCCCCGACTGTCATTGCACAAGTTTACACTCTCTTTTACGTGTTACAGTTCCTGAGAAATCATCTGCTGTCTGAATTTGTTTACTGTCGGTACAAGCAGGTTTGTTTAGCTAGCTGTAGTCGAGTAAACAAGCTGCATTTCATAGAGAAGAGCTGCACAGTTTTACCAATAACTGTAAAATTCCCTCTTTCTCATGTTCTCAGCTCGCAATAAAATCCCAAACTATTGAATAACAGCAACATAAGACATGTTAAATGACGATAAATGCCAGAGGGCAGGTTAAACTCCAGGAATTTTAGTCCACTTTACCTTCAGAGTTAGCCTTATAGCCGGCTAACGTTAAGCAAGTGTGGACTACAGACTTGACCCCATGAAATACAACCCATATATTATTATTAGTGCCAGTATTTATTTACATGACGAAGAATAACCAGTCTTTGAGTGTGTGTGTGTGTGTGTGTGTGTGTGTTTAGTGCTAAGGCTTAAACAGTACTATTATTGTACATTTGTAAATAGATTATATTCATGAAATCAGTTTGTTCTGAGTTTGTGTGGGATTTATTTTACAGTTAAAATGGTCCCTGGCTATTAAAGAGATCTAGTTATTATATGTGAATGTGCCTCATTATGGTGTGTGATAATGTGAATATAGTCAATTCTTCATCAAGTCTTTCTTAAGTCTTATTTAAAGCATGAAAATTGCCAACAGGCTGGAAACAGTTTGCTATGAGCAATCAAGCTTAAAAGGAGTGATCACAAGACCTAAAATGTAAAATAATGACTTTTTTTTAAGCTAGAGTAGTGTATAAAAGAGTTCAGTGTTTAAGGATACCAGTACCCAAAAAAAAAAAAAAAAAAAAAACACCATTCGGAAATGGAAGAAACAGACATGACCAAACAGCTGAGGAAAAATAACAGGAAAAATACTGCCGAGGAAATTTGCAAAAAATCCAAAACGTGAAGCTCCCATGGATAAAAATCCACAAAAAAAGTATTTTGAGTGTTTCATTCTTTATATCTTAATATTTCTTGTAGTTGTAGTCTTGTAATAATAAAGCATTATCTGTAGCACCTAACTCACATTTAATGTCTTTGTGTCATTTTGAAGTAAGGGTATGCAAACTTGGACATGTGTATCCTAAAATAACAGAAATGGAAATAATCTGATTATTTAATTTAATAAGCTTTTCTGAAGCCTTCGCAATTGACTACCAAACATTAGGCTATATCCAGCGTGATTTTCTTTTTTATAATATTTGTAAGTTGTTACTGCTATATGACACGGTGTGTAAGTTTTCTTTCTTACAGTAAAATGTTGGCGAGTCAGAGTGAAACCTCACATTACAGCATTTAAGCTGCGGTATCTGAAATCAGTAGGTGTTGCTGTAACACAGGAAGTGACATTTCTCTTTCTCCATGGAGGAAACGTGTTCATGTTGGCCGAGCGTAATGTCATTTTATTTTAATGTAACTAGTAAGACAATCACTTAATATTTCAAGTGAAAAAGTATATTTGCTGACTTGTTTACTTTGCAATGTAGTTGTGTATTGTAGGACTCGTCATGGTGGGACGCTCCTGTTGGGGTTAAACGGATGTAGGTATAAGAGTAACTGTGATGAGCTAATGAGTCCACATAGTTTGTGACTTATTAAAGCACTTCCCTGCACTTTAAAAGTTGTCTTTGAAGAGTATAACAAGTTAGAATAAAACACTATGGTGTATGCTGTTATAGAAAAATAATTAATCAACTCTGATGGGCGATGTGATTAGCATCAGGCTCTTACCCTACCAAATTCATTTATTTTCCAATAATAGCATATATAGCAACATTTTTAAAGTGCTTTATTCCTCTCGCACCACAGCAGTTTGCTGAAAATTACAATTTTGTATTAATTAAAGGATAGCACACCTTACATTTTATTCATTAATAATTATGTTTCATGTTTAATGCCCACAAAACAAGTTGGCTCCTGTTATCACTTACGTTGTAAACCGCTATAAACAGCCATCCCCTCACCAGCCTCTTTTTTCTCTCTCTTAAAGTTAATAAGACAAATTTTAGCTTGTTATGTTGCTGGGAATCCTCTGGCCTGAAGACTTTACTGTGTTGGAAAAATTGGACATGGAGACCTGGAGACTTCTCAGAAATGCAGGATAAATGTCTCCACACAGAAAACCTCATTATATCAATTACACAAGTTTCGTAAAAGCTGTTTATGTTGTTACTATAGAAATAACACATTAGAACGGGTGCATTAATATAAACCTTTAAGCTGGAACTACTGCAAAAGCTGCTGTTTAAAATTTAATCAAAATTTTCTAACCAATCAGAATCGAGTATTCAACAATGCACTAGTATAAAATAAACCTTAATTCAGCATTTATATAGTCATATATGTAGTATTATTTTGTATGCTAACATACAGAATAACAACAAACACAGCTATAACATAAATGACAGGGGAAAATGATAGATTGGAAATGGAAATAACTGGAACTAGAGCTCCAAAGACGGCTAAAATGCTCGCTCCCGTGACCTCTCTCTCACACTGTAGATCACAGCAGCACAGGGCTCGTGCTGTTTGAAAGCTACTGAAGAGATCTTTTGAACCATTATGAAATGGTTTTGTAACCATATAGCCTATATGTCATATGTCAGTCATTGTGATCCAGTGCTATCGGTCAGCGTGCTCTCTATAATTTTTAGCTCTGTGGGTTGTGCAGATTGGGACCTCTGTTGCTCAACCAGCGCAGTTGCATTAAATACATAATTAATAGAATGTTCATATTCACGATGTGAGCAAGCATTTAGTGCCCAGAATGACGAGGAGCTACAGCTCGGCTCGTCTCTCTCAGGTCAGCAGCCGGTCACACCAGAAGAACCTAAAGCAAAAATCCACCCTGAACAACATGTATATCAATGTTTATCATAAACACGATGTTCAGATATTCAGGATTTATATATAATAAAGTTGTTTTTACATATACATTTATGGCATTTGGCAGAAGCCCTTATCCAGCTTTGAGCTCTCTATAAATAAATACATCCTCATACTGGTTCACTGGGTCAGGGACTGAGAGTACTACCGGTCTAAAAACCCTAGGGTTTTTAGATTTTATTACACAAGATTTTATTTTATTTATTTTTTTTGAATGACAATGTGCTAATTTAAGTACATCATTTTAAATTTGGTTAACAGTTTCCATATTACTCACAATGCTGTTCATCCTTTAGTTTCTCTAGCTCTTTGCTCTCATCTGTACTCAAACAAATTAAGTTAAAAAGCTTCAACTTTGATGCTTTTAGAGCCTTCAACAGCATCACACTTATCATCTTGTAGATCTCGAACTAGCTGAACTGAATCTCTGCGTAAACTCCTGTTTCTCCTATTAAATTCCACTGTAACCGCACTTGCAATGTTGTCCTGCGACGTCAGAGCAGCAGACAACCGCTAACTTCTCACAGGAAAAGCAAAACTACAGCAGCAGCTCACAAATTAGCACCAGAAACATGTTTAATGTGTATAAGGGTAGAGATTTATTTTAAGCTCTAAGATAGCGTAGTCTAAACCTAAACTGTCACTACATTTGAGTTTACAAACCTTAGATTAATAACTTAAACCTTACACCTGCCTGCTAGTAGGTGTAACACTACTCTGCGATTCTGTTCAAAGAGCACCGACTGCGTAAACACAATATAAATGCATATTGCTTTCATTTTAATTTATGGGAAGTTTTTGCGTGGACTATGATCACCGGACATGGCGCCTCGCTCAACTCTGTCTGAAAGTGCACATATAAACAGGAAGGATCATGAGGATAAAGTATAAATCAGCTGTTTTATATTAACTAGTGTCGAGAGCTCTTTTCTTCAGTTGTCAATGATTGAACTGTAATTATTGACAAAGTACATCATGACTAATTTTTAATAAATATGTCATTCCATGAGGTCACACACACATTATGTTTGTAGCTGTTAGTTAATTTCTGTTGCTATGGTTTATTAAACTGCAGAACAAGTGCATACCAGTATGAAGTAAATCCAAGTGATGGATCATTTAAGCCACCGCTTTATGTTCGTTTACTCTAGACAGACAGACCTTGCATGAAGGAAATAGGTTATATTTCATATATTTCTTATATTACATCAACTTGTGTCTCTGATTGGCTGGGGAAAATGAAACACATCACTGTGTGCACCATATTTTTGATCTATAATTACTTTACACATTGTCTGTGGTGCAACCGAAATTCTACACATCGTTGTCGTAGCATATGATTCACTAACGACTGACAGCATGACTTACAGCCAAATTTATGGGATGCTTTATGCTCATCAGAGCGATGCCAGGTTCGCACTCAGGTTAAAGAAATGTATATCATGCAGTATTACCTGATAAAACCTTTTCTCCTCGTGTTTTCATTGGTGACGATTGTGGAAGACTGCATGCCCACCTGTCAACGTGCCTTTACGAACCACAGTTTATCGTAATATCTGGCAAATACGCTTCAGTGCAGAAGTGTAAAGCAGCTCTAAGTGGCAGAGTTTAAATGTGATGAACTCAGTTAAGAATCATGTTTCAGCAAAAGGAAGACACATTACAATCTCTTGTGCTCCATTGATGTGTAATGATTCACCAGTCTGCTGTGTCTTATTACCACACAGAAAAACATTGACGCTTTGCCTCGCTATAGCGCAGGAGTGAAGAAATCATAAATTAGCTAGATAACTGGCAGGAAAAGCTCCAGCGTGCTGCCCAGTGCCATGTGTTGGCTGTCCGTTAACATAACTGTCTAGGCTAAAAAGTGGTAACTAACGTAATACAAGCTAAGAGATGCGAATGCATATATGATCATTATCCTCTTCTAACAACATTCTAATGTAGCACATCGTGTTTGCACAGTCGACAAAGTCAGCAACTCTTTGGGCTGTGTTTCAGCTATTAAATGCGGTATTCCGTTCTCGCATTTCACGTAAAAAATATGATCAGAGTCTGGCTAGCATCTTGCGTTGGACGTTATTTTGCTAGGTTTTGTCAGTGTTTATACGTACTGTACCTGCGCTGTCACGGATTGAGGAAAGATGTTTGTATCCGCAGGTGCTGAGATTCAGGAACGAGTAGCGTGAGGTAGAGTTACAGCATCGAGGTGCGTTGCATCACCATGAAGAGCATTATGTTTAAACACACACACCAAATGACAATCTCTGGCTGTTAAACCTCCTTGTCCACCAGATTATTAGGAATAATTAAACTAATAGCCCGACCACCAAATCTGCTCGTCCCAGGCTAGAGATTTGTCCACTCCTGTCCTTCCTCACCGAACAGCAGGTATTTACTGGAATGACAGGGATAACCTTGAGGTCATTCCGCCATTTCAGGCATCCTTTAAGACGCCTCCATCTTCTCTGTAAATGGCCCTGATCTGTTCTGGTCATCTTAGCAATTTTTAAAAAACATTATAATTTTTTTTTGTAGTGCCATAATTTTGATAAAATGCTAATTACTGTACTATGTCGTGTTGTCACATGAAGAATATATCTTGTGTTGTGATCTTTTTTGTAAGGCTAACTTGAAGCCATGGATTGTGCAGTGTAAATCAATAACATGCTTTCCATGAAATGAGCTGCTTGAGTTTCAGTAGGAAACTGCACTTGAAATAACCTTTGTTATACAAGATGTTTTCTAATATTACATACATAACAGGATTGAAATAAATGCAGAGATTGAACAGACACTAGCATGGTTTCTTTTCTTGCTGATTGTCATCATGGTCTTGTATCTATTTCAGGAAGATGTGTTTGCATATTCCTGATTTTGTCAGCATATTTGGCCTGAGCGGCTTGAGGTCACCTCTAACCGGACTGTTTTTTCTGAGAACTGTGTTCTCATTATTTAGTGAGACTATGCATTTATAATTTCATGATATGTTCAACAGCATCAATGAATTGCACATTCTACAGAGCTTTAGTGCACAGATGTCCTTGCGTGCCTGTGTGACAGCTTATCTGCCCTGTGTGACATTCCACTTTAAATCATCCGGCGACGGCATGCGGCAGCCGCTTTGACACGCCTCAGAGCCAATCGGTGGTTTCGGGGTGATTTACGTCACTGTTCGGCCAGCCAGTGTGCTAGTCGGAGGGGTGGGCTCTAGAGACATTTTGTTTGACATTGTAAATAAGCAAGGCACAGTTGTTGGTGAGAAGCCAGTTGTTCCCTCCAGCTCCGTCCAGCTCCAGCAGGAGACGAGATCAGCAGAGAAGAGTTCTGAAGCTAGCAGACAGAGACCCTCCTCCACTCTCGTCATGTTCATTTTCTTTCCCCTCCGTCCTTTTGTCTGTTGTTTTCTCGCTGTTCCTTTTTTCCTTCCCTGACCCCTACCCCACTTCTCAAGGTAACTTAAAACAGGAAGTTGACTCTCTGTGAAAAGGGGTGGAGCAGAAAAAGGCTGAGGATAGGGAGGGCGGGTGGACGGAGGGTGGAATTACACAGCCTAAGGACAGTCAGCTGAGCCAGTGGAAGCAAAAACGGGCTCTATTGGATTTGAAGAGAAGAGAAGAAAAGGGTGGGATCTGGAGGAGAGGCGGGCCATAAGTATCACGTAGCAGGCTAGATTGCTTACTTTCAAGTGTTAAAGGGAAAGCAGGCAGGAGATTTTTTGTCCAGCACTTGCTATACTGATCTACAGTCTCTCTCCTCCCGTCTCTCACTTTCTCTGTTGTTTTCTCTCTGACTTCACATTGAAGCAGGGGTCAACTGAAAGACAAACAGAAGCGTGGCCAGGCACAGACGGACTGAAGGCTGTCGGTGTCTTTAGTGGAGTCAGTCAGAGAAGGAATGGAAGGGGGCTGTGTATTTAGGGAAGGGGGGGTAGGAGTTGATGGGGTAGTGAAAGCGGAGGGGGTTTTGAAAAGGGGGGTTGTTGCCTTCCTTTCTGCTTTGGGATCGGCATGCAATGCCGACTGCCTGCCCCACACACAGTCTTTGTTTGCTCCCAGGACAGAGCCTGTGGACTAGAGAGTTTCTCTGTCCACCTCTGAAAGAGACTCGGATCCTCCTCCAGTCTGCAGTGCACTATGAAGGGCACGAGGTAAGTGTGACATCTGCGTTTGGGCACCAGTCCCACAAACCAACCTGTGTTTGGTGTTTGTTTTCTCTGTTACTCTCACTCTGTCTCTCTGTCCATCTGAAATGGGATGCTTCCTCTGTTCTCTGTTCTCTGTCCTCCACAGTGTTTCTCCTCCTCCTTTTGCCCTCTGCTGTCTTCTTTGGATCTTCATTTTTTTTTTTTTTTTTAGAATAAAAGAACATTAAAAATATACATTTTAAAAAACCCTTAAAGCTGGTGTGTTGTTGAAATGTTTTTGAGTTTTTTTTTTTCTGTTTTTTTTTTTTCCCTCCGTACTCCTGTTACTACAAGTGTCATCATGTCAGAATTGTTTGGATCAACCCTGTGAAAGGAGTCAGTAGAAATGCCCCTTTTGTTTCTTTTGCGTGTTGAGTGGTGAGAAGATGGTGATTATGTGTCCTGCACAAAAGTCCTGCTTCACCTTCAAGGCCCAGTCCTCCATGGCTTGTTTACACTTTACTGACAGTGATGTAGAGCAGAGGGCAAATATGGTGGTAGTGTCTAGGGGACAAACTTGAGATGGTCCCACAATAAGATTTAGAGTTGGTTCACGGGTTCAAGCTACTTGTCTTCTCCTTCTCGTGTTTCAACATCTCCGCTGGGGTACTTTCCCCTCAATTAATGCACGCTAAACAAATCAGAGATCCATTCTGATTTCTGTTCTGCCTCTAATTGAAAGTTTCCACTGGTACCTCGGATAGTAGTGTCCTGATGGAAGGGAGGGGGGAGAACTAAAAATAGCACCAAGTTACTGCCAAATCCCACTGCGATTTGTTGTTTGCATGAGATTTGAATATCATTTAAGCCGCTCACTGCTCCATTGGCAATATGGAACCAAAAAAAGTGATTGAGAACATAAGCGTTGAATGGGAGGGCGTCACAAATCCTGCTGATCCATGTAAAGGTGACCTTTTGCACGGTCTATCTGATGACCCAGGTACTTTTAACTCAGGACAGTGCTCTTTTTCATTTGGAAAAGGAAGCTACCAGGTGTATACCCTGTTTGCTCTGGAGCTAGCATTAGCTTGTTGTACTCGTCTGTGCTAGTGGGGCCTGTTGGCGTATGAAGGTCACAAGAATGTGAGAGCGGCTCGCACAGTCACTCAGTCAGCAGGGAGAGCGTGAGACTGAGAGGACAGTGCATGCCTCACAGACCATCACACAAGAGGGGCTCTTTCAGCATCAGCTTGCTCTCTGGAGACACCGGCACGCAAATCGGCTCCTCGGGTTTAACACAGGGTCAGCAAGAGCTACAGCAGGAGTCCTGTTCTCCTCTTGCTTTCTTCTCTGCTACTGTATCTCCCTCATTTTTTTTTTTTTTTTGTCCCTCCCTACCTTACTCATTTTCCCTCCCTCTCTCCTCTATTCAATGACCTTGAGAGATCAGTAACCATTTCCTGGAGTTGGTATGAGGCTGAAACAAGGACATGTTTAGCATGACTGAGCTATAGGTGCACTATGATTACTCATAGGTCATATAATGCAGCTATGTCTGGTGTTGTCCTGTCACCCCTGTCTTTAGCTATCAAAACAAGCAGAAGGTTATTAGTTGGTTAATTTGTAATTCATTGCAGCATGTTGGTTGCCTCTTTGTTTTGTCGGGGTATATGATTAACCAGTAACCGCGACAGCTTTTCCCAACTGTCCTCTGTGTGAGAATGTCACAGTAGTTAATGAGTCCTAAATATCACTAGACTAGTGTGTTTAGTACCCTTGAGATGACCTTTTAGTATCATGGGGACTTTTTTTTTTGCTCCAAATCAAATTGTGAGAAAAGGCATCTGCTTGGATCTGTAACATTTGAAATTCAACCCCTGTTTATTTTGAGATGCATCAAGTTTTCACATCTAGCAGTTTGCCTAGTCAAGGACATTTTGGAACGCTTGAGAGAGAATCTCATTACCATGCCGTGTTATTCATAAATAGTACAATCCGTGTGTAAAGTGCGCCTTTCAGTTTCGCAAATTCAGTTGCAAGACA
Organism: Pangasius djambal; assembly: GCA_022985145.1. Classification (NCBI taxonomy): domain Eukaryota; kingdom Metazoa; phylum Chordata; class Actinopteri; order Siluriformes; family Pangasiidae; genus Pangasius; species Pangasius djambal. Next base: position 11,432,987 of record CM040997.1, read on the forward strand.
TGCTTTTCTAAACACACACACAATCCTTTTGTGCCAAATTGTTCTGCACCCATTTTTCAGTGCCAGTCCCCCTCCCCATGCCTTTAGCATTTAGATGTCAGATAAGGTTGTGTTACTCGTTCATATCTGCTCTCATCAGCGCTCCATTTTCAAGGAATGAGGGCAGGGAGGAGAAAAACATGGAATGATAACATGATATAGAGATCACTGGTAGCAAAATCCTCCCCCTCACTCATTTAAAAAAAAAAAAAAAAAAAAAGGCTGTTTTAGTTAAAAATTATTTGTAATTGATCAAATGCATTGTTTTAAGTGAACGATTGTTCCCCTCCTCTAAACAGGAATTGGCCAATCATAGCTTAGCAACTGTAACTAGGCAAGGGCACCTTGGACAAACCGTCGTATCCCAGATGTTTGGAGGCGGGGGGAGGGTTAGCAGTGTAGGATCTGGATTAAACAATATGTGAGAAGATCTATGTGCACTTCATGGTTGTCAGCTAGCTAGCCTGCATAAGGTCTTTCCTTGTCATTGTCAAAGCTTTGCTTTTTAAGACGAAACATAGCTAAACTATGAGCTAATGTAAGAAATAGATTGCTATGAAGCTTTTGAGTAGATGAATCACTTGTTGATGGGGTTGCTGACTTTTTAACTAGCTTCAGCTTTTATTTCCTTTTCTGGTTACATGCTGCTGAAAGACTGAAAAGTTATTAAGCCTTCAAAAGGCATGTTCGCATCCGTGGCCGGGATCCAAGGAAGCAAAACTGGTCATGGTTTCTGGGCGGGAGGGATGGGATACTCTCTCTCCACTCAATCACAACGACTCTAGCCAGTCATGGGCACCTGTGAGGTGATGGATGCAGAAGAGGGTGGTTAGCTCCTTCCTCTGAGTGTGTTGCGTAATGCAGCATGAACGACAGTTTGAAAAGATGCGACTGGCTTTGGCTTCATGTGTCTCGAAGGAAGAACGCATTCGCCTTCACCTCCCTGTAGCTGCTGTGGGATAGAGGAGAGCAGGCAGAACAGTTGGATGTATTACTCCAGAAATTTCTTGTGGTAAATCTTTACCTGTGTCAGTAAAAATTCAACGTGGCTTGCGAGATTGAGAAGCGTGTCAGACATAGCAGCAGTAACTATGGGGTGGGGCTTAGTGAAGGATCAATCCCGTGGTACATTTGTAAAGCTGAGGTTGTTTTAATAAGGTGCTGTTGACATTAGTCTTGGACTTTAGACATAACAACAGGACTTGCAGTGTAAATCAGTGACTGGTTCTTGTCTAAAAGATGGAAAACAATTGGGGAAAACACTCTCTCTGCATAAAATAACTCATAGCCTGCCCCTTTATAAGAGTAGAATTTGAAGAATTTACATTTTAAGTAATTCATTAATTAATTAACAGCAGTTAACAGTCTTTTGCCTGACCGTAGTTGTTAGCATGTCTGGTGTCTTAGTTTCATCTTCAATTTTTCCACACATCTCTGATTTAGTATTCAGTAGTCTAATTAAACATTCCCGAATGGAAAATCTTTCTGTGTGGTCACATTATTGTGTTAAGCGTGCACCAGTATTTGTGCAGTCCATCATTTGAAACTTGGAAAGTGCAGTAATTTGGCTGAGAGCAGAGATTCCCATTGTGTTTGAGTCAGCACAGTGGGCACATGCTTTTCTCGTGGCTCTCAAGAGGCTTGGCGTTGTGTCTCCCCATGTCCCGCTTCATCAAACATCAAACGTGTGACGCAAAAAAGAGCCGTGCTCTGTATGTCCTCCTGCGTAACACTTGAAGCAGCAGCCATTATAATAGAGCTAATTAACTGCAGCATATTTCAGGCCACCATTTCAACCCTTGCAGCTCTGGGAGGTGTGAAATGGAGGCGCACACCTTTGCTGAGGTACTGGTGAGCGCTGCGGGCCACCTGCATGGAGCAGGCCGGGGCTAGCAGAAGAGATCCTGCTGATTCAGCTCGTGCAGCAGCATCGACTTTCCGAGAGGCAGAAGAGCTGCCAGTGAGGCAAGCGCACAGGTCAGGAGAAATCCAACACCAGCACCTCTGCCCTGCTTGCTGAAGGGCAAGAGCAATCAACGCTTGTGAGCACAAAAAAATGCAGACAGCTTGGTTATTTGTGTATCCAGGGGAGAAAGCAAGTCCAGAGTTCTATATATTAGACCCTGCTGACTTTTGAGACCTGGTCTGTGCACAGTACATTTTTATGATGTGTTGAATATGATTCAGCATTCACTTGGTTTATGGTGGACCATAGAAGAACATATCCTATTGTTGGTGGGTCATTTATCATGTCATGTTTCAGAATAAAAAGGTTGACATGGCTGCAAGTTAAAACAGCCAGCCTGGCTGTGCTGATGCATCAGTCCTTGAATGGAGGATTTGCTGTTTTAATTTGCCTCCTCATTTCTTGGGCCTTTGACAGTAGTCCTGCTGTTACTGTGTGGTAATTAGCTTGCTAGCTATTTAAACGGTGTTAAGCGAATCGTCTAATTATTATTTCTTATCGCTGGCCACCACTGAGAATCAGCCATCCACATTCAGAGATAGAGGAACTGTCACAAGACCAGAGCCAGATGCTGTTTTTATTGTTTCTTAAATTAACCTCAGCAAACTAATCAAATGCAAACAGCAGTGCAATTCTGACCAAGGCAATTTGTTTTTATTTAAATTGATACTGAATGGTACTTCAAACCCAATTGTCTGTCTTCAGCATTACTGCAGTGTTCTAGTTTCTTTTATCACACTTTCAACTCTAAAAGGAGCCAGAGCCATATTTCAAGCAGCCAGGTCTAATCAATAAGCATGATTTATTTATTGGCATTGTTTCTGCTCTAATGCTATTGATCTATATTCTCATTTTAAAAGCACAGTTATTGGTCTCTGTTGAAAGCCTGCGTTTCTGCTTATCCTCCTGTGTGTAGTAATGTATGCAATGGTGTCCGGCTGCATTTGACCCACATAGTGATGCCACACAGAAGTCTGATTGCTCCTCTGTCTAAGCCCTTAGCACTTTGTCTTGCTCTCGGATTATAGTTGTATTGCACAAGGCCTTGTTGTCTTTACTCTCGCTCATGCGCCAGTGGCACCCCACCCAGCTATTTTTGGCTTTCTTTTTTCTGCCAGAGTGGTTAAAAGGAAAAAGTGTGAGCAGCGCTGAGTTTCCCAGGAGCACAAGCTCAGGCAGGTTGGCTGGACTTCTTAGCAGAATTCCTCTCATGCCATAGTAACCTGCCAGCTTCACTCTCTAAGCACCAGGCCTGATAGCCCAGGCCCACTCTTTTCGTAATTGGGCGTGTCAGTGTGTATATGGGTGATTTCTTGGGATACACACAAAGCTGCCTAGTCAGTGTCCCACATTTGGTCCGAGCCTCAGAAACACTGTAGACTCGGGGATTCACAAGTGGCTTCCTAACTCCAGGTTGCACAAGAAGTTTGGAGCCCTGTTGCTTCTCTCCTGTACACTGCTGCTATATGAATTTCTCTTCACATTCAGCTGAATGGTACAATGAGTAAACATGCAAGACCTTTCAGTTGATAAACTACTTGATTTTCAAATGAATTTTATTTAAAAAATAAAAGAGCTTATAGTCTGTGCTTTCTTTTTAGTCTATTTGAAATGGACACTCACTTTCGGAGGCATTAAAGTTTGATTTCTCTGCCTTCCTTGTTTTTATAGCAGATCTGAAGATGTCAGGAGACTCCTTTGGAGCAGCGGGAACAGATGCCCAGCAGAACCTGCAGTCCTTCTGGCCCAGGGTCATGGAAGAGATCAGGAACCTCACTGTGGTATGATACTCGCATACAGCTTTATGACCTCTTTAAATCAATGGGTGAAAACATGAGTACATTCAAGACTCGCTCACTATATATAGAAGCAGGTTGTGATAATAGAAGCTTGAAAGGGACAGAACAGGCAGATATTGTTAGTCTCAATTTTTCTAAGTTAAATAAAAAAAATTATGTGATTTATTGTAGGTGTAAAACACTTCTAAGCATTAATAATGTCATAGTGAATGCTGGTTTATAAATGTGAACAGTAAAATGGTGTGCCATCAGACAAGAACTGGAGGTATGGCTGCTTATTTGTACTTCAGACATACTAATGAGTGTCTGGCTTGTGATTCTACAATAGAAAAAAATATGAAATAAGACAAAATTGCTATAATCGTACGTCACATAATTTACATTCTTATGTTACATATAATCACATAATAATTGGGTACTTTACTACATTATGGAAGCTTTAATAATCTAAGCATTTCCAAAAAAATATATTAAAACAGTCGCAATTCAGTGGAATAAATATGAAGCTTTTGCTACCCGAGTAGGCGTAATTATGAACAGACTACATGGTTATATAAGTTGACAGTGAATAAACAAAGTGAACAAAATGCAATAATGGAAAAACCTTTTATATTACACTGTTTAGTGGAGGCAGTTAAACAATAAAATGAAAGTTAATTCAAGCGATGACAATATACAGCTTTTCCTAACTGAATACACCTTGTTTACAGTCTTCTTATTCAAAATCCACATAGATTTCTGATAACAGATGCCTGGCTCATTGCGCTCAGGGGGAAAGTGAAATTTTTTTAGACATAGTTGTTGTTTATTCCACATGTTTGCCTCAGTGTGTAAATCAGTATCCATGAGTGCATATCTGTGGATATTTACTTTGATATCTGTCGAATAGGCTTAAATGGAAATGATTCTGCTGTGACACACTCCCGCTCTGTTTCAGAAGGATTTTCGCGTGCAGGAGCTTCCACTTGCTCGCATCAAGAAAATCATGAAGCTGGATGAGGATGTGAAGGTAAGAGTGACAGGATCAGTGATCGAGCTTGCACTGTTCTGTCACATTCACTCACCTAAGCCATGTCCTTCTCATACCCTGCCTTCCACTATTCCCCTGGAATAAGAATGTTGGACACACTGAGAAAGAGCTTTCATTCTTTCAATTCTTTCATTTCTACTTAAGTCTGTCAGCCATCTTGTCTCATTTGACCTGTCCTGTTGCACAGTCGAGTGCGTAGTTGTGGCATGAGCAGTACACTGTTTGTAGTTAAAGCTAGACCTGTGTGGGAAGCATGCATTCGGTTAGAGTGGTGTTCACACGCTTAAAATAAACTAGAGCTTAGAGTGGGAAGAAGGTTAAACTGGAACAGAAAGCCAAGGCAATTAAGAGCTCAGCGTCACTGACATGAGAAAAGACCTTGGGACACACTGTGGTTCAGCCTTATTTGTGTGTGTGTGTGTGTGTGTGTGTGTGTGTGTGTGTGTGTGTGTGTGTGTGTGTGTGTGTGTGTAAAAAGTTCTCTGCCCCTTTCCTCTGACCATGAGAATTTGTGTATGTGTGTCTGTGCCTGCTCGCCATTTAACCCTCTCCATGCCAACCCACTGTAGATGATTAGTGCTGAGGCTCCAGTGCTGTTTGCCAAAGCAGCTCAGATCTTCATCACAGAGCTCACTCTGAGAGCCTGGATTCACACCGAAGACAACAAACGGCGCACGCTACAGGTGAGCTGCTGACCTTTAACCTCTCTTCTCTGATCCTACCTTCACCTGTTGGATTTTGTTTATTGCTAAGTCAGGGCTCTATCATCATATTACCAGTTTTAACCCTGACCCTGAGTTGTGAATGGAAAAATCTCTTGCTTCCCATACCCATACTGTTAACTTTATATGAGATAATCAGACCTGTTACACAAACCTTCTGTAAATATGCTGTTTTGGAAGGAGCACTAGCTGTGAGTCCCGTTTGACCCGTGGCTGCTCAGTTCTAACACTTAAAAATAAGCTTAAAAACAGCGAGGTTTCTCAACAAGATGGATTTTTGGGACACAAAAAAATAGATTGGTAACTTTATCAATCTACTATTCTCTGCACATTTATATATATTCGAAATATATCGATCTAGAAAGATAACTACTGTATATCTTTGATAGATTGATACCCTTTTGCATAAGGGCTGCTAGAATTTTGAGTGTGGCAGAACCTGTAGCATCAGGCACACCATCACTGTGTATGTAAATTTTGTCATGTGTTGACTCCTGTTGCTAAGGCGGTGTGTTTGCAGCACTGGCCTTTGTGAAGGCCTCGCGTCAATCAGGGTCACCCTGACAACGCTCATCACTAGAACAACTGTGAGGATATGACCCTTAGCCACCAAATATTAATCACAAGGCTAAAAATAGCTGCTGATGTGAGGGGTGACAAAGAGGAGGTGGTCTTGGAGCCAGTATCCTGTGGAAAGTACCATATGGATAAGTGGTGGGGGTGGTCTGTTACAGCCCTGAAGCTGAAAAGACTTCAGATTATTACTAGTCACCCTGTACCATGTCTAGCCTGAAATATGTCCCTGTGGCAAAAATAATCATTACTGTACTCTCTCTCTCTCTCTATCTATCTATATATATCTAATATATAAACTAGTTTCAGTTATATTTTTGTTTAATTTTTCCAAAAATATATTACCATTGAAAAACAGGGGAAATGGAACATTCGGTGCAAATATATATTTTAAAATCCAGTCAGCTCATTGCTACATTGTTTAACCATGTAGTTAATCAGTGTTATATGCATAATACCTCTGATATCTCAGAAAAATGTATTGATATAATTAATAATATTATATGATCATGTCACCAATCCTACTTTGGTTATACTCTTTTTTTTGACTCATGCTCATTTCTCATTTAGAGCTAGTACATGATACTATCCTTTGTCACAAATTGCAACGCTACCTTAATTGATTGAATGTGTTTTAAAAATGTATTTATTTCACTCTGTTTTTTCCCCTTTTTTTCCCTTTATCAGAGGAATGACATAGCCATGGCAATCACCAAGTTTGACCAGTTTGACTTCCTCATTGACATTGTCCCAAGAGATGACCTAAAACCACCCAAACGACAGGTGGGAATCCAGGAAAAACATTTATTATTGAAGTAAAATCCTCCGAGAAAGCGAGTGACTACCTGTGTGATCGTGAGGAAGAGGAGCTCTATGCAACACCACTGCTGGGGGCTTGGAGGTGCTGTAAACATCCTTGACTGGAAGCTGGGGTAAGGCAAGTGAAGGCTTTCAGTCGGATGTTTGCAGCGTCCTGCTTCCACTGAACGTCCACGCCATCACCGCCATAAATACTAAATCGCCACACTGGCATCCAGATCACAACCACACCCTGCTTTAAGAGTGTCTCTGCCCCTCGAGGTGTTTCTCCAGGAGACTTCTCCTCTACGGCAGCACTAACGCAGCACTCGCAGGCCACAGCTTGCTACTGTAGCTCTGATTAGCATGGCTGATGTTATCAGACGGGTCCTGGTGCTGCTGTCATGTTTGTGTGTGAGCAGGTGTGTAAACATCCTACACTCTCAGCTGTGACATTACAAAGCTGGGAGAGGGGTGTTTACGCTCTTTCTCACAAAGTGTTCTTCATTTTCTCATTAAAAAACTGGCACCTTTTTAAAAAAATTTAACATTATTTTTGGTTTGCATTATCAGTAATATGTCATTTCTTTTATATGTTTGGTTGCATTATGCACAGTTCTGTGAAGCAAAGGGAAGTGTTAGTGATGACTAGCCGGTGGTGATGGGTAAAAACAGTGCAGGACAGGCTTGTGTGATAGTGATTTTCCTTTCTCATGATTTACTTAATAATTTAATTGCCTGCAACAGCTAAAAAAAACTGGATAACAAAGTGAGCATAAATCCATTGAGTAGTTGGTTTCAGAGTCTGGGACAGCACAGTGGTTTTTAGCAACATTAGTAACTATTTCTGTAAGATGTTACATTCAGTATTCTGTTGTCACACCTTTTCACCCTCTAATATAATTTATATTATTTATGTACCTTTATTACTTATATATAACCTTTATATAACTTTAATAGTCTAACATATCTTGAATACCAAAAAATAAACTTTAAAAAGGGGGTATTGACTCCCCATTAATACTCTATAAAAACTAAAACCGACTATTCTTAGCCCAAAGAGTTTTTTAACAAGACAACATTGAGCATTTTCATTTATCACCTTTTTTAGATTTAACCAGATTTAACATTTAAAGGGTCTTTTTGATGTAGTTCTGGTGGCACATAAACACAAACACGCAGGTATGCGCTTACGTTTTTCTATGAGGGGAAAGAAAATTTGCTACAACTAGTGGATTCCTCCTACTATCAATGACATTTCCACACAAGTGTGATCCCAGTGACCTTGCTTGATAGTTAGTGATGTCATAGTTTTTTCCACAAGTGATGACGTTCAAACTGACATTGCGGCACATTTGAATGTCATATTAAAAAGCTAGTAGTATATCCAAAAATGAGGGGGAAAATCAGTTAAATTAATTTGTTACCATGTGTTTTTCCGTGTAACAATAATTCCATAATACATTTTGCTTTAAGTTAAATAATTTAATCAGAGACGGCGTCACTGGATATCATGGCAGTTGATGTAGGAACAGTTACAGTATATCGTCATATCACACAAGCCTAGTGCAACTCCTGTCAGCTCACAGCATGAAATCTCGCATTACTCTACCTAGCCCTTTTCCTATTAGTTATTTATTTGAGGTCAGCCTCTAGTATTACAGTGTTAAAATAATTTATGGAGATGTAACCTAGTGATAGGCTTTATCCTATATATGCGTGTGTGTGTATGTAGGAGGAGGTGCGTCAGTCGGTCACCTCGACAGAGCCAGTGCAGTACTACTTCACTCTGGCGCAGCAACCCGGCGCTGTACAGGTGCAAGGGCAGCAGCAAGGCCAGCAGGTGGCTGCACCCGCCACCGCCACCACCCTCCAACCAGGCCAAATCATCATTGCCCAGCCACAGCAGGGCCAGGTAACACACACACCAGTGCAACCTTTCCCTTCCTGTACACACACTCAACAATAACCTTAACCTTATCAGAAACAAAATACGCTAACATCTGCACTGGGTTCACATTTTTGTTTCAACAAAGATGACATGAGATTGCATTTGAACTCTTTAGTTAAACATGAGCAGGTGGAGTGGAAAACATTTAGGACATGGCTGTGTGTTAGTATCTCAGTTGCAGTTTCACTTCACAGTTTGCCTTTGTCTATCCTATAGCTCAGACAGACATACAAGCACCTGAAACTTTATGATGCTAGTAGGGCACACACACCCACCCACCGACACAAAACAAGACCCCACACTTGAGCTCAGTCCACTTGGATTACTCAATCCACACTTTAAAAGTGGATGCCGAGTGGTGTCATTCACACTTTCCTATCAAGTGAGAAGTGCGGAACCCAGTCACCCTCTCATCCGCCCCAGTGTAACATCAGTCCAGTCTCAGAATGTGAACTCGGTGCCCCTTCTCCTGTCGCTTTCTCTCTTTATTCTCTTCAGTCTTATACACTTTCTTTTTGGCACTGTATCTTAGTCTCTCTCTCTCTCTCACTCACACACGCACACACACACACACACACACTCTCTCTCTCTCTCACACACACTCTTTCTCCCTTCCCCATTCTCACTTACACAGTGTGTCCCCTCCAACCACTTTGCTGATCCTTTTCACATCTTTTGGTCTCCTGTTCTCTTTCAGTCCTTGTCATTAACCTAATTCAGTTCTATTCACTCACTGCTTATCTTCCCCACTGTCCCTGTTTGTTTGAACTTTCACCTTGTGCCTTCTTGATCTCCTTCTCTTTATTCAGGATCTTTTCTATACACTTTTCTCTCACACTCTGCTCTCTTTCTCAGTGCTGGACCTTATTCTCTGTGTCAGGATCAGTGCTGTTTCAGTATGCCTGCTATTCGCTAAGTGGTCAGAGATGTGAACACTGCTTTCACACTCACCTCCTTGGGACAGCCAAGAACAAGCAAGAGAGCAGGACAGAGAGGGACATAGAAGGGAAACATCACAGGTGGTGATGAGATGAATGCACAGGGAATAGGGAACAGGAGCTTGCCTCTAGAACTTTCCTCACAAGAAATATGCATGTTAAATTTGGAGATCAGCCTTTGATCTTTGGATAAGCTCTACTGTAGCCATCCTGTGTATTGCAAAGATGTATAGATGAAGCAGTTTTACTGCAGAATTAATTAGAATGAAACATTCTGGTGGTGACCTGTCTTAAGTCAGAATATTCAAAAAGCTAACACCAAGATCTCATAAGTTTTACATCAGGGGTTGTCAGTTGGCGGACTGTGGTCCAGATGCAGAAAAGTACTGCAGCAAAATTGAAATTGAAAAAAATCATTTAAAATAAGTGTCTGTAGCTCAGCAACGCTACTTTTCTAAAAATGAACAAAAGTGGCAGAGCAGATCCTCTGTTTCAGCTTATCCAGTCACATGCATTTATATAAATTATTTAGCTGAAGGCAGCTCATCAGACCAGAGACTAGCGACAGGAATAGAGACATGAGATCAGAAAGAGGAGCGTGTTCAGTCTTTGATAGATCTGGTCTGATTAGCGAACTGACATCATGGCTTGTTTAAATAAAAGTTGACAACGAAAACAAAATGCTTAAAACCAAATAGACAGAAAAGTATGCATTTTTTGTGACACTTATGATGTTTGAACAGAGTGAGGTCTAGTTAGCTATAATCTGTTATAGTTAAAGGATTTCAATTAATGTCTGAGTCTTAAGTGTCTGAAATTAACATAATAAATAAAAGGAGGTATAGAAAATTCAGTCACAGCCGTTTCTGTGAACTGACTGTGATCTATTGCTGTGGCTTTGATCCTGAGGATGGAGAGAGAGAGATAAGCATGCTTTGTTCTGTTACTGCTTTTTTTTCACAGCCTGCTCAATCTCGCTACAGTTGTGACAAGTGCACCACTTTAATCAAAATGGCTGTTTTTTGGCCATTGTGCATCAGCTTACGAATGACATTTAAAAAAAATATTTTTTTTCATGTTCTGCCCAATGTCAGCTATGCTTCAACATGCTTCTTATGCTCTGTGTCACTTACCATTTGCTTTGCATGTGCTTATTGCTTGATCAAGCTTTTCTGTCTCACTCCATCTCCCTTTCTCTTCCTCTTGCCATGTGTTCATCCTCAGGTGTTGCAGGGGACCACCATGCAGCAGCTACAGCAGGTGCAGGTAGCTCAGTCACAGGCTACCCCTATCACGGTAAACTATTGAGACCCCAGACTGCACCTTATATGTCCCTAATGTAGCACCTGCTTTTTAACTAAGGGTCATGCTGTCTGACTCCTTATTAAACTGTGTAAAGCTCTGTAACTTATTATTTGAGATTATAGGGATGAACTGATGCAGTGTATTGGTATCAGATAGCAGATTGATATCGACCTGAAATTCTGGGTTGGTATCAGATTGGATTTGATGCATTTTCTAATCCTATATCCTATATATGTATTTCATGGCAGTCATTTTCTGAACGGTATCACGTAATATTGTATCACAAATGGAAATTAAGTTTTGTAGATCACCATTAATACAATCTTTAGATCATGGTTATTACATTAAAAAAAAGGCTCCATAATATCACATCAGTATAAACCAAGAGAAAGCTGATCAGTGTATTAATTATGACAGGATTCCCCAAGACATGAAGTGTTCCCACTGTAAATACCTGTATCCATAGTTCATCTCCTCTGCAAGTGATGGAGGTCACGGCAGGCAGATAATTTCAGGCTGCTGAATAAATTGCTCTTGTGTATTGGGTGTCCTTCCCTGAAGACTTGGCTGATCGCCTTTCATGGTTAGGTGATTTACCACCCAAGTTTCTCTGCTTGCTGCAAGAGTTCAGAGGTCACAGACTTACCCCACTCTTCTTTCCTATTGCATGGATCAGTTTCTTGTGGTTCTCAGAGGGCTGTCTAGAACATGGGGTGATGTGAGGTATGTTGTAAGCTTTAGTATCAGTGCTGAAAGAAAACCACCAGACAGGAATAGGGTTCTCTTGCACAAGGCTAAACTTCATTTGCTCAGACCCTTAACACTTCTCACCGCCTCGCTTCTTTCTTCTCACTCTGTCTCTGTTGTAGAGCGCTCCAGTGACCATGCAGGTGGGCGAGGGCCAGCAGGTGCAGATAGTGCAGGCGGCTGCACAGGGCCAGGCTCAGGCCCAGGCAGCGCAACCAGCCGGCCAGACCATGCAGGTCATGCAGCAGATCATCACCAACACAGGAGAGATTCAGCAGATCCCTGTAAGAGCTGCACCAGCGTAAATTATTATTATTGTTATAACGTATTATTATAGTGTCTTTAAACACCTTGCCATCCAAATATCCAGTCCTAAAATTCACATTTGCAAAAGGTCAGGAGAGGAAATGTGAAATCATTCTGTGATCCTGTCAACTGCTATTATGTGAATATTCTGTAGACCGCAAAATAAAAAAAATTAAAAAAAACATAATGTAATTATAGAGTGTCAATCACTATGAGACTGAAATGCACCTTACATGCCACCCTGTTTCCATTACTTTTTTTTTTTTATTAATTACTTCTTTTATTTTAATTATTATGCATTTTTTCCACCTCAGTCAAATATTTCTATTTCATGTTATTTACATACAGCCTAATAATCTGCTAATAGTCCAGTTAAAGGCTTGGGTGGCTTCATGTATGCACTTTATTTAGAATAGAGTAAACCAATCGAGATGAACCCAAAAAGAAATTTCTATTCCATCAAATGAGGTGGATCATTGGCAAAAGATGTAAATGAAGACAGGATTTAAAAATAATTGTGAGAATGTGTAATTGTTTGATAGTGACATTTAGGTGTGTTTTTCTTTAGACTAACATTTAAGATTTAATTAAAAAATGTGGTCGAATGCTTGGCAAACATGCTAACCTAATGTTAGCCACTTGTTATGCTTCTCATTGTTATGGTACTGTTAATACTAGTTGCCACTTCTTGTATGTGCATATTTGTGGTTCAGATTACATGTAAAGTACAAGTGAACAAGATTAGGGTACATGGAAATATTTTGGAATTGAAAAAAAAAATACTTTGACAATCATTGTACATTAGCCTAGAATTTGACAAGGCCCATGGATATTAGCCTAGATTCGCACATGGCCCATGTAGTGACTGTACATTAGCTTAGAATTCTATGATGGTTCGTGTGTATTTCTGTAGAAGCTAACAAAGCCTTGGTGCAGGCTTCTTGAAGGTAATTGAGTGTGCTCACTGTCCCCTCCTTGTGGTGGTGTTGCCACAGGTGCAACTGAACGCCGGAGGCTTGCAGTACATCCGTCTGGCTCAGCCAGTTTCAGGAGCACAAGTTGTTCAAGGACAAATACAGACACTCGCAACCAACACTCAGCAGGTAAAACACAAGAAAGCCACTAATTAAATGATCTGCTTATGGTACCACTGTAGCGTCTGTCGAAATAGCTGCTGTTTTATCATTTATGTTGCTTGGTTTTTATGTTTTGTAACGTGTACTGATACTTGAACAGGACAACCCCTTTTGCAGTGTGATCGTTTTCATTTGGATGCCTTTCACACAGAACAGGCATGCAGGGACATGATGTGCATTTTGCTCTATCTGTTGGCAGGTATCACAGACAGAAGTGCAGCAAGGGCAACAGCAATTCAACCAGTTCACTGATGGTCAGGTAAAGTTCAGAGTCACACGGTTACACTAGCTCACTCTCTTCCACAATATACGTAGTATTTCTACTTTTTTTTAAATTTATTTTTAATTTTTTTTTTTATTTGTTAATCCCTAGTAAGTCAGCATCTTCTATTGCATCTGGTTTCCCTTTGTTGAGTTTTTTTGCTTTATTTATTGTCTTACTCCTCATATGTATTTTTGTTTTATTTATTTATTAAATGCTACTTATTTCAAGTGATAGGCACAAGAAGCGAATACTCTAAATTGGTGATACATATGTGTACCACTTATGTACCAGCGTACCCAAATGTGCAGTTCCCTTTTCATTTTAGTGTTGACCTTGAGACAGAAGCCCATGATTGGGAGATCTAAATTCCTCACATTATTACAAGGAGAAAGAAATATATTCAGGAGCCTCTCTGATGCTTGGTACTTCAGCACCAGTGATTTAAAATGAATCCTAAAATTCACTGATATGCTGTGAAGGGAGGTGGGGATTGGAGTGATGCACTCAAAATTCAAAGAAGGGTTAAAATAATGCTAACTGAACTACCTGCAATTCCCTAGAAATAGCATCAAGCCAGGTTACAAGAACTAAGTTTAGAAAGTTAAAAGAGATCCAGTCATTAATGGAAGGCTTTAACCCACTGGAAGCATATGGAGTGAAAATAAAATGAGGCCAAGAATGGATCCCTGAGGCACTCCACAAGTAAGGGCAGTAAGAGAGGGTACCTTATCCCCAACAGAAGCGGAGAATATGCTCTTGGCTAAATGAGGAGCAATTACGAGCAGTCTGCAAAATACCAACCTGGTGGCTGAGTCTATTAATCATAATGATCAGTTGAATGAAAGGCTGCAGCAGGTACTAGCAATATAGATAAGAAAGAGATCTCACCAGTGTCAGCATGCATTGAAATGTCATTTAATACTCTTAAAAGACCAGTGTTATGTTTTGTTGCAAAATCCAGGCTGTAATTTTTTTAAAAGATATTTGCTTAGAGTGCACATATGACAGAACAGCAGCAACTGTGCTGTAGCCAGGAATTGTTATTTAATTATTTAAGAGATGATCTACGGTCAAACAATCTTGCCATATTAATAACACTAACAGGCACAGGAAATAAAATACCTTTGACTGTTCCACTGAAAATGATTAAAATTACATGCTAATAGGAAAACCAGATGTATACTTCTTTTTCTGCAGTAAACCTCCAGTGTTTTATTGCCTGTCAACCAATGCTCAGAGTATAGCTAGCAGGCTAGGAGTTTGCAAACAGAAATGAGAAAAAATGCATGATCCTGATTGGTTAATCTTCTTTCTGGTAGCTTCTAGCTGGTAGCTAATAATATGTGATTGAAGAAACTAAGGGTGTGTTCATTTGATGTCTGGGGTGGTTAAAAATGGAGGAATCGTAATGATTACTTTGTTGACCTTTTACGAACATAATTATTATGCAATTACTGTGCAAAACACTCTTATTCGACAGATAAATAATTACATCTGTAGTTCCTACTCGCATACAGCACTTTATTTGTGCACAGTGCTTTGTTTTTATGCTACAATTACACTGTTTTAATATAGAGATACCCCATATGTCTGTCGCTTTATATATCCTCTGGTCTCTTTTCTCTTCTCTCTCGGCCCTGCAGCAGTTGTATCAGATCCAGCAGGTGACGATGCCAGCGGGTCAGGAGCTAACTCAGCCTATGTTCATCCAGTCAACGAGCCAGACAGCTGATGGCCAGGTCAGCACGCAGGTCAGCGCTGACTGATGCGCCTCACTTCCTCCGTCACTGACTGCGCCGTACCCACACTGCTCCAGACCAGCTCAACCAGAGGGATCCCTACAACACCACTATCAATACCCACACACGGCGCCATTTCGTTTCTCTTACGCGGCCATATGCAACGCCAACATGGCCGACTGCTCTAACTGCACTTAGCCTTAGAGCTTTGATGCATTTTTCCTTTTTCCTGACTGCAGCTTTAAATAACTATACAGATGATCACACTGTGGCAGAAATATATTTGCTTTTGCTACAGCTGGGGCCATCCTAGTTAGTTTAGTTCACTCTGCTCCCACCACAATGTCTGGCAACACACATGTTCATCCAGTCCTGACCCTGAACAGCATTTTCCTGTCTTCAGCCAAACAACACATTATTCTAAATGCATTTTTCTTAAGGTTATGAAACAGCCAATCAGCAAAGCTGCTGTGTTTTTCCAGACCAGTAGGTGGGAGCATTGTGGTCAAAGCCGAGCTAATGTGGTTATATGATCACGTAACTCACACTATCTAATCCAAATGTTGTGGAGCTCAATAGATACTTTGCCCCCAAATAACCCCTGTTGATCTGATCTCAGTACAAAGACTCCAAATTCAAAGCAAATTCAAGTCCAGTCTTCCCTGCAGTGTACTTAGAGCATGTATTGGTGACAGTGGTCTGATCGATGTGTGAAGGCTCCTCTGCCTTGTATAAGGCCTGGGGAATCCTGCCTCTGAGCTTTGTGTGGTTCTGAATAAAAACTTCTGTCCTGGCTCGAGTTTCTGTTAAGCCCTGATTTGTTGATCATGTCGTCTCGTGTACAATTCAAAACTTAATGCTAAAGCCATAATCTACACATCTTGTACATGTTGTTCTCTGTAGTTTGTATGATAACTCTGAAATTCACTTTTAATCGTATTAGTTCAATTTTATTAGTTACTTGTATAGATCTGCAATTTGATAATGTGATATTGTTGAAAGGGCTTCTTACTGTTGGGTTTTCTACATGCAAAACGTGTGCGCGCGTGCGTGTGAGTGTATGCATGAGTGAATGCATGGTTGGGTGGGTTGGTAAGGGGTGTATGAGTGTAATGGTTTGTGTATCCCTTGTGTTTGATATTGTGCATTAAAATCCCTCTTTGGACCAGACATAAAACTACTTTTTTCTCGTTCTCCTTCTCTCCGTGTTCACAGTTTAGCATTAGTGGTAACAAATTATGTCTTTCTTTAATTGTCAAGTAATTATAATTTTTAGCATGGTATATAATCTATAGGTACATTTGTCTTTTTTTTTTTTCTTTGTTTTTTTTAATTTTTTTTTTAAATACTGGTTTGTGAGAAAATAAAATCAAAACCAAAAATGCACAAAAAGTGCACTGTAGTAAAACAAACGCCTCAGATTGGATTTAGATCCTCTCATAAACGTTTCCCTTCCTCTCCTGCAGCTTAAAATGAGAAGTCTGTATTTTAAGGTTCATCCTGTTTGTCTATTTAATGCAGGTGGTGTTTGTGTTTTTACACCACACGGTGGTGCAGTTGCCTTGTATTTATGTTACTTGTATTTTCTCAGTACAGTCATATTACTACAGAAAACTATTCTGGCTTTGAGTTCTACCTCAGCTTAGCTCTGAGGTCTGCTTTTCTGGTTTGGTGCATAAAGAGCTGATCCACTGAATCACGAGTTAAACGGATAAGCTTTCAGACTGCATTCCTTCAGCGACCTAAGTCCAAAAAAAAAAAGCACCTGATTATGACGGACTGAAATATAAAACTGACACCTCGTTATAATTCAGTAAATTAGAACCTCCAGGACTTGAGCTCACTCATAAATGACTTGTTATTGGTCCATTGTGTAGGGCGTGTTTATTATCTGCCGTTTTTAAGTCTCCAAAAGTCTTCAGTTGTAATGGCACTTACAGTAAATATGTTTGCGATCAATATTATATAAATGTAATATATAGAGAGAATACAGCTATATTTTGTCTACAAAATTTTTGTCTTACACATGCTTCATATTTCCTGTTTAAACAGCATTATGTGACGAATAAAACGTAATGGGATGTGCTGTTATAGGAAAATAATCAAAGATGGGGTGGTGTGCTATCCTGAATTTGAAGAGAACATCCCAAAAAATTTATTTTACTCCACAGCAATTTATTTCATTAATGAAGCACAAGTTATACTTTTTAACCTTTTATAGTTACAGGTAATGATATGGAACATCTGCGTTATAATTTAGGTTATAACAGCCGTGAACAGTTGCTCCCTCACCAGCCTCTCTTGTTTTCCTCTCTCTTGAAGTTAATAAGACCAGATAGTGCAGTCCTGAAGACTGTCCCATGGCAGAAAACTCACGAAGCACTCACACTTCTTTCATAAATGGAAGTAAATAAATGTAAATAAATGTCTCATAGCATAATGCTTCACCATATAAATGATTATACATTTTTCTTTTTTAAATAACACATTTCGCTTCTGCTTTCACTGTGTGTCTCAGCTTGGTGTGTGATGTTGGTTTATGCTATATCCAGCCATTTTGAGTCAGTTGCCATTTGTGTGCATGCTGTATGATTAGAAATGGCTTTTATTATCGCGTGATGTGTCCTACATCCCACACCCTGGGCTTTTGTGAAGAGACACCACTGCACCTAAGTTTTTCACATCAAGCTTTTTTAACCATTTATAGTTTTAATGTTAGCAGTTAGTGTCAATAAACCTGTGATTTTTTAATTACAGCCTGAACTTCTGTTCCAATCTTCTTCTGACCAATCAGATCAGAGAATTCAGCAGCAGTCTAGTATATCAACCACTTAGTCGATTATTTTCCAGCACCTCCTGTTGCGTTTTATTACTGAGTTATTTACAAATTTTATTTATTTTCACATGTGAATAATAAACAAAATAAAATACATAGCCCATTATATTTCTTTTAAAAAAAATATTGGAATTCAATACTGAATTCTTGATTATGAATGAGTGTTACAGCTGTTCTTGATATAAGGACAATTGTGGGAGAGGAACTCTCTTCAAGAGTTCTTTAATATTGATTGTGGAAAATATAGGAACCATGTAAACATGCTCTTAAAAAATCGTTTCCTCAACATTTCTAACTTTCTAGTGTGTTTCTGCTTTTCTCGTCTAAAAAGAAAGAGAAACTCTCTGTTATAGGGTTCTGCATAGAAACTTTAAGGGTTTCCGCACAGGAACAAACTGAATAACTGAATATGGTGGTAGAGGCTTTAGGGTTTTGACCCTGATTTTGCTGATAGACATATAAATGAATTGTGTAGCATAATCAGATCCATGTTTATTGTGTGGTAAAGCAAAATGCAGCTGCATTTGGCCTGATCTAATACCCATTTTCATCAATGATTTTTAATGGTAAAAAAAATAATCCATAATCATACCTGCAGAGAAATTGTT
Organism: Pangasius djambal; assembly: GCA_022985145.1. NCBI lineage: Eukaryota > Metazoa > Chordata > Actinopteri > Siluriformes > Pangasiidae > Pangasius > Pangasius djambal. The sequence continues at coordinate 11,451,745 of CM040997.1, forward strand.
TAAAAAAAAAAAAAAGATCATAAGAAGCCAAAAAAGTGATGTATGTTATTTTTCATGTGTGTAAACTGGTGCTTCACTTTTCTCTCTCACTTTTACATGCTGAACAATGGCCTCATAATATAGCCTAGACCCTAAATCACATCAATGCTGGACTGTAAGAATTCGCCTAGAACCATGTCCAATCCTACATACTGCTGTACTGCACAGTATGTGAAAATACTATGTCATCTGTAGATATTTTGACTTACTCTTTAGTAGTACACTAGTACACTAGAATTCCAGTGTATCTAGGAGTGTAACACAATGCCACTATCTGTATCTGTTTAGTGCTCCAAACATCTGTATGTGTATTCTCAGTCAGAAAGTGACGGGGGACATTTTAAAACAAGGCGTTTTTTACACAAACACCACGCAAAGCAAGCATGGGCACATTGCAGCACAGAGTGTTGAGCAGCCCTGAGAACACTCAGACCGATAACGCAGAGCAGAGCAGAACAAACTTCCTTTCCATTGACTAAAGTAATAGATATGCTGTTGCACTCAATCCACACAGACTTGCAGAAACACATTGCACATGGAAGATCAAGGCCAGGGGAAATCCGCCACAACATTCAACCAGCGGACGAATTAGACAAACATTAAAACATCTGTTTAAAAAATATTTTATTCCTAATCTTGGCCTACCTGAAAAATACAGTGAGTAGCTGTACTGATGCAAACTGGACACTATTGCTCTCACTATCATTTTTCTAATATGTGTTTCCCTGTAGTTATTACAAACATGGACAGATGTTAATTCAGCGTGGTTATGCACTTGCTTGTGGAATCACTTAATCCAGCAATAGTCATGACTGTAAACTCCATCACGCACCAGCAGTATTGATTGGTGGTCAAGGCTTATCAGCAATATCTCCGGCAATAACTATTTGATTTGTCTGTCGGATCGCTTGTGCTAATTGTGCTGATTATATATAGTATATTACGTATTAGTACGGGTTTGTCTACAAATTTGAAGACCAAGCTATTAGTTTAAGTGTGGTGTCGGCATATGAAGGTCACCGACGTCTCCACCCTGAACCTCTGTTTCTAAAATGTGTGTGGGGAACCAGTCTGCACTTGACAGCCACAACTTAAATCAAACAGGATCCTATATAAAGAAACCTATTATTGTCTTCGGCTCCCATTATTTCCTGACTTGCTAGTAGGCCTAATGAAGATGCGGGTGATGTAAGGTGGCTGTGCTTGTTGGCTGGTGAAGGAGGGATTCTATATACAAAAGGCCTTTTCAGTTAGAAACTGGCTCTGGCATACTTTCCCACCCACTGCTGCACTTACAAAGGCTCTCTTTTCACTCGTAGTTTGGAGACGTGTGTCTGTCTAGCTTCATAGTAGGTGTGACTCTTTATGCCTTTTCACACTGGCGAGCTCCTCTGAAATTATGGCTTCCTGTTGGATGAGTAATGTGTAGATTTATGGATTTGGAGTAGTAATAAACACAAGAATAGCAGCCTGAAAATACTCTTTTTCGAAACCTTGGAAAACTGGTCAGCATCTAAATGACAGTTTGATCTTTCTTCTTCCTTGAGGGCCACAGTAGGAACACTTATCTCAGCATGAATCTGTGTTTTATTTTCAGTTTTTCCAATAACAGCATTACGTGCTAAATAGGATCTAGGGTAAAGAGCAAACTGAGAGCAAGAGAGATTTTAAAATGTCATCAGGGTCTGGGAAAGGCGCATGGTTTCCTGGGTGTCTAGGGAAGACAGGAGGCCCAAGCGCTACTGATGTCAATTTGAAATTCTGTTAAATGTCCCATTGTGGCTGTGTGATCTTGGATAGGTCTCTCTGGGACATGAGTGAATGCAGCATGTGTGTGTGCATGCATGAGTGTGTAAAGGCAAGGCCCATTACTGCTTATCCCTTACGGCGCCTACATGAGAAGGAAGGCGTCTGTTCATGAGTCTTTATAAATGTGGTTAAGGAAAGGCTTTTGGAGTTTGCTAAATGTGTGAGCTGAGTGGATGTTAGTGTAGGACGAGTGTTTCCTTTGTGTCCAGACAGTGACCTTTCCCAGCTGTTTAGTGCCATCAGAGTTCTAGGATGAAGCCTGACAACCGCTGTAGTGTAGTCTTATTTGCAGTGTGTATTTTTATACAAGTGACAGACAGCAAATTTTCTTTAATGAGTAGCCAACAAATTCCTATATCAGAAGAAATACAGGGACAACTGGCTGTGTTTGGGTGGCTTGATGAATATGACAGTGGTTTCTACTTAATGTAATACTTTTATAAGGCTGTGGCTTGCATCTAGGTAGTTTCTCTTACATGTTTAAATGACATAGTAGTGAATGCTCTTGACTAGCATGCACAGGACATAACACAGACTCATTTATTTTACACTCTGTCTAATGTCATGTCCATGCCATTGATGCCATAAAGTAGCCTCAGGACTGCAATTTGCGAAGAACAGTTTGCACTCTAGTCTCCATCATTAAACAGTTAATAACTTCAGTTTGATACAATAGACTTAAAACCATAATGTCTGCCAGAACCAGGTCGGCTGTGCCTTCGTCAGTTGATGTTCATGGAAGTCCACTTCTCAGTTGGTCCTCAACACTTTTTGAATTTGTTAATAAGTTTGGCAACAGTGTCATGTGTGTTGTGCTTGCCATGTTTCCTGTTAAAGTCCATCGCAGCCTTGGGACAGCTTCCCGATCCAGCCATGAGAATGAGTTCTTCTTTTGTCAAAGGCATTCTTAAAGGCTATCTGAAAAAAAATAGGAACTATGTATGAAAAATTCTGGAATACATTTTGCTAAAAAGTGTTCATTTCCCCTATGTATGCAGACTTTTGGGACACCATGTATATTGTATACAGTTATAGAGGAGAAATTCGCACTATTCGCTCTCACCCACCCGCTGTCTGGTTCCTCTCAAGGTTTCCTCCTCATGTTGCCTCAGGGAGTTTTTCCTTACCATTGTCACCTCTGGCTTGCTCATTAGGGATAAATTTATAAATTTCAAATTTATATCTGGATTTCTGTAAAGCTGCTTTGTGACAATGTCCATTGTTAAAAGCTCTATGTCAATAAAACTGAACTGAATTGAACTATTAGTATTTACATAAAATTACATAAATCTAATGCATGGTATTGACCACTGGTACCCTTCTAACCTTCTAAAAAGAGTTTATGTTATCAAAGCAGCCTTGGTAAACAGTCTTCTCCTGTATGAAGCTGTTTAAAAGATATTTAACTGCTGGTGAAAATGGTTCATATGCCACCAGTTTGTTAAATGCCACAAACAGTGGCTACTTTTACTTCTCTGAAAATTTTCTAATGCACATTTCAATCAGACCTTTTTTGTTAGAGAGAATTAGTATAGACTGTTTCATAACCCTGTTATATTCCCAGTATTCAGGCCACTGCAGTGAATATCGCCAGCACCTGTTCATGTAGGATAATCTCGCCTTGGCATAAACAACATGGGATATTTTCGAGCGTAGCTTCCACAGCTGGTAGTAGGTTTTCTTGGAATTACTTTGGGGTCTCTGAATAATTAGCAGAATAATTCAATCCCACAGTAACATTAGCTGAAAATATGCACTGGGTTATTATCATCAAAGAATATGTGCTTTAATGTCCTGGAGCAGAATGATTCCAGTGACCCATGAGAAGTCCTGAAGAATGAAAATTCTGTAGAGCAAGGGGTCCCAATGCATTCACAAAGTTCCTACTGGTACCCCTGTTCTGAAGCCAAACATTTCATATAAATTTCAACCCAACCTCAATTAAAACAAACACCTTTTCCGTGATCAACTTAATGATAATTACAATATATCATAGTTTACAATCTGACTAAATAATTTTCTGAAAAAGTTATGGACACCATTTTCTGATATTCTTATAGAATGTATCTTTATTTGTATCATTTGTATATTATTTATGTGAATATTGGTTATTTTCTCCACATCCTCCACCCTGTTGCACAGTGATTACTGTGAATTTATTAAAATATTTTACATGAAACACAATGTCAGTTGTTCATTGTGTCACTACCATGGTGTCGCCGGTGAGTGTCAGATATCAGACTTGTGAGATCAGATTTTCAGCATTATTTATTCTTTGTAACAGATGATAAAACATAACATTTTCATCCCTTTATATGATAAATCAATAAATCTTACTTTCATGCCATAATTTCTATACATAAACATAATTCTAAAACCAGGAAAATTCCTCAGCCATTCAACCAGCTCAGTCACTGTTTATTATTGCCCACCCTGTTGATTTCCTCTGACAATTATATATATGTGCCTACTGTTATGAACATGCATAGAACTAGCTCTAAAATATTTTAATTACATTATAGTGATAAAATAGAAATAATACTCATATTATATCCTGCCCTATAATGTATTTATGTCATAATAAAATTAAGTAGGTATGACTGTGAAGGGGCCACAATGTGACACAGTGTAAATGTAGTCCTACATTTTTCATTATAATAATAAAGTAGTAATAAAATATTTTAGAGTTGGTTCTATGCACATTTATAAAAGTGTGATTATAATAAACTGCCAGAGGTTCAGAAGTATGTAGGCCTATATAACTACAGAACAATAAGACTCCGAGCTTGATAAGGAATATGTTCTAATCTTGTTTTTACAATAAAAGCTAAAAATATTTCGATACTCTTCTTTCCACCCAATATTGTTCTGAGGTCCTGTCTATTTTGTGCTCTGTACTGAGTATTTATTTTCCAGTGTATTCAGTGTATACTTTGCACTCGTCTCACACTGTCATGTACTTGCACTGAATGTGTATTCCTGTGTACTATGCTGTATTACTGAATACTGAATGGCTGAATTACTGTGTGCCACACCATAGTCCTGAAGAAGCGACACTTCATTCTAATATATACAAGTTATATGTAGGAATGACAACAAAACCCTTTTGACCTGGCTTGAAATTTGTGAACCCAAACTTTCTAGAAGTTATGTTGTATATAAAAGGAGTGATAGTTTACTGATAATAATCCACCCCATTCTGGAATTGATGAATGTATAAAGCTTTGATATCAGTAATGAAAATCATAAGCCAGCATTAAAGTAAAGTTATTATATTTACTGAGCTTTTGTAGGGGTGGCATGGTGGTGCAGCGGGTAGCATTGCTGTCTCACAGCTCCAGGTCTATGGTTCGATCCTGAGCTCAGGTTACTGTCCGTGTGGAGTTTCTGTGCATGTTCTCCCCATGTCCATATGGGTTTCCTCCAGTTTCCTCACAGCTCCTGAAAAACCTGCTGGCTGCACTGAACTGTCCCTGGGTGTGAAAGAGTGTGTGAATGTGTGTGTGCATGCTGCCCTGCAATGTACCAGCATCCCAATCAGGGTGTATTCCTGCCTCACTCCCAGTGTTCCCGGGATTGGCTCCGGATCCACCGCATCCCTGACCAACATAATATGGTTACTGAAGATGAATGAGTGTTTATACAAGGTGTCCCAAAAGTCTGCATACATAGGGGAAATGAACACCTTTTAGCAAAATGTCTTCCAAAATGTTTCATACTTATATTTTTTCAGATAGCCTTTAAGAATGACTTTGACAAAAGAAGATAATATTGAAATCATTCTCATGGCTGGATCGGGAAGCTGTCCCAAGGTAGCGATGGACTTTAACAGGAAACATGGCAAGCACATCACACATGACACTGTTGCCAAACTTATTAATAAATTCAAAAAGACTGGAAGTGTTGTGGACCAAGAGAAGTGGATGTCCACGAACATCCACGAACATCCACTGAACATCCACTGAAGAAGGCACAGCTGTGTTGGCAAACATAGTCCCCGATGTATGGAGACTTTTGGGACACCCTGTACGAGCCTGACTGATCACTTGAATTGAATGGATTTAATCCAAACTTGAAAGTCTAAAAGAATTTGGTGTTGTTGGAGAGCACAGCAATAAAACACTCCATGAATCCAATAAATAGCCAGATATTATTGTGCAGATTTAAATAATGAGCCTAATATTGTAATAGTTATTATATTTAGAGAGGATGAGTGGATTTATCTTACAGTTAAAGGCTCTCCAAAAGGTTTAAGAAGCACTGCGTTAGAGGACCAAGAAAGAGGCCAAAGAGCTGAGCGTGAGGATGAGGTGAGCATGGTGTGGTTACTCAACTTCCCCTCCCTCGTGCTCAGGTTCACCTGCGCTTGTCGCTGCACGCGGCGGCGGACTCAGTGCGCAGACTCCGTAGCGCTCCTCAGCACTCACGTGCGAGGCGGCAGAAAACGAACAGCGGCGCTGCCTTTGAATCCCTTTCCCAATCAGACTCCCGTGAAGACTGACACACAGAAGATCACCGAGCAACTGATCCTTGTAGTCTGTATCTTTTGGGGGGGTTTGTTTGAACATGATGCGCATGGGAGTCGCCAAACCGTGCTGTCAAACTTTGCAGCGTTCGCATGCGGCGCTCGCAGTCCGCGCGCTCTGACATGCCTCACACAACGCTCCAGTGGTGCTCCTGCGTGGATAAAACACTGTTGTCGGCTTGTGCGCCGCTGACTTGGACCTAACAGCTCACGATGCACAGGCGCTGTTTTGCTCAGATGTCCAAGACCTCCAGATCAGCAGCTCCCCGTGACGCTCCGATGACTTTTCACTTTTGTTTCGCTCAACTTTTTCTTTACGCGCACGTGCGTCTGTGCTCTTCACGCGCACTAACATGGTTTTAAGAGACCTGCTTTTAAGAGAACTGCCCTTCTGACGCGCGCTCCAGCTTTCTTTCCGCTCGCGCATTCTATAAAATTAGACACTACACCGACACTTATGGCGCTTTTGTATCAGAGTTGAGTTCCAGCCCGGCTCTAACGCGTTGTCCTGTGAGCAGAGGGCATGCTGGGTAGCCCGTCCAATAACGGCGGTGTGAGGATGCTCGCTCCCCCCGCGGCCGACGACGACAGGCGCGTGGAGTTCGTGGCGCTGGCGGCTGTAAACACCGAGCCTCCGAGTCCTGAGCGCGCGCAGCCTTCACAGCGCACCGGCCTGCTGGGAACTCCGTTCCCCGCTCCCCCCGGACCCCGAGCCACCGCGTCCGCCTCCAGCAAGCGCTACCGCAAGATCCAGAACTGCCTCTACAACGTGCTGGAGAGGCCGAGAGGATGCGCCTTCATCTACCACGCGTTCATGTGAGTCACTTCTATTCACTGATAATCGAAAATTGTTTCATTTGTTATTTCCCGTGCACCTGACTGAAAAAAAGTGTCGAGCTGATAAATAATATCAGTGGAGGTAATAATGTGGAGCATCCATTTTGCTCTCGCAGCAAGAAAAAAAGCTGTTAGACTAAATTGCACACCTGCCGCGCTCTCACCTGGAGGCAGTGACACTTGTGCAATTGGAATATCCCAGAAATCTACTGCACCAAACCAGCAAGACTTCTCACAGCACTCAGCTTATTATCATCCCTCTCCAACTCAGCTAATCACGTTTGCACTTTCTGCGCAACATTTTGTATTGTGGAATCTATTATAAAGCTTTACGGCAAAAACAGTTCCCAAAATAAAGTCCATGCTTTATAAGAAAGTATAATTAAAGTCAGTTTATTATTAGATTCACTACTCTTTCCATTCCATTTTCAATACAATTCTGATATCAGAGCTCTGAGTATCCAACAGTCTCCAAGATTCACTAACTTATGCGAAACATCAGGTGTGACAGTGATCTTTAAGATCATTTGTGCTCTCTGCTTCCATGCAATATCTGCATCGTGTCAGTCAACATCACGCACTTTAATGGCATAACACATCAGCAGATCAGATCAAAGCCTTTCACAACAGTATCGGCCCAGTACTCAGCACTGAAAACATAATGTATCTACATTATATACTATATTTGCAAATCCAAGTGGAAAGTAAAGAAGTGTAAAGCTTTATTGTAAACGTGAGCTACATGTTTAGATCCATACTGGTTTTGTAAACAGTATAGAAATTACTGATGGAGTTGGACTCTCTGCAGTCAAGCATCCACACCATGATGTCCTTTCATCCACTTGGTTGTTTAGACTATATATTAGTCAGCAGTTATGGTACATTTCACTGGCCTATTAGGAGCACGTCCGCTGCAGTTAAGAGCATATCAATCCCGGATGGCATAAACAGACTGATGGGTGGCACACACATGACGGAGAGTGCACATCTACTCCACTACAAACAAAGTCAGACCCAAGGAAGATGTATTTATTGTTTGCAAATACAGGAAACCATATACCATAGGCCATCGTTACCAGCCTTATATATGGAAAATCGAATCTCAGTACACTTAGAGTATGGATGTTGTTGTGTGTGACCTTGAAACCACATATTGCACTGTATTAATAGCATAAAAATCACCACTTCTTTTCTTTCATAAAAGTAGTAGCGATCCAGTAGTAGAAAAGTAAAGATGTCCGTGAGTTCCACTGTGTTCTGTAGTTTTTTCTCTCTGTGATCACTCACACCTGAGTCTGCCCTTCACGCGAGGTGCTTCACTAAGCACAGCACGGCCTAAATAACGGCTACTAAGGTCATCTCATGAGGACATTTATTTCCTGATCATTGCTCATATGATGACTTTTTATCTCTCAGCTTTCAATTAATTTCATTTAATTTCAAATAGAAAATCAATAACATTTAAGGAAAAATAAATCATATGCCAGCCTATATATGATTTATTTTTAAGTAGATTCTACACATTAATGCACACTAAATCTATAACGTGCATGAAATTCGTCTGACTGGTGGACATTTAGAATTTCAAACATAACTCTAGGACATATATAGATAGCATAGGCAGTACAGAATATACACTATCTGGCCAAAAGTTTGTGGACACCTGACTATCACAGCCATATGAGGGTCTTCCCCAAACTGATGTCTTTGTATGCTGTAGCTTTACAATTTCCCTTCACTGGAATTAAGGGGCCCATGACATGGTTAAGACATGGTTTGCCAAAGTTGAAGTGGAAGAACTCGAGTGTCCTGTACAGAGCCCTGACCTCAACCCCACTGAACACCTTTAGGATGAACTGGAACACCGACTGCACCCCAGGGCTTCTCACCCGACATCAGTGCCTGACCTCACTAATGCTCTTGTGGCTGAATGAACACAAATCCCCACATCCACGCTCCAAAATCTAGTGGAAAGCCTTCCCAGAAGAGTGGAGCTTATTATAACAGCAAAGGGACTAAATCTGGAATGGGATGTTCAACAAGCACATATGGGTGTGATGGGCAGGTGTCCACAAACTTTTGGTCATATAGTGTATTATCATTGGTACAGAAAGGCACTCTAGATGTCTGGGGCAGTGATGGTCCAGAAATTCAGACACTGAAGTTCTTTTGAATGAAGGCCAGTTACTGTAGTACATCCGCTATTAGTCACAGTAGGCTGTCCACAGTACAATTGTTGTACAATTGTTGTGATTACGATCAGTCCCCTCAAAGGGTCTTGCCGTTTGTCCAGGAACAGAGAGGGTTCAGTCTGCAGTGCCTCACCTACTGGAGTTTAAACAAACCATGCTGTCTGTCACCATCTGTTTACATCTGTGGAAACCCAAGAGAGGACAGCATACAGCAACTCTCTCTCTCACTCTCTCTGATAAACTGATCCTAAAGTTACAGTAAGTGAGCCATGCATGGCTCCAAAGTCTTTAAACTGAAAAATTCCATTAATAGCTTTACTTAACACTTAAATGTCTTGTGTTTTATTGTTTACTGCATCAGGGATGTTCATGTTTTAAATTAATCTTATAAAAAATCCAACCATAGTGCACTAGGTTTAAAAAATGTACATTTATACTTGTAGCAGGTGCTATTATCCAAAAGTGAGGCAGTAAACAATCTAAGCATGTAGTCAATTGAGGAGGTGTTAAACCAAACATCCAACAGAAAGAGCAGATACTAGACACAGTAGTTAAAGTGTAAGTACACAGGGGTGCTACAAATCCAAGTTGCAATGCAGTGAGTTGAACAATAAATGATACACTCTTGATACGTAATAAGTAAGGACTACAATACGACAGGGTGTGTTGTTATAGGAAAACAATCAATGACGGGGTGGTGTGATACAGCCTGACACCAAGCAAAGTTACTGTTACCCCACTGAAGCTGATTATCTTCCAATAACAGCATGTAATAAAATGTTCAATCCTCTTATACTACAGCAATTTGCCAATGATAAAAATGAGAAATTTTATTAAATACTTGTAAGTATGCTTTTTATCTGTAATAAAACTGACTGTAATATATAATACTAATGAGCAATTTCATTTACAGAATAAATTCTGTTCAATCCTGTGACATTAAAGAACTAGTAGTAGTAACTCCCAAAATGAATTCTGTGGCACAAAATACATTCATTACAAAACAATGACTTACAAGTGAATTTTATGACATTTATATTTGAATTTATATTTTCTGATTAACACAGTGGAGCGCCAATTTACTACAGAGTATCAAGTGATGCATTTGGTAGCACATAGTGTATCTGTGGACCCAAGAATATTTGGCAGGAATCGGCAGGAAGTATTTTATTTATAACTGGTGTCTAAAGAGCGGTGCATTAAATCCCAGTGTATGCCTTCGTCTACCTGAGATATTATTACAGCTGAGGATGTCCTAGCTTTGCTCAACAGTGCGTGTTAATTGCTTGAATTAGCTCTTTAAATTTGAACTGTTATTTGTGTTACAGAGCTCAGCACTGGACTCTGAAGCTCAGAAGTGTCTCTTGATCACTTAACTGAGTTTGCAATTAAGCAGCGGGTGTAAATGTCTCAATCGCTTAATTAAGTCTGCGAGTGGGCAGCAGATGGAGGGAATGCTCTCTTATGGTGCTCCTTTTTGGCTCGGCTGCTGAAACCAAAGAGGTGAAGAGTAGCCCAGAGAGGCTGTTTCCTCGTGCAAGCGTACTTTTTCCTGCTCTGTTTCAGCTGTTGCACAAAAGACTCAACTATTTTGAGCATGTCCTTCAAATGGACATGACACAAGGTGGCTCCTATTTTAATTACAGGTCCAGCTGTAGAAATGTCATGTCTAAGAAAGACTAACAAAGCACGTTCGGAGTGAAAGCAGATCAAGCTGGTTAATACGCAGCTGAAAATGTGCTATGGTTGTGTGAAGCTGATCTGTTGATAGGACATGAAAGGAATTTGTAACTCTTCACCAGGTTTGTAAGCATAGTGTGACTTTCTTTAAAAGGCTTTTTTTTGTTAAATCACCCAGGAGATTCAGAATCCATGTTTACTCAGTGTAATAGTAGAGACCGCTTCAGCTGCTTTGAAATCTGTGCAACGCTGCTGTGAATTTGGTGTGTTTCGGTTTGAAGAGGGCTATTTAACGTGCTCACCTGGTAAGTAAATTAGGCAGATTCTCATGATAAAACAAGAACAGGTTCAGACCGTGGGCCTCATCTGTTTCTCTTCACACCACATATAGAAAATCACATGGTGTCTTCAACTGACCCTTAACACACAAAGCTTTTGTAGGTCACATACTGCTCCTAGCCTGAACTCTAACCAGAAAAATAAGCTGTAAACATGACTGGTGACGTACAGCAGCCAATAAAACTTTAAAAAAAAAAAAAAAAAAAAAGCCTTAAAGCTCCATGTGGCAACCTGCTTTGAGAGAGATACATATAGATACATGAGATACAGGACAAAGTTTGATATTCCAGCTAGCAAAACTCTGAAGTACCTAAATCTACATTTACATTTTAAGGTTATTTCAAATTTCAATATTTAAAGTCTGAGACTATTAGAAAGTAATCTTTAATACCAACCAACTGATTTATTACTAACTTATTTTATTATTCTCACGGATAATGCATAGAGCAACTACAACTAAAAGTTACTGTCTCCTCTAGCTGTCCATACAGAGGCGTCGAGTCTGTTCCTTTCCGTCAGAGTGTAAACAGAATGTGGATATTGTTTGGCCAAGGTCTCCTATGTTGTGTTCATCCTCTGTTCATTTTGGATGAGGATCGGCTAGCAGATAGAGTTCTAGTTCATCTGTGAGTTACACCAAAACTTTACAAAAAAAAAAAAAAAAAAAAAAACACAGTAGAGTAAAGATTTCCCCAGTAATGAAGTTTATATAGTTACCTCATTTTTGACCAAAATGCCAGACAGTTTATACTACTGAGGCAGTGTTGAAGAGAATTAGCCAGAAAAAAGAAAAAATCAACAGATCCACATTTTTTCTTTCCTGATTCTGTATTTATTTTTGCTGTTTCCAAACACAGTTAGCCAGAAATAACCGCATGCTGAAAACTTGTACCCTGTCTCTCAAAGTGAAGCCTACATTATTTGTATTTGAACTAATAAATTATATAAAATTAAACGTCTTCCTTGGGTACAAACACAGCCTCATACAGAACAGAGCTACATGTATAAGAGAAGCCCACGTGAATGCTGTGCTGTTATGCTCTTTAATAATGCATTGTTTGTGCTTTTAAAGACATTACTCAGCAATCAAGAATCAGATCGGCATAGAACCCTCTTCTTTTGGGAAGGTCATTGATTTTTTTCAGTAGTGGCAAGTGTGTTGTTAGGTCCGGCCTTGAGCTTGATATTATCCAGAGATCTGAGAGGCAGACGACTGGAGTCAGGCTTAATCACAGTAAACATGGTTTGGGAGGAAAAAAATTAAATTTCACACATTTTTTTTACTTAATCGAGACATGCTTTTTTTTTAGCTTTTTATTTATTTATTTATTTATTTATTTTAAGTTTTATTTTTTTGCACTGGAGTTCACAGATAACAGAATGTTATACTCCAGTGAGCTTAATCACAAAGCTTAATGTCAAAATAATTTGGGGCATAAACATGTCTTTCAATACAAAAATATATTGAAATATATTGAATATATATTACAATATATTAATATTCAGAAAGTACAAAACATACTACACTACGCTCCATTTCTATATGGATTACCTAAGTGACTAAATTTAATTTAATGATATTTTGTCATGCAGTTACAGCCAGTCTCACTACTGGTTTTTTGTTGTTGTTGTTTTTTTATGAAAGAAAGTACTGCTATGGAATATCAGGCATTTTTGATGAACCTGATGTGACATGTACCTCTCTATCTGTATAGATTTACCAAGTGGTAAATATCTTCTAATGAAATGTTAGGATCCAATTTCCAAAATTATGAATAAACCAGCCACTTAATCTGTAATTATGCTCTCATCCGTTCTACAGAGGACGTCACACACTTGCAGCGTGCCGACATTCACATAGTTTTTTTTTGTTATTTTGTGTGTCTCATCATGCTATTCTCCTGGAGTGCCTTCTTTTTACTTTTTATAATACACTTGTGTCAGTCCAGCTGAGATGGATTGTGTTTATGAGAATATTATCTTAAACCCTCATTATTAATACATGAAGAAGTAGATGGGCCGCCACTCTCACACAAGAGGAGATGATAAAGTCTGATGATAAATACAGGGATTTGACCAGACTGCCGGCCGGCCACGCTAATGAGCCTTGAATACCACGCTGGCCTAAAGAGGGGCTGAATTGCAGGTGTGTGTATATATGTGTGTGTGTGTGTGTGTGGAACAGCACAAAATCTCAGGTCAGTGGAGTGGAACGTGTCACCTAAGAAGCCTATGAATAGCAAGAATGCTGTTAACCCATGCGAGTGTGCTGACTCTATGGCTTTGTCCTGCTCAATCAGACCACGAATCCATCTCAGCTAATAGAGGGGTTCCTTTTGCAGACGGAGTTATAACAAGTCAGAACACCTCATGAACTGGCTTAAGTTTTGTCCTGGCTCCTTTACATGCTCACTAATAATATAATCATAGTCTGATTTTGATATATACCAGATACTACAGTATTGTCTTCAATACACCTGAACAACACACATTCTGAGCTTGGGTACTGTTTGCAATCTAAGCAATTGCGCAGGCGCAGAGAAGAGCTGCTTCTCAATCAGTAAAAACCATAGACTTAGTTCGCTGGTAGACGTGTGACATGATCACACAACTTTATATTAGACAGTAACAGCAACTACATATGAAAAATAAATTAATAAATAAATTTCATGTCATGTCATTCTTCGTCAGATGGGTTTATCTGTGGTTTGAGAAGATACTCTGTATTTTTTAAAAAGAAATTAACTCAATTTTCACATTGTCAAATTATTCAAAGTTTTGTAAACACCGTAGATAAGTTATTTCCAAAATCTGATTTTTAACATCATTGTTCATTTTGTAAATGTAATTCTACTCTTAAAGTCTACTTAAAATACACAGACAATAAACACCACTTCCTTTTGGCTTTTTCTTTTTATTATTAATGTCCTAAATAGCATTGGAAGTAATTCCTGATGCTTTTTGTGGTCTGAGCAGACATCTGAATTTGTGTTTATTGATGATTAAGGAGAGTGAAATAAATCGTAAAAGTTGTGGAGGTGTAAATAAAACACTTTCTGCACTTCATCTCCGTTTAACCTGCAACCTCGCTTGTTTTATTGCTCACAGCAGTGGAGTGTGTAAATTATGAGCCATTATGGAGCCCCTTATTTGGTTATCACTCTGGCCTCCCTTGTTGGCTTTACTCCCCATTATCTCTTTTTCTCATGCAGTTTTTAATTGAACGCTAAGATGCAGAGTATGCTACACTACAAGTTGCTTTGCCTCAGCAATCACGCAGCCTCTTGGGTCCACTCTTCTGATTGGTTAAAAATCCAATCAGGTCAAATGATGCCCGGGTTTAACATTTATGAGTACAGGTTTGGATTCTTATGCAATATAAGAGGAACAGAATTTTGTACTCATTATCAGAACAAATCCAACATCTAAAGTGTCATTTGCCAGTCATAAGGGTTGTGGTGATAAACATCAGATTGGAGATTAAGGTAGACTTTTTCTGGCGTCTGTGGCTGAAGGCTGGAGCTCAGCAGAATGAGCTAATTGAGGTGTGTGCTCAGAACACTCTCTCTATCTCTGCTCCTGTCTCAGACGTTTTGACTCTTCATTATGTGTCATTATCAGAGATACAGCATCCCAGATTAGGTCAGGGAAACAGCTGCCCCTTTGAGAAGAACATCTCTTTTTCCACACTCGGGATGCGCATGAAAAGCTGATGTCTAATTGAGCAAGAAATGAGATTAGTGTCAGAGTAAATAGATTGAATTAATGCAGAGCAGATGATTTGGTGGGATTACAGCTAACTGCCGCTGGAGCTGAGGCACCCTGGGGAAAAGAGCGTAGCCTGGTACAGGATCATGCGCAAAGCTCCTGCCTCTCACATGCCTCTCAGATGACTACAGTGCATTGCGCAATAATAAGTGTAGTGGAAATGTTTAGGCCTACGCTTCAATGCGATCTGAATTCAGTGTACAACTATACAATTCTACAGTGATTCTTGATGGATCTTGATGAATCTCGATTCTATACACAATCTTTCTTTTCACTTTTTATCTGTAAATCATAAGGTCAGATGCTGTACTCAGCATGTCTGAGTTTTCACAACAGCATTGGGGCTCAAATATTCTTTGATGAAACTTTCACTTAACCTGGTAATTTGCTTTGCCCTTTCTGAATGCGGAAGTTTTTTCTTTTTTTATTGTTCTTTTTTTTTTTTTTTTTTTTTTTTGCTGTGTAGAGTTAGACTCATATATTGGGAGTAGGTGATTCCATGTACAAATCAGAATTATAGATTTATTTACCCTAGTACTCAACAGAAACTGAAGTGCTTTCTTTCCTATTCACTAAGCCTCATTTCCCCAAGACTGACCAGGATTGAAACTACATTTAACTAGCATTATTAGACAGTTATTCAACCTCACATCTTTTAAAGCCACAAAGGAAATAAATGTTTAGCTGGACTGTGACAAGACAAAATCACAGATTTTCTATTCTAAATATTCTAGATGCCATTCATTTATTCATCTTCAGTAACTGCTCTATCCAGGGCCTGTAGTAGGAACTAGCACAGTTGTCAATGTACTCAATCAACCAATAACAATCTATCTGAGACACCCACAATGACTCTGGTCAAGCAAATAAGAAGCTATTATCTATAAGTAAAAGTTAAGGATATACATATTTTCCTAAATGCTTATTATGTGATAGCTCTTTAGGTTCACAAGAAATGTTTTAATATTTGAAACCATTGACCATATTCTGTCAGGAAATCTAGCTTTCTGAAGTAAAATTATTCCCCTGGGACTACAGAGGTTTACACTGATATGATTACACAATATAACAACGTGTAAAACTTGTTTCTATTGTTTTAAATAGAGAACGAACATACAAACAGAACAAAAACTATGTACTGTGTTTTTGAGTGGGCATTGCCCCAAAACTCCCCTTAGCTGAAGTACAGTTACTTGTCTTGAGCTCCTTTTGGCTGTTGGAAAGGTCCTGTCATGCACGGGAAGTGTTCAGTACGTCAGAGGAGCAGGTGCTAAGGCCTGCACTGTGTCGTCCCTCTGCTTTGATTTCTGGTGGGAGCACATAGGCGTTTGTCCTTATTACGTGACAAAACATGATGGAGAGTTTTGCCTCTGTTTATTTGGATTGGCCTCCTGGCAACATTGATCATTGTGGTTTCCCTGTACAGCAATCTCTCTCTCTCTCTCTCTCTCTCTCTCTCTCTCTCTCTCTCATTGCCTCTTCTCTCCAGATCAGATCGCAGCATTAACCTACTCAGCTTGTTGAACCTGCCACACTTCATGGACTAAAGCTACAAAATGGGGATAGCCTGACAGACAGCTAGCAATAGGTCTATGAGAAGAGTGAGCTGCTGAGAGAAAGAAGTATATAAGAGAAGGTAGAATGACACTTGACAAAGGGTTGGCAGTGAATGGCAGAGTAACACACGGATTTGACCTTGTCGTGCCGGTGAAGTCCTGATAAGAGGTGATGAGGCAGATTCATTTCTCCTTTCCGAGCAGAAATGTTTCCTCTTGGGACAGCCTGTCTCTCCCAAGAAGTACAGTGGCTGGTTTTAGGTTTCAAGAATAATGATGAACGTAAGCTGTTACCACGCTCATATATTCCGCTCTGGGCATTCACACTGTAGTTTTTGAAAACTGTCTTACTCTTACGGCATGTATGTCATCTGTGCTCTGTCCATTTTGTAGTGTATCCCTGAAACTGCCTTTTATTCCAACAAATACACTAGTTGCTAAGCCTGTCTTGCTGAAGAGATAAAGTAAAGTAAGTAAAGGTGTAAGTCAGGGGTTCTCATCGCTGCCATACACAGTTTAAGGGTTCTCCTGGTCCAAGAAAACCCTATCCAGCATATAAAGCGCTTAGAAATGAATTGATGTGTGTTTACATAATAGTCACCAAATGGTCACCAGAGTTTCAATAAAATATTCTAATTAATATTTACTAGGTCTTTTACCAGCCTCTAATAGTTTAGGAGATAAAACATGGATATAAATCCAGTTATGAAGGGCCTGACCGTATATCTGCTATGTTTTGTAATGTGACCCACACCAGGGTGGACACCTCTAATCTGCAGTAATCTATGTTTATGTAAGGCTATTTCTGTCTGTAAGACTCGGATACCAGCTCAGTTTAGCACAAACATTGTGGCTTTTAATTTTAGTTTATTTTGAGTAGAGAGAGCCACCAGGTTACCTACGGGCACATCCAAAGAGCGATTACAGGCCTGTGGATGGTGTTGTTGTTTTGGGGATGGGGTTTCAGTGGGGCCACTGAAGTGAAGGTTTGTATGTGTTAGAGTTTGAAAACAGCTAGCTTTAGCTAACTTCAGCCCAAATTGCTGACTACACTTTTAAGCAAACAAAGCAGAAAAATGCATTTTTTCCACAAATGTGAGTGCACATGCAATATTTCCGGCCTTCCTTCTTGATTAGCAAGTCATCTGTGCTGAAACGTTTTCCTCCTCACTAATTTTGATTTTGCAGACATGAGCAAATGTTTTCCTTTAGGTGAAATGTTAGATTGTGAAATGCTCTTGATTTCAATAAGCACTACTACTCACACAAAGTCGGGACAAATCATTGTAAATGAATCGCACCCATGATAATGTCTATTTTGTGTGTGTGTGTGTGTGTGTGTGTGTGTGTACATGTACATGCTTGCATTTGCAAAACCTGTTATTTGCCTTTTTGACATCTCTGTAGCTGCATGTACTCTTAAAATTGTTCGGCATGTGAAATAACACATTTATGACACATAAATAGCTTTCTTATGTGTGTGCGAATACATTTATGGTGCTAAATGTCTTACTGAACTAGAAGGAACTAGTATTTTTAATGCAATTTATTACAAATACGATATATTCTGAAATAGTAAGCATGATATCTATTGTATAAGCACTCTGTAATGTTTAAACAAGGCTTGTGAGACACAGAGTGAAATTATGTACAGTGTCATGTACTGTGCACTCCTCTGCACAGGACTGATATGAAAGATCTAAATGTAATAGAAACTCTTTGGAGAATTTGTCATATTGATGATTATTTGTATTTATCTGCATTTTTATTATATTCTCTAATTGTCTTGTGTTTTTACTATTACGTGATTTTATTATGCGTATGGGTTGTCCTTCTGAGATTATGTTAGTGTGATATTTCAAGGACGAGTGGTTGAATGTTTGAAGGATTTATATAGAATTATCTTTGTACCCAGCAAATGAACTGATTAGATTTTGAAATTTATCCAAACAGCATCAAAGTCACAGCAAGGTTAAATGTCTCAATTAGTTTTTGTTTAATAGCATCCTTCACGTTTGAAGTACACTCACTGAGCACTTTATTAGGAACACTTGTACACCTACTCATTTATGCAATTGTCTAATCATGCACGTACAGGCCAGGAGCTTCGGATAACGTTCACATCAGCTATCAGAATGTGGAAAGAAAAGCCTTGTCGATGTGAGAAGTCAACGGAGAATGACCAGACTGGTTCGAGCTGACAGAAAGTCTGTAGTAACTCAGATAAACACTCTGTACAATTGTGGTGTGCAGAAAAGCATCTCAGAATGCACAACACATCAAACCTTGAGGCAGCAGGAGACCACATCAGGTTCCACTTCTGTCAACAGAAAGCTGAGGCTGCAGTAGGCACAGGCTCACCGAAACTGGACAGTTGAAGACTGGAAAAACGTAGCCTGGTCTGATGAATCTCGATTTCTCCTGAGGCACACAGATGATAGGGTCAGAATTTGGCATCAACGGCATGAATCCATGGACCTAACCTGCCTTGTGTTAACAGTTCAGGCTGGTGGAGGTGGTGTAATGGTGTGGGGAATGTTTTTTTGGCACACTTTGGGCCTGTTAATACCAATCAATCATCGCTTGAATGCCACCGCCTATTTGAGTATTGTTGCTGACCATGTGCATCCCTTCATGGCCACAATTTAATCATCTTCTAATGGCTACTTGCAGCATGATAATGCACCATGTCACAAAGCAAAACTCATCTCAAACTGGTTTCATGAACATGAAAATGAGTTTAGTGTTCTTCAGGGGCCTTCCCAGTCACCGGGTGTGAATACAATACAACACCTTTGGGAATTGGTAGAATGGGAGATTTGCATGAAAGTGCACCTGAAAAATCTGCAAGAATTGCGCGATGCAATCAAGGTAGCATGGACCAGAATCTTAAAGGAATGTTTCTCGACATCTTGTGGAATCCTTGCCCCGAAGAATTGAGGCTGTTTTGAGAGCAAAGGAAGGCCCTACCCAGTATGAGTATAGTGTTCCTAATAAAGTGCTCAGTGAGTGTATATTTTAATGGTATTTGTGGCACACAAATTTGTTACAAGAAAAACTAGACTTGCCGGTGGTGGAGGCATCCCTGTCGATGCCGTTGGCATCAAGTTTGACTTGTTAGAGATAAGACAAGACTAGAGTAGCTGTAATGGCGTTGCTGGTTGTTCTGTTGCTTCTCCGTGTCTGACAGTAAACCCACAGCTTCTCTGTGCGTTATTGTATTTCAGTATGATTTAAAAGAGGGTACACACCACAGAAGCAGACCACTTACCCTAATAGGGAACCCCTGTCAAACTTTCCACTAAGTCATAACTACCTGTACTACCAGCTTGTACTCATCCTCTTTCTGTCTGTCTATTTCTCACTCTCTACCTTCTGTTTGCTGGTAGGCTGCAGCTTCATGTATGGCCTAAGTGTTGTTAAGACCGCTTTAATTTATAATGGCAGGTTCTATAAACATGTGGGAAAACCTCACCATGGAGACAGCACTAAAACAAATTCATAATATAGAGGCGTATTTATAAGGGCCAACTTCCCTGCTCCTCACTCATGAGTCTGGCATTTGTATGTGTGAGTGTGTATCTGTTTGTGTGTACTGTACGCACACACACACGCACACACACACTTGAACCTGGTTGATATAAGTCTGTATATTTTGAAATGGCTATATTGCTTTTTTTAAACTGTAGTTGCGAGTACTTTGTCAGCCCACAATGAAATGATAGGAAAACAAAATCCATAGTTTCCATGATCAACTATCATATTCGTTTGATGTTCATTATCTATTTTTGATTTTATTTACGTACAGCATAATGACTTAATGTACTCCTTGCTCTGTGCTGAACTATACAGATATACTCTATACTGCAATGCCCATGAATAGGTTTAGATTTATTTAGGCACGCCCATGCTTATCCTTCAAAACGCCAGTTTCTATGCATTTACTGATGATTAATTTCAGTATCACAGTGAGGTGCATTCCTATCTCTCCGTGTCCCCTTTCCAGGAGCCGATTCTCTCGCTCTGTGTTAATAGTTTCCATTAGGAGAGAATAGAGAGCGAAAGCTTTGCCTAAAGGTCAGCCTGATTGGACCATAAATACCACATCAGCAGCTCATTCTCCATTAAAGCACACGTGATTTTGTACTGTGCACAGCACTTGGTGTCATCGAGCCATAAATTTCACAACGTTTGTGCAAGTAAGTGTGTGCTTATATACCTTTGTGAACCCTTATATAATTGCACAATTTGTCATCAAGGAAGAGGCTAACATTTCATGAATTTTGTCTGAAATTGTTGTTCTTTTTTTCAGTTTGCAGAGAACTTTTTAAAATATACTATAAGTTGGTGTAATTTTTATACTGCAACTCTTCACTCTTCTTCTTCTTATTATTATTATTACTACTACTGCTACTACTGTTGTTAAAACGTAATGATTACAATTAACTAGCTATTGTTTTATTAATTGTTTAATTGTATTATTTTATTCGTTTATTTACAAATATTAAATAAGCTATATTTCTGTTAACCCGCCTGCTCCCAAAATTCAAATGGATTTGCCTGAAGATGAGCCGTGTGGTCTGCGGCCTTGCATCCTGTAACTCAGCTGGAAAATAAAATTATGAAAATAATATTATGTAGATCAGACAGCTCACTGCCATGTTTGCATGTGTTAGATTCCTGACCTAATGATAAAGGATGCTTTGACATGAAACAGTTTGCAAATCCACCATAATATACTGTGTTGTAGAGCTAACTGTGTCCTGCACGTTGTGATGAATCTCTGCTGCAGCTGCTGTACGACCTGTTTGGCTCTGGGTGAGAGTATAATGAGTTTGTGTGCCATGACAGGGAGCAGTGAGGTAATGTTTTCGTCTCTTGAATTTGGTTTGACAGACCGAAGCTTCTTTGTGTGCACATGATGTGTGTGTGTGAGTGTGTGTGTGTGAATGTATGAGCTTCTCAGAGTCTTGTGGTCTGGATGGCCAGTCAACTGCAAGAACACCTGTGTCAGTCTTGACAAGTTTGGATCCAGCTTCAGAAGACTTTAAGGGAACTAAGGCTGCTCCTATACGTATGTGTGTTATACCTTTAATTTTCTGATCACGTACTTGAACAAGCTTATCAGTATTCATCAGAAATACATATCTAGAACTAATGCTACTAAAGGAAACATTACATAATTGTTAGGGTGGCACCAAAGGCACAGAACTACAAGACCCATGAGCCACTGCACAGCACATGACCACGTCACACACCATGAAAGATCAAGCGCACCTGAATTACATTGGGGTTCGTATGATTCTTGCCTTGTGTCTTGTCATGTTTATGGTTTTTGTGCTCACCCTATGGCATTTGCCTCAACTCCCATTCCGTGACAGTATTCAGTATATTGTAATGATGTGCGAAGAGTGATGTAGCAACACAGGTGTTGGCTGCCCAGTCAGTTTACACTGAACTATTTATATTTACATTTATAATTCTTGGATTCACACTCCCGCTGTGTCAGACCTGTCAGAAAGTCTGCACTGCTATGCTGGGATTTGGAATAGTAGAGTTTCAGGGTGTTTTCTCCTGGAGATGTTTGTGGATTTTCAATCACCCTGTCTAAATGAGGATACATAACTAATTTTTGTGGTTTAATTTTGAAGACTTTTGGCCAAAGGCATAGCATTGAGCATTAAAAAGCCCCAAAAAGTCTACAGAAATAACAGAACGCACCTAAAGCCAGGGCACTAAAGAGCAAGATCTCAGGAAACCTCCATAAAATGCTTGTTTCATTAGCATGTGTTAGACTGCTGTCAAACAAAGATGGCAACTGTAAGCACAAAATTAATGTAACATTAATTCAACTTCAGCTAGAGGAATTAGGGCACAGTTTAAAGTATAAATGTCAATAATTTAGCTTTCTTGGCAAAATCCATTATTCTGAGCACAAAATGGAGTATTTTTTGTGAAAAAAGTGCAACACCACCACCAGTGGTTGTACACAAGCAAAAATACACAGAATGAAATGGAGAAGCAAGGCTAGCACTGATTTCTTTCTAGCCCAGACTGTAGGTTCCTGCAGTCTTTCAGTGATATTTGCGTCAGGTGATTAGACAGTTGATCTTCATTTGGGTTGATATTGTTCAGCTCGCTTCACTGACACATACATAACCTTCGTCAGCAGTGACTGAGAAGACCAATGTTATGAATGTGAATGAGGTGGATTATTTACTCCATCATCCTTTTCCCCTCAGAAACTGAACAGAAGCTAGACTAAGACTAAGTACACATTATGACAGACAGCAAAACTGGAAGTTCAGTGTTTTGGTTTGAATGAAAGGGCTACAGATATTCTGTTTACCAGAAATGTCTGCCTCGCATCAATTTTATTATGCCATATACTGTATATATAATGCATTATCTACTCTAATAGTTTAATTGTCAAGTTACTGATCGATATTAGATTTTAACTTCTCATCTAATATCATGACTAGCCATCACTGCTTGATATTAATGCTGCCTTCGACTTACCTCGGAAGTGATATCGGAGAGAGAATTCAGAGTTTGGAATCACGTCATTTTTGACCTCTATGCATTAGAGGTACAAAGGGGAGAGGGGGAAGCATGGATGATTCCATGTTAGTCTTTTGTTAACAGGAAGCTAGTCAGCTAACTGTGATGAGTGTTGTATATTTTCCTATATACAGTGAACTGCACAGTCAATGTTATAGATTTAACAAGCAAATATATTGGTATATTGATTGATCTAAAGTGCTACTTTGTTTAATTCTGATACTGTGAGCAGCCATGTTGTTTTGACATCACTCTGTAAATGATGGCAGGAATTCGTAGTTGAGAAGACTACCCTGAGTTCATGAGAGGGAATTTCGAGTTGAAAGGGAGCTTTCCTTGGGAATTACAAGTTACTTCTAGTCGAATGCAGTATAAAAGATAAAGTGTTAGAAAAGGTGCCGGTTTTGAGCTTTTATGATGTAACAGTGTCATCTGTACATAGACTCTGTCTATCAGAATATAACCCTTTTTGTAAGTGGTTGGTTTGCTTATAGCTTTGAAACGTCTGGTCTACAGTATTGATTAGGAAAGTTATTTGTTTAACTTTAGAAAGCAGTTAACCTAGCACTGACAAGTAATTTTCTATTAATTACATTATACATATATCTCTACTGTAAAATTGAATAAATAATTTTTTTACTGCTATTAATATTGATTTCAAACAATGTCAAGAAATGTTGGCCTGAAAAATGATCTGTCAAAAGTGCCATGCATTTCAAATCATGGTCTTGTGAAACATCTCTGTATTTCAGTACTCTCCCAGGGGCTTCTTCAGTTCTCCTGAATGGTTAGATTTCCCTCACTCAGCAGAAATGCTGAAGCCCCTCAAATGAATGGTGAAACATCATCAAGATCAATCTGCCTTGATTTATTCTCATGGGTATTTGCATGGCTGCAAATAATGTAATCTGGCTCGAATGTCCAGATGCTTCTGAAAATCTTTTACTAGCCAAATCTGGTAGGTTAGATGAGTGCTGTATTTAAACACTGCAGATGGCTCAGAATACAAGGCCAAAGATAATCATCTATATCTCCTGTTGACTCAGAATTTTGCATGGCGGATTTTTTAAACTGCCACATTTATTTTAAGAGAGTAATAAAAAAAGGAGCGGTCACATCTAATAAGATGAGCACACAGTTTCAAGCTGGAAAATTGATCAGAATTCACATGTGAAAAATTACAATTGGTTGAATTTTTGGATGAAGGGTGGGTAAAGCAATCAGAGATGTCATTGCAAGTTTCGTGTACACCGATCAGCCATTACATTAAATCCACCT
Organism: Pangasius djambal; assembly: GCA_022985145.1. NCBI lineage: Eukaryota > Metazoa > Chordata > Actinopteri > Siluriformes > Pangasiidae > Pangasius > Pangasius djambal. Next base: position 11,476,329 of record CM040997.1, read on the forward strand.
GCCTAATATTGTGTAGGTCCCCATTGTGCCTGCAAAACAGCTCTGACCCATCGAGGCATGGACTCCACAAGACCTCTGAAGGTGAGCTGTGGTATCTGGCACCAAGACATTAGCAGCAGATCCTTTAAGCCCTGTAAGTTGCGAGGTGGGGCCTCCATGGATCGGTCTTGTCCGTCCAGCACATCCCACAGATCTGGTGAATTTGGAGACCAAATCAACACCAATTCTAAACAATTTTTTTGCAGTGTGGCAGGGCGCAATATCCTGCTGAAAGAGACCACTGCCGTTAGGGACTACTTGCCATTAGGGTGTTCTTGGTCTGCAACAATGTTTAGGTAGGTGGTACGTGTCAAAGTAACATCCACATGAATGCCAAGACCCAAGGTTTCCCAACAGAACATTGCCCAGAGCATCACACTGCCTTCTTCCCATAGTGCATCCTAGTGCAATCTCTTCCCCAGGTAAGCGACACACACTTACCCAGGCAAGCGACACACGGTTACCTCTTAAAAGATCCAGCATTAGCCAGCATTCACTTTTATGTAGTAGCTCTTCTGTGGGATCGGACCAGATGAGCTAGCCTTCGCTCCCCACGTGCATCAGTGAGCCTTGGGCACCCATGACCCTGTCGCCGGTTCACTGGTTGTCCTTTTTTGGACCACTTTTGGTAGATACTAATCACTGCATACCAGGAACACACCACAAGACCTGCCATTTTGGAGATGCTCTGACCCAGTCATCTAGCCATCACAATTTGGCCCTTGTCAATGAGATAATCAATGTTATTCACTTCACCTGTCAGTGCTGTTAATGTTATGGCTGATTGTGTAAGATCTAATGAAGTTAGAAATCTAACGGAGTCTCCATTATCAGAATTCCTATGAATTTTGCATGAGCTCAAGCTGGATTGCATCATAAATACAATATTTGTTAATTGTCATTACTATGTCATTATTGGGTATGTAATTAAATGATTAAGGTCATTAATGGAAAATATATATAAACGTCTAGGATAATAATTGCCTGAAAACATATTTAAAATATGTGGCAAAATTTAGAATAAGCCCAAAGTAGTTTATGGTTCATATACACAAGTCTGATCATTTTGATTGTTCTTTTGGTTTGACTGGTTCTTCTCCATGTCTCCATAAAGTGAATTCATTAATATCAATATGCGTTTCTGGAAAGTTTCAGACATGATGTAGGATAAGTAGCCGAGCATAAGGAGTAGTATTGTCGTACAATTATGCTTTGTAGAGACAGATTTGTTTCAGGCAGCGGATGGACTTTAGTAATGTGCTTTCTGGTCAACACAGACCGAAGAGTTGGTGTGTACGTGTGATGTAACTGTCTTGGATGCTCTGTGTTGTGTCTCCTAACAGCTGCTGTAGTGCTGACAGGCAGGCTAGTGTAGCCCTGAATGAACCCTGAATAGACACTGAAGCCTTTCATGTAAACCAGAGATACTCTGTTTGAAGTCTTGGGCAAAGACATTTATTGAGTGACCTTATAGTAATACAGTGAATGATAACAGTAATGCTAAGATAACACTGGACATCCTCTTCAAATATTCCCTGTGTGTTGCCAGATAAGCTTATCAACAGAGTGTTAAAAGGGCTACTATAAAAAAGTCAGTTGTTCTCACCCGCTGGTCAGAGGGCACTGTTATGGCAACCCAGGATTGAAAAATATTTATATTATACAGGTGTAATTCGATGATTTAAGGCATGTCCTAAACCAAAATGCCCCCTCAACCTCAGCTATATCACTCCAGTTTATAATTGGACATGGGACTGTTTTCTTTTTTGTCAGATGCTCTATAATAATAATAAATAAATGTATATTGCCATATTTTAATCTGTTTAGACCACATGATCTGACCATTCTGAATAATGTATTCGTATTCATATTTGGTTACATCACTAATGTAAATGTACTATACGCACACCATAGTAGCAGGTAGCGCATGACATATTTTGTCTTGGCTGTGTTAGATATGGGGCCACTAAACTTTGCACTTAAATGGAGTGTTTCCTCTTAGTAGAACTGATCAACTACAAGTCTAACAAGTCAAGGTCTGCACGTTAATTAAGATGGTTTGATACGCTGACCACCAGCAGCACGAACTTCTGGCACCTTTTCTCAGACCACATAATTTAAACAATCCTATTATTCACAGATCAAATAGTAAAGACACTTTTTTTGTTTTACTGTCTTTAAATCCAACACACCAGTCTGTTCTAATCTCCTTATTTACTAGACATTCCTGCTAGATTAACTGAATTAATCTTTTGTTCACTTAGAAAGATTACCATAATTCTTGGTCTGTGTAATAAGGAGAACTTTGGGGTATTTGTGCATTTTATGCACTTTAAACAGGCCCACACAGTTTGCAAAGGCAAAACCATATTCAGAACCCAAGACAAAAATAACACTAGACACTATGAAAGGGGATCTGGGGAAAAATTCAGAGGTTTAAAAACGTGCACACTAGAGACCACGACTTAGAATTGCTGTACAAATAATGAAGGTGGAAGAGGTGGAACTAATTATGAGAAGCGAGAATAATATTCAAATCTGGAAAGTGGGAAACCAAGAGGGTCAAAACAGTAGCAGGGTAGAAGTTTTGATGTAGGAGGATATACATTAAACTCCTACAATTTGTGCAATTTAGCAGTGTGGTTGCGCAGCAGGTAGCATTGTTGCGTCACAGCTCCAGGGTCCCAGGTTCACTCCTACACTCAGATGACTGTCTGTGTGGAGTTTCTGTGCATGTTCTCCTCACGTCTGCATGGGTTTCCTCCAGGTTTCCTCCCACCTCCCAAAAGCATGCCAGAAGGTTGATTGGCTCATTTCAGTTCACTGCGAAACATTTGCGTGCATGCTAATAGCTAGCTGTCACAATACAATGGCTAGAGGAATTCAATAGCTAACAATAGATAGATATTTGTAGCAATCAATATTAGTTACTTACCTCAGTGTGTTTTTTTTTTTTTTAAAAGCTTTTTTCATTGTTTTTTCAAATCAACAGATTTGAAATGTAGTGAGCAGAAAAAAGAGATTAAAATAAATAAAACCTAACTAAAGTACAGATACACTCACTGGCTTTAATAAGAACATCTGTACGCAAGCACATTCATTTAATGCACATGCAATTAATTAATAAGCCAATCTTGAGGCAGCTGTGCAATGCATAAAATCATGCAGATACAGAGCTTCAGTTAATTTTCACATCAAACATCAGAAGGGGGAAATGTGATCTCAATGGCTTGGACTGTAGCATGATTGTTGGTGCCAGACGGGAAAGTTTGAGTGTTTCAGAAACTGCTGATCCAGTGAGCGGCAGTTCTGTGGGATGAAAAAAATGCCTTGTTGATGAGAGAGGTCAGAGGAGAATGGCCTGACTTTTTAGAGCTGACATGAAGTCCATAGTAACTCAAATAACCACTCTTTACCTCAACTTCAGTCTGAGGCTACAGTGGGCACGGCCTCACCAAAACTAGACAGTCAAAGACTGGAAAAAGTCCAGGAGCTGTTTTTTTTTTCGATCATCCACTGTCTGGCTGCGGTGAGCCTGTGTCCACTGCAGCCTCAGATTCCTGTTCTTGGCTGACAGAGGTGGGACCTGATGTGGTCTTCAGCTGTTGTAGCCCATCCGCCTCAAGGTATGACGTGTTCTGAGATTCTTTTCTGCTCACCATAATGAGTGGCCAGTAAGTGTTGATACTTGATACAGTGACAGTACTCATAAAAATTGTTTCACGTAATTACTATCCCCCACTGGTCTCAACTATTACACATTAATTCATATTGAGGGGAGACAGTTAGCCAAGCACGAGAACCAGATGATGGTGAGCTACGTCCCTCTAGATCATCACGGAAGCACCACAAACCAGCTCCTCAAGATTCAAGCCAAGCCAGAAAGCTGAGAGGAACAAGCCAAGGCAGGGGTGAATGAGGCTGAGGCATTGCAGAAGCTGGACAAAGACCTCAGCACAGTTATGGACAACTTTCTGAGTGGCAGCATGGAGGCAAAGCTCAACTTATTCACGGATACAAGGACTACAGAGACAGGTTTGGTGAAAGGATCAGCAAGTAGTCAACAGCCCCAAAAGAAAAGGAAGGGTTTTTGATCAGTGATCAGCTTTTAAAAAGATGGCAGCAGCTCTGAAGGAGCTTGAGAAAGGAAAGAAAGTAAAGAATGAGGATTATGGCCTGAAAGTACTCTGGGAAGGGGTGAACCAGAGGCTAGGAAGCCTATTGGGGTGGAGTCCATTAGTAAGCAATGGAAAAGGAAGAAGAAGGAATAAGCCACCAGTGCTTTAGAGGCCAGTACAGCAACTCTGCAAGAAACCACCCATTAGGAACACCAGTGTTTGTGCTGCAACCCCCAGCACCAAATAGGGCAGGTTAACGTCAACGCTAGGACTAAACTGGATACCATACAAACTGGATGCAAACACTGCCCCATGATACTGAAAATATTGTGGATCTTAAAGAGGGTTGTCTGGAAGCAATAATGTATCCCAGAGAGCCACTCATCCTAAAGAAGAATCTTCCCAAGACAGCCAGTAAAGGAGCATTGTGCAACTGAATGTGGAGAGGAAGATTTTCTTTTCAGGGTATAGCTACCTCATGGAGGCTAACTACATTGACACCAGCTTCCAGAAGGCAGGTGTGTCAGGCTTGCCTGAAACATTACACTATATTACACTACAGAACATGGCAGCAACTTGAGAAAAAAATGTCCTGCATGTCATGTGGCTGAATCTCTGCTTATGGGTCAGTCCCACACCAGGTCATTGATTCAACATGGAGCTTTTCCACATTGCCTCCATAACATCAGAAGCCCGGAGGCCATGTGCTCCCCCACACAGGACTCATAACCGGCTGGCAGCGCCTGGAGATGGGAATCACTACGGGTACCCTTCAACAAGCCAATGCAGTTCTAAAACAACTTTCACACAGCCTGGTGAGAATCGATCAAAAAAATCTCCCTGGGAAGTACAAAGTTTGATGCTACCAGCTGTACCACGAAGTGATGTGGCCACTGAAATTGTGTGAAATCCTTCTAGCAAGTAGGATTGATGGGAAAAGCCGACTCATACATTTGAAAGTGCTCCAGAAAGTGCTTCACTAGACTTGGCTGGGGTGAAAATCTGTGGCTCTGGTCCAAAGCCTACAGAAAACAGAGGAAGAATTTGTTCATTGCAGAAGTGGTAATGGTGGAGGAAGAGTGGAATAAGGCTAAGGCTGTGTCTGTCAACCTTATATAAGTGTAGGGAAAAGGACTTGTTGTCCTGCTGAGGTCTGTGGGTTTTTTTTTTCACTGATTTGAGAATGTAGACATTTTGTCTTAGTGTTCCTAAAAGTGGAAGTAGTGATGAAGTCTGTGTGAAGTCTTTTACAAGAAGTGTGTACATAATTAGGGTAAACTCCAGTTAAGCGTGTTTGTGCCAGTGGCTGAGGGAAAAGAGATGAGTGAGTTTTAGTTATTGAGTATCGTGTGCCAGGGTGAAACATAAGCAATTGTGAAAAACTGTAAATGTAAAATGGCGTGAATCATTTAACTGCACTGTCATCCAGTCCAGTGGTAATGTGGGAGAAAGAGAAGCAGAAGAAAGAGAGAAGGAGAACGCGTTATAAATGAGTATGACTTAAATCAGCTCCCTTGCTTCTCTAACACATTTTTACAGAGTCGTTGCCCAGAGGCCCTGACTTCACTTTTTCTTTTTGCCCCATGTGTAAATAAAAGCATTATATTTTGCAGTGGTTTGGCTTTTTTAACAGTGAGGTTAGCAGTGCATTGAGTGGTGAAATGTCAGCACATAAATGCTTTAGCAAGGGCAGTAGAGAGTGTGTCTCAGGGTGCTTGTGCATGTGTGTGTTAGAGTGTGTTTTTTCATATATACATATATCCTGTGCTTGCATGTATCTGCCTTATGTGCATGTTGTGCACTGGTGGTAAATTTGGGAAGTTTAGGCCAATGACAGCTTGTTTGTGCTGAATGGTGCTTATGGTGCCTGAGTTAAAGCTTGGTGATAATTGTCTGTGCACAGTAATGATATTGTCTGGAAATGTCAAGCCTCTCAGCACCTTCCACGAAACAATTAACCATGCTTACAGCCCCTCTCCCACTCCACTCAGCTACCTCAGCAATTATCAACTACACAACACTGTGCAACAATAGCATGCGATTGTGCATCCTGCCCTTTCCAGCCAGAGCTGCATGCTAGGGTAAGTGAGAGCTTCCAGATTGCTGTATAGATGTGATGAAGGCCACTGTGTGTTTGTGTGTTTGTATGTGTTTGCATTTGAATGTATGGGCGTGGTTAAGTAGAGACACTCATAAATTCAAATTATTTTTTATTTTTTTTATTTTTTTTTTTTTTACAGCTGGAAGGAATGGTTCATAATTTGTTTAACGTGACAGTTGGTCCAGATTTACAATTTTACTTTTGTAACCAAATTCCTTTTCTGTTAATTTCACTGCAGTTACTGAATAATCTGTAGTAGCTATACTGACAGAGGTGGAAAGTACTTCAGTTGTTGCATTTCATGACATTTCCACGAAAATAAAGACTTTTTACTACATTTAATGAACATGACTCAAATATGTTTTTCTTTTGCTTGAATCAGTCATGTTCTTGTGTGTTGTATATTTATTTAACATTTAATTAAATCTATAGCCAATTTGTATAGAAACAACAACCACAAGTACTGCCTGAACTCAACAGAATCTGATTTTATGCAAAATTCCTGTGAATTCAAATGAACAAGGCAGTTGTGGTTAGATTTTGTTTGATTTCATACAAAGTAAGTTCTTAGAAATGGAACAAAAGCTAACCTTCGACCAACTCCAGAATATAAGTTAAGTTGTGCTAGTTGTTACGAATTTGCAATTGTAGAACCATCTAGAAAAAACTGGTAACTTCAGTTTGCTTACATTTTACTCTTTAAATTCTCACTGTAAATACCCATTATACCATTGATTAGCTACTTCTGCAGTGATGTAGCCTCACAGCTCTAGGATTCCTAGTTCAATCCTGAGCATGGGTTACTGTTACAAGTTTCTCTGCATGTTCTCCCCTTGTCTGTTTGGGTTTTCTCCAGGTTCTCCCTGTCTTGGGGTATCCTCGCTTTGTGCCCAGTGTTTTCATCATAGGCTCTAGATCTATCATCACCCTGACCAGGATGTAGTGGTTAATGAAGATAATTGAATGAATAAAGTGATTGAATGACTAATGAAGATGAATGAATGACTAAGTGCACAACTGTTTCCACATTTAATTGAGTAACAATACCCCCATTTTCACTTCATTTTTTGTTCTCAATCCTGGTTACTGGGTAATATGATTTAAGGTGAATTACTGAATAATAAGCTGATACTTTTAACGTTTCAAGAGAATGTGATGTATTAGCTCCTCAAGAGCTTCTCTTATATAGCTTCTCTGTATTAGAAGGACTGAGTTGTTGACTAGGTCTCCCCTATGCCCACGATTGCTTAGTATCGCCTTGATTGACAGGGAGAAGAGTAATGCCATCCCTTCCACCCAGAGAACACGGCCAATTTTACTCTCTTTTTTCCAATTTTACTATTGGCCATGGATGGCTGTGGCTTGCACATGAACTTGAATCTACCGACACAGTGTCACTACCTGACAAAAAAGAAATTAGAAAATGATGAATGATGCTCCTTTTCCTAAAAAGTGCTATTTTTTTTTATCATTCTGTTGTATGTTTTATTTAGATTTTATGTGACATGAAACCAGTCCACACTGAGCAGTTCAACATCAGTGAAAGTGCATCTGGGAACAGCTGTCCGGCTAACACTGTCTGAGATTATCCACGCTTATTATCTTCTAATTTCTGAGTTGCTTTAACCTCCACAATTTGTGGCCACATAAGCTCTTCTTCAGTCCCATTCGTGTGGTCTTTGGTTGCATCTTGATCATATATCGTACTGATTCTTTGATAGGAATATGGAACAGCCTTCAGCAGTTTATATAATACATAAATATTTGAATGTATATATTAAGTAAGGAGTAAAACATGACAGGATGTGCTGTTATGGGAAATAAACAATAACAGGGTGGTGTGATGCATTACCACCCCAAAGCTGATTATTTTACTCTAACAGCACATCCTGAAGTGTTTTATGCCTCTTATAGCACTGCAATCTGCCCACAATTATTTATTAAATTATTATTATTATTTATTAAAGAATGTTTATCTGTTATAAATGATTTTATCCATTTATCCATATATTTATTGCTGTGGAATGTCCATTAAACAAGTTAGTTCCTGTTATCACTTACATTATAACAGCTACAACGAGTTGTTTCTTCACCAGCCTCTCTGGTCAACAGCCTTCTCTGTCATGAAGTTAATAAGAAAAAAATGCAGCTTGTTATGTTTTTGAGAATTTCTTTCCCATGGTAGAAAACCTAAACGAACAGCTTTACCTATGACTGCTGCAAAGTGCTGACACTGGAGACTTCTTCCATAAATGTTAAGATAATATTGAAGATCTGCCATACAAGTCCCTGTGAATTAGCCGTTATTATTTGAAATAATAACGTATTAATATAAAACTGGGATTTGAATTACAGCTGGCACTATTGCCACACTTGCTATTATTGAAAATTAATCAACACCTTCTCACCAATCAGATTCAAGAATTGTGAAGTGATAAGAAGATGTGTTGATCCACCACAGCGGACTTGTGGACTAATATTTTGCCTACATGTGAATTTTTGAAAACTTGTCCAAGCGCTAGATGTCATTTATCTCTCTGCTTTTCTGGAATTCAGTCTTCTGTGTATATTAAGCTTGCATTCTCTAACCCAATGTCATGGCTGTTCAGCACTTTAATACTTCCCTGATTTATTAGGATGTAGTAATATTTGTTTTCTCTCATGGGTTCGTGAAGGCCTATAATCACAAATTCTGCCACTCTTTGCTATGACATGCTCTTTATTTTCTTCTTGTATTTTGGGTCTTGCTTGCCTTGGAGAAGTTGACAGTCCCCACGGACTCTGCTCAGCAGGGATTAGTAAAGCAGGAGCTCTGGTGTGTGCCTGGACAAATTTGCTGGCTATCGCTATTTAAGGTCTGCAGGTGCTATTTATAGAACTTTCTACTGTTACCATCTTTCCCCTACCAAGACAAAACCTCTCTCTCGTGTGTGTGTGTGTGTGTGTGTGTGTGTGTGTGTGTGTGTGTGTGTGTGTGTGTGTGTGTTAGGTGGGTGTGCAGTATTTGTGCACCTTCCTGTAAAACACAGGATGAATACATTTCAGCACATCTGGTTACCCCCTCATTGATCATGCCTGGATAAAGTGTCCAGCTAAGCACTATGTAAAACCCTATTCATCATCCAGCATATTTAGACAAATGTCCCGTGTCTCTCATCACATGTACAATGAGTTTTTGTACATTAATAATTGTTCGAGAGCCGAGAGCTGCACTGCTTTCCAGAAACAAAACAACAGAACAGCCTTTGGATTTGCTAAGATAAATATAAAGGTGTCAGTGTGGACATCCTGGACCTCCTTTTTACTTCTGCAGGTAGTACACTCTAGCATCCAGTTCTTGAATTATACTTTAGACTTCCTTGGAAAGGAATATAAAGCAATTAAGCCTGTCTAGTAGCACAGCTTGCTAAGTCAACATGGTGTTGTATAGATGACAGAGTAGAGATGCTGCATGTTGTTTAGGTGTAGAGCATCTTGGCTCTGTCTTGTTTCAATATTTATTAAGTAACTAAATAGATTATATAATAACTAAATATTATTCTAAATTATAAATAACTAATTGGATTAAAGACAGAAAAATTCATGCAATTGCATCAGTGATGATGCAATTCTGTCAAACATTCTCATATTATGCTGTTGGAATTAATACCACAATCATGTGTTATGTAATGACACCTGGATTTGGTACAGTAATAATAATAATAATAATAATAATAATAATAATAATACATTTTATTTATAAAGCACTTTACATTTTAAAGAAAATCTCAAAGTGCTACAGAAAAGAGTCATAATATATACAGCAATTAAAACCAGCTGCCAACTGAGATTAGCACAGTTAAGTTAAACTTCATGAAATGGGATCAAGTCTAGAATTAGAAAATATATAAAAGGAAGGAATATGTATATGTGAAAAGAGAAATGTTTGTTAAAAGTAAAAAATGTCTCATTTCACATATTTGTTTTACATTTGATGCTAACACTGGCTGTGGGTCATTTATATATAAGCCTACAGTAACTGCTGAGCACTAGTCTCATCATAGTCTGAGTATGGATGATTAATAGGTTCTTAAATACAAAGATTAAAGGATTTCAAAGAGTAATTATTTACCTTTTCCCCTTATGTATTTGACAATAGCAGATAAAATGTAATAAAATACATTCTACTGTACATTCTCTATGAAATAATTCATTACAACTCCGGGCTCTCAGTTTGTAATGTTATTATAATTATTATATGTAATTATAATTATTATACTGTTATAATTATTATAACAGTTGTATGCTGAACAGTTATCTGAAGCTCAGCTGTTGCTCTCTGTTGTTCCTAATAACATCTTAATAATAATAACTGAATTAGAGTCTGCCTTATTTTGTGACATTAATGGTAAAACAAAAAGAAAACTTTTGATATCAGCCTTAATGTCCAAAAAAAGGTTTGTGTAAATTATTCAAATGGAAATTGCATTAGCTGAGAAAATTATTTTTTTATACAGTCTCATCTTCTCTGTAAGTATGCCTCACCTCTTCATTTTGCAGAACTTCAGATGCAGCAAGCCAAGTTTATTTAGTGTTTGGAAGCATTGTGAGAAAAAAAATCAGAAATTTAACAGACTCTCACAGAACTCCGACTGTTCTTTATCTATTAATTTGCATGAAGTGTAATTACTTTAAAAGTCAAACAGAACAATCCTCTTTCATCGGATTTGTGGTACATGTGGTGATAAACGTATTTATCAAACATTTTAATATTTCAATGCTTATAATCTGTGATTCACAGTTTAGAAACAGGGTGTAATACACTAAAGCAAACAAAGCAAGTGCATTTTTGTTTAAAAGATGTTTTATCGAAGTCTACTTTAGATATACACTATATGGACATCTAACCATAACATTCATACAGCATGTGCTTGTTGAACATCCCATTCCAGATTTAATCCCAATTTGCTGTTATCCTCCACTCCTCTGGGAAGGCTTTCCACTACATTTTGGAGCATGCCAGTGGGGATTTGCCCATTGAGCCACAATAGCATTAGTGAGGTCAGGTAGTGATGTTAGGTGAGGAGGTCTGATGTGCAGTCGGTGTTCCAGTTCATCCCAAAGGTGTTCAGTGGGGTTGAGGTCAGGGCTCTGTGCAGGCCACTCGAGTTCTTCCACTCCAACCTTGGCAAAACATGTCAAGTGATAATGACAATGTGCACAGGGGCATTGTCATGCTGGAAAAGGTTTGTGCCCCCTCCAGTGAAGGGAAATTGTAATGTTATATCCTACAAAGACATTCTGTACAATTGTGTGCATCCAAATTTGTGGCACCAGTTTGGGGAAGAACCATATATGGGTGTGATGGTCAGGTGTCCACAAACTTTTGGCCATATAGCGTAAATGATCACATAGGGTGTAGCTAATTGCTGCATACCCGTGTATCACACACAGTGTATATATGCAGTGACAGCAAGAATAAAACTTATTATTTGCCAGATAAATTATTTAAGGATATTACACATAAATTACACAGAAGGATATTGGCATTTATCACACATGCGTATACACATCTGTATGTACTAGATGTTGATAAATTACACACATTCTAAATTGCTCTGCTCGTACACGGCCACAACCATTTACATAAAAAACACCCCCAAATCACCATATATGGTAAACAATTTCCCTTTAAAAAGTCCAGCAGCCTGCACAATGCTTGTTGCAGATGACATGGAGCATGTTAAAAGGTCTAAGAAAATGAAGTTCAGTGATAATGAAGTAGAGGTACTGTTGCAAAAAGTAGAGCAAAACCAAAAATGTTTTTTTGGCACTTGGTTTGGATTGTTTACGAAATTAATAAAAAAAATTTTTTTAGATTTTATGACTACATGTGTGTATTCTACTGCCCCAGTTGTCTTTTCCACTGCTGTATTTGGAATTTATTGATATGATATGATATGATATGATATGATATGATATGATATGATATGATATGATACGAATGAGATGAATTCATGTAAGATGTGTCATTATTTGGCTCACAGTTGGTTGGGAAATGGCAGACCTGTCTCCAATTCCTTATTGAAATGTGCCTATGGATAAAAACTCTAGAATAGCAATCAGATAATATTCAAAAACAAAACTGACCAATGAGCCACTCATCACTCTCTGCAAAGAGAATTCTGCGCACCTTAAAAACACGTTCCCTGTACAAAGCTGTGTGTGCCAAATCTCTCAAGCAAGGCATCATCCCAGTCAATCTTTTACCTTTACTTGTACCTTTTATATGATATTACTTTAGGTTTCATCTGGATTGCCTGCCTGCACCTTGCTGTGAGCACTGAAGTCAGTAATTACATTGTCAGTTATGCTGATGTTATTGACAGTAAGTGTGAGGAGAGCTCCTCATAATCAGTTTAACCAAGATTACACTTTTCACCACTAGGGATTTCTACATACGCTACGTACTACATGGTGAGGTGTGTGTAAATATGCACACATCCTCACGCATAAGAAGGACAAGAAATCACATTCTATGCGTGACCACATGCTTATGAATGAGACCCCAGGTTGTGCACACAAAGGAATTGGGAGTTCTTTTAATTTTGTGTTACTGTTATTGAGTTATAATCATAAACACTGAGGGCACTTTCTTGTTATACTCAGCACCTTATCATCTTCATCACCACCATCATCATCATCATTATCAGTAGCCTTGTAGCAGATAGAAATTGTGATATGACTTTCAGCCAGGCCGTGCGCTTGTTTGCAAGGATCTGAAAATCTCCTCACTTTGACCTCCAGAAACCATCATTTTGCTGATTTTGAAGATTTAATTTCAGCTTTTTTTTTTTCAATTGGCATTTTTTCTCTCTGGAAAAAGCTCAGAGAATATGACTAAAATTTGCCACTTAGTTGAAATATGAACCTGATCAGAAACTGATCGGCTTTTGGGCCCTTCTTCCTCTATCCAGTCTGATTTCTGCTGATTCAGGTCTCCTATTGTCTTTCTTGGATCATTTTACCAAATATCTGTTAGGAACTAATGAGGTAGCAGGGATGTGAAAGCCAGCGGAAGAAGAGTGTGTGTAGAGCCGGTGCATGACCGCCTAATCTTGTGATGTGGTCAGACACATAAAAAGTCACACGGTAATAAATAGCTATTTTTTGCAAGCAGCAGCCTTTTAAGGTCCTTGTTTTCTGTTCTTTGTATGTGATGAGTGATGCTGATGCTGCTATACATAAATCTGTAGTTTGACAAGTGGACAGCAGTTGGTTTATGTGCTCTGATTTCTGCTATGAAATATTAATTACTATGAGGAATAGACCCGTGCTTCTGTTCCTAGTATGTAGTAATTATGTAGTAGTAAGTTGAGATGTGTCTTAATATTCTTTTCCAAAAAATTTGGACATCTATAGTGTAATGCATTTTAGAATCAAGTGGTTCTCAAAGTGGGGTCTGGGAAGCACAGCCAGGAAGTCTGTTATTTTAGTTACAGTGGTGGAAATCACAACCTACCATCACCAAAGTTGTTTGTATTGCTGAGTTCTGTTAGACTGGTCACTTGAACTGACTGGTCACTTAAATGGGTTTAATCCAAACCTTAGTAACGGAACAACAAGTAGATTTGTGAGTAAGGTCAAATTGGACCTTATTTATAAGCCTACAGTTTTGCCAGTGTAAAATATCAGGAATAAAATGCTCTATAGTTTCAATAAATAGCCATAATATTGTACACATTAAAAGTTTAAGGTTTCCTGGTATAATGAAACTGAATGAACATTTATGAATTGGCTGATTTTAATGGAAGACAAAGATGCTGAATTCATTTTATTGGTTAGAATAGAAGATTGTTTTTTTTTTAGACTTATTCCTCATGGTGAAATAATAACTAATGATTTCAGGCTCCTTCAAAATCTTCATGTGTATTGAGGAGAATAGCTGTATTGGTGAAGGTCATATCAGATCCTGAGGTTCACTGGCATCAGGTGTGTAAGTACCTGCCTTGGGTGTGTCTACACTCAGCCTGTCCTTCTGGTTTATCTGGTGTTTCTGTTATTTACGGCTCCAGGTAATTAAAGCCCAGAATTGCAGTAGTATGCCTGTCATTATGAATAATGTTCCAGCTACCCAAACCATTGTTTGTCTGTGTGTTTATAACAACATATCAATCATTGCTGTAGCATAAGGTATCAATTATCTATAAATCCTGGAATTCTAAAACCGTGTGTAATTTAATTAAAAAATTACCATTAATATGTGGACATGTGAAAAACCAGTATGTTGAGCCATGTGTCTAGACATGTGCTCTCTATGTGCAGTCATATTACATGCTCAGGAATTCAACCAGCTGTGAACGACAGAAATGATTTGTCAAATGACTGAGTAGTGAGCGTTCCTCCAGCAGTGAGGAGATGGTGTGCTGCAGGGTGATAGTCTGGTCCTGGTGGATCTGGCATTAGCCTCATAAGCGCTGTTGGGCAGTCAATCTGGTTCCAAAAGTTCTATCATGGACAGGGAGCACTGATCCATCAGTATAGTCTTTGTTTCAGGGGACTTCAGCTGGAAACACCTGGAGTAGCCTGGGAACCTCCACTGCAGGCTGCATATTCCCCAGAGATCCCCTGCAGTGTTCAGCAGCTCCAAGCTAAAAGTTTGCACTTGCGCCAGCTGATTAGTACATTTTAAATTATAGGTTAGAAACCAGGCAAAAGTGTAAAACAAAAACAGTCCCTTTTCAGATTTTGTTTATTTTTTTTAATCAAAACTGTAATACATCCAAATTATGTAAATGCATTTTTATCCCAACTCCATTAACTACGCTAACTAACTTTAGTATAACAACAACTACGTTTATTTTATTTATTGTTTTAGTTTATGGTTTTTAAAACTCTACATACTCAATTGCATATCATTGTTTATTTACAAAATATTTATATAATTTTGTCTATTTAAAGACATATCCTTAGTGTTCATAGTAATTCCTGCTGAAAGTTTCCTTGGATTATGTTGGCTATCTCAAAGTGACTTGTTTCCATTGCACCAATTTAAGTTATTTAAGTTATTTCATAGACCTGTGTAAAGTATGCACTTGATGTACAGGTGAATGGTAGTAGACAATAGTATTGTCTTCTACATAATAACATTAATAAATGGCTATGCAAAATTCTGACGTGTGTATCACAATAAAACAAAACAAAAAAACATTTAAAAAATATGTTCTCAAAACAAATACATAATGAGTGATTGATTGCCTTTTTAAATACATTAAAAATATTTTTAAAAATTATACTGCAAAAAATGATAAGGGTGTGATACCTGGATAAGCATTTTGGCTACACAGCACATTTTGATCATTGCAGCAGTGAATGGAGCAGAGTGAGTTACACCTCTGTTGGATGGTTTCACACAACGGTCCACACAAACATGCAGAACTCAGTGCGGCATGTGTGGACTAAATTAACAGACCCTCTCACACGTGGCACAGCTTTGGCCAGGATGTGGGATTCTAATTTCTTCTGTTAGCCATCTATTTTCCACGCAAGCATGTTGGGCATTTCCGCTGAGGTTCCGTGGCAGTGGTGATTACGAGCACCTGTGTGTGGAGCTCAGTGCCCGCTCGGATTTGAGGGCTCAGCCAAATGCACAGAATCAGTACTGATGGATCATTTCTCTGGGTTTCATTCAGTCCCTCTTATGCCTCTGTGTAATATGTTGGTTTATTTTATACTTTCATTTATTCATGTGAAGTAATCCAAGAGACCTAAAGAGTGAAAAAGACAATAAATGATTGTGTTGATATTTCAGAGTGAAACCAGATCTTGTCCTTGTGGTCATTCATAGGCATTAATCTGCCCTTGTCTTTGTGTGTGTGTGTGTGTGTGTGTGTGTGTGTGTGTGTGTGTGTGTGTGTTGCAGTTTCTTGCTGGTGTTCAGCTGTCTGGTGCTGTCCGTCTTCTCCACCATTCCCACCCATCAGGAAACTGCCAACCAGGGCCTCTTCATCTTGGTAAGAAGTCCAAGTGTCCCATTATACACATGCATATTTTAGCAATATCCACTTTAACATGCTTACAATTAAAGAAACAAAGCAACAAACTGAGGTGACTATCCTACACTCATGGCAGTGAGTGGTAAAAAAAAGAACTGGGTAAAATAAATAAAAATAAACAAATAAACAAATGCATTCATTCATACATCTTTAGTAACTGCTTTATCCTGGTCACAGTCGCGGCATGTATCCAGAGCCTATTCCAGGAATATTGGGTGTGAGGCAGGAACACACCCTTGATGGAACACCAGTACATCGCAGTAAACACACACACACTCATTCACACCTAGGAGCAATTTCGCATAGATAATCTAAAAGCATGTTTTTGGGAGGTGGAAGAAAACCAGAGAACTTGGAGGAAACCAAAGCAGATATATGAGAACATGTTAAACTCCACACAGACAATAATCTAGAGCTGTGAAGCAGAAACACTAGCCACTGCTCCACCACGCCAACCATAACTAACTACCCAGATAGATAGATAGATAGATAGATAGATAGATAGTAAAGAGAATCAGAGATTTATTAATTAAAGTGATGCTAAGAATATTTTTTTGCTTTCCTGAATAACCTTTTGATTAATGGATCTACTGATGGAACTATTTCTGTTGGTGCCACAAAGACAAAAAAAAAAATTCCGCCATAAATATTCAGGACCAAAGAGAAAAAATTCCATGGACCAATTCTTTACGAAACCAAAAATGTTTTTTCTATGGTCTCGCTCTAAAGAACCTTTATTTTTAAATGTTAAAAATTTACTACCATTGAACTTTGCATTTTGGGAATACAGCACAGGTTAACAACATAAAAGGGGAGTAAAGCATTCAGCAAAATATTTATTGAAATATCTGACTGGTTGTCTTTTGTGTTGTGTTGCTTGTAAAGTCTCACTCAGTGGATGCACAAATGATTCCCTTTTTTTTGCACTTTATGATACAAATACTACGTGTCTTAAAACGTGTCATCTTATATTCCTTTTAACCAGTAAAAAGATTTAACCTTATGTCATTACATTGCTAGTAGCTTGACTTACCTTTAGAAGATGTTTGTCTGTCCATTTGTCAGAAGTAAAGATATTGCTTTGTCTCTAAAGTTGGTCTTGGTATAGTTGCTTTCCACTTACATTTCCCACTATTACTTCCAAATCCAAAATTGCAAATGAATGTCATTTTAAATGTGTGAGAAAGCTTTTCTGTGGAACACTCCATCCAGTAACAATGTGTATACCTTTTGCGTGTTGTTTTAGAGGTGTGTCCTAAACCGTGGTGAAGAGGAGGCATTTTTAATTAGCAAGCAATATGGAATGTGCCTTGGTTGCACCTCTTTTTTGCAGCACATCATTTTTTTTTTTACTAAGTGCATTATCATATGGTTGACAACTTTTATTACTCTGTAAGCATAAATAAGGCATTCTTTAAAAGAATTCTTTTCTTTATTACCTGCAGTAATATCTTAAGCTTAGGGGTTTAAGACTGATTAGCTGATTGGCAGGTTGCAAGACGGGCAGTTCAGTGTCACGTTTCCTTGTGGCCACATTATGCTGTTTTCATGTGGGCTCTTTGCACACAGAAAGAGCAGTGTAAGCATAGCACAGGTGTCTTGAACCAGTAATCGTAACAGCAGTAATATCCATTCACCCATTATGAAGTGCTTTTGAAGGGGTAATGGAAGCCTCTCTCTCATTCTCTGTAATGATAAAGCATGTTGCCTGACTGCTGTATGAAAGCAATCACCTTATGGGGTCAGTAGTAGGTCTATACTATATGTTTGTGTATTTGTACAAATGTATGTAATCCATCCATCCAGCCACCTTCTTGGCCTTTCAGGTCATGTGACACCATATAGTGCACTATTTGGGATCAGCCATTTTGTAGTGTCGTCCAAATTCTAGCTGGACAAATTATATTCGCTGGATAATATCACTATTATTATTCATAGTGCACTATAAATCCTGTGTATAAACAATGCACAAGCATCACAACACATAACGATGTATCTTAGCTTAAATTGTCAGGATGCATTTCGGAGCAGCCAGCTTCATTTAGTAATGTTAATAAAAGTGTTTGATGACCACTCAAGCCAATAGGTACTTCTTTACTTCTCTATTTTTGTTGTTTTCATGTGCTAAATAATTTGGAACGTTCAGCCTGGTGTCTCCCTTATCGCTGCCTCTATACAATGCTCTATACAACAGTCTATATATAACATAGTGAACGAATGAGTGAGGGAGCGTTTTCATACACAGCATAAGCATCCCATTACACATAGTCAATACAAGAACATGGGTGGACAAATAATAAATCCATTAGCTAGCCCAGGAGGCAAGTCAAAGCTCAGTGTGCTGCCTAGTGTCATATTTTTGTAGACCGGAAACCAAACTGACCAAGCTAAAACATGATAGCTAGCATAATATAATAACATATGGCCAGCTACCTCGCTAGTCGCATTAAGTGCAGACTAAGGGATAACCATCAGTATACTGTATGAATATAAATATGAATGTGAATATGTGGAGGGGACAACTGTGCAGTCATGGTCCTTATGCCACTACAGTAAAGTTTCTGATGCAGCACATCATGCTCGTCATCTCACTATGAAGTCATCAAGTCCTTGGCAAAGTTTTCAGCTGTGAGGTTTGGTGTTCTGTGCTCACATTGCATGTAAAAATATTATTTGACTCTGGCTAAGGTCAGTATTTCCTCTCAACATGTTTAACCGCACATTTTGTGAGCAGGAGAGTTATATGATGGCTTGGTGGCTCAGTTGTGTCAGTGTTTCCACATGTCAGTGTTTCCACATGTCAGTGTTTCCTGCATGTTACTGATTTTGAAAGGATTGTCTTTTATCCGTGCATGCTAATTAATTAGTTTAAAAAAAAAAAAAAAAAACTCTACCACCAATGAAATCTCGCATCTGCTGATGTGTGTATTGTACATTTGATCAAAGAAGCCAGATGCAGTTAAAAAGTAACAACTGCATGTCAGACTGTTTTTCATATAAAGATTTCAGTAGATAATACAAGTGAAATAATATCACCTAACATTAATTTATCAGTGTTTGTATTTTCCAGAAGGCTGGAGAATACAGCATGCAGACTTTACTGTTATTCACTCAGAGTATTTTTTAAAGAAACTCTCCTGTATTTAATGATTGCATTGTATTTTCAAAAATATAAATGAGTTGTTTTATTTTTTTTGTTTTTTAATAATGTACTTCTCAATTTCCATTTCAGTGTTGAGATGGTGATGGCTTCAAAAAAACCAGCTCAGGGCCTAGGTGTTAAAAATCACATACAGATTTTTCAGTTTTCCAATATTTTACACTGTACAGTACAGATTTTTAAGAGGGGAGAGAAGAAAAGGTGTACACTGAAGGCTTTCTGTTTGCTGTGTGTCCTACAGGAGTTTGTGATGATCGTGGTGTTTGGCTTAGAGTACATTGTGAGGGTATGGGCAGCTGGCTGCTGCTGTCGCTACAGAGGATGGCAGGGTCGTCTCCGTTTTGCCAGGAAACCCTTCTGCATTATAGGTAAAGCCTGTGTTTGCCTCTGATTATGAGTTTTCACACTTTACTCTGAAAATCTTGACCTTGCTCACTGTGCGTACGTATATGCCCCCATGTCTCTAGACTTCATTGTGTTTGTGGCGTCAGTGGCTGTGATAGCGGCGGGAACGCAAGGGAACATCTTTGCCACGTCGGCTCTACGCAGTATGCGCTTCCTGCAGATTCTGCGAATGGTGCGCATGGACCGCCGAGGCGGCACCTGGAAATTACTGGGGTCTGTAGTGTATGCACACAGCAAGGTAAACACACACACCTACACATGCAGTTAAACTTCCCTTAACCCCATTCCAGTTTCTTGGGAGCATATACACTGTTAAAAATAAAGGTGCCAGAAAGCATTTTTTAAAGTGTCGACCATTTGGTTCCATAAAAAAATTTCAGACCATTATTTTTCAGCTGTAAACAGAAAAAATTTTTTTCACCTCAAAAAGCCTTCCATCTAATGGTAACATTAATGGTGGGATTTTTTTTATGGTGGCACTAACAAAAAATGGTTTAAGTTTCATCAGTCAAACGTTTCATTAAGAAACCAAAAAAGGTTTGGATATGACATCACTCTAAAGAACCTGTCCTGGTAACTTTATTCTTAAGACTATAGTTGTTCCCTCATGATCAGTCATTTTTAACAAGTAATAATCACATGTACAGTGAGATTAGAAGCACAGTAATTGCGCACAGAGTCTAAGATGGTATGAAAATTATGCCGTTATCCCCTGTTGTTTTAGGAGCTTGTCACAGCGTGGTACATTGGCTTCCTGGTACTGATATTTGCCTCGTTTTTGGTCTATTTGGCTGAAAAGGACATCAACACCGAGTTCTCTACCTATGCAGACTCCCTCTGGTGGGGAACTGTGAGTATATTGCTGAGCCATAGTGTGTGCTTGAGTTAATTCCCTGCACTTGGAGAATAGTGCCTCTCAAGAAGCATTAGAACAAGAATATCTGCTCACTGACTTCTTATCCTCAGTGTCTGCTTTCCAGATTACCCTCACCACAATTGGCTACGGTGACAAGACTCCACACACGTGGCTTGGTCGGCTTCTAGCAGCTGGCTTTGCCCTGTTGGGGGTCTCTTTTTTTGCTCTGCCTGCAGTAAGTGCACCTGTCCACTGCCTGTACACTTTTTATCCATCGCTGATGCTATTCCCTAAAAAAATTGCTGTAAATTTTACAGCAATTTACTGACAACTTGGGTTGTAAAAATATCATAAAACATATTTAAAGTAAAGTACTGTAATATCTTAATGTTGTGGAAAATAACACATGACCCAGTACACTTGCTCAGTTGGCTGATGCAGGATACAGCTGAGCTGAAGGTTAAGGGTCTTGCTCAACCATGACAGCTTGGAGGTGCTGGAATTTGAACACACAACCTTCTCATCTGTGACTAAAAGCCTTAACTACTGAGCCACCACAACTACACCGTAACAACACTGCAACTAGCTTGCATTAATCCAACTACTTCTAGCACTGAATTAACTCCACAAAAAAGATTGCATTGAATCAGTACATACTCACTGATCCAGTTGTGGTGGCTCAGTGGTTAAGGTTTCATGGCACAGATAAGAAGGTCATGTGTTCAAATCCCACCACTGCCAAACTACCTTTATGGGGTCTTTGAGCAAGACCTTTCAGCTCATTTGTATCCTGCATCGAGCAAATGTAATGGGTTATGTGTCATTTTATACTATGCTACCTATAACAGTTCTTTACTGTAAATATGTCTTATAGTTGTTTACTGTAAATTTTACAGAACTTTATTGGCAGCCCATGTTGCCAGTAAGTTACTGTAAAATCTACAGTAAAATTTATGCAGTGTAATACCTCTGTGTTCTCCTCCAAGGGAATCCTCGGTTCAGGTTTTGCACTGAAGGTGCAGGAGCAGCACAGGCAGAAACACTTTGAGAAGAGGAGAACTCCAGCAGCCACCCTCATACAGGTGATGAACTAATCAGCAACAATCAATCAACTATTCATAGAAATCAAGTCTTTAAAGTCAGGTTCTGCAGATGTGTCCGTGTGTGTCTGTGTCTGTTAGGCTGCGTGGCGTCTCTATTCTACAGATGCTCGTCATTCGTATCTCACAGCTACCTGGTATTTCTATGACAGTATGCTCCCATCCTTCAGGTAAGTACGCTCTCTGCTAACGGCCATCTAAAATCAGAGCTTGCTGTCTGTTTGTTGTGCAGACTGAACTGTCTCATGCAGAAGCCCTGTAAACAATTCACTCCTTTCAGAGGCGGCTTTGCACATAAGGTAACAGGCCCTCGTAATAAACATTACAGCTGAGCCAATCATTTTTTTTAAATAAACGTTTGTCGGTATATTAATTTCATGATATTTTCATTTTCATTCACCTGAAATGAGAGATTAACACAGCCTGTTATATATCTTTGGAGCCACTGCATCAGTTTATGGTGAACATTTATTTTATACTTTGGTTATTTGTATAACATGCTGTGCTGATGAAAGGGTTTTTTTTTTTTAGAATCAGAATAGCTCTTATATTATTTGGTTAAAATCTACTCTTAATGTAGTGTTTAGGGCAGTTGATTGAATATTAATTGACTGTTAATTCACCCAAAGACTAAAAACCTAAGAAGCGTCTAATTTTGATATTATTAAAGTCAATACTTTGACCCACCCATTAGCTGAATTTTAGATGAGTGAAAGGTGATTTCTTCATGTATCCTTATTTGACTTTTTTTTTTAACCTGTTTAGCTTCGGTAAAAGGTCTATTACTCTGAACAAAGGACAGCAACTGAACAACACTGAGTCATCTTAATTATTAATTATTTCTTTGTATTTTTAATTACACTGTTTTTTTTGTGCCTCGGATTAGTTCAGAATTACTCAGTGCTTTTCTGTTCATTCTAGTTGACTCATTGAAAGGACCTGAACAGACCTTTATTTATTAGGACCCTTAATAAACTGTTACTTGATTTAAATGTCAACTAGCCCTGATGCTTTGTTCCCGAATTTATTTAACGTTTTTAAGTGTATCCTCAATGCTATTATTATATTATTATTATATCCTTATGTTCATACTCATTTTTAACATTTATTAAACATTTATTAAACACTTATTTATTATGACTAATTTTTTTTTTAAAAAGACAGAATGTGTTCTAAGTATGCATAGCTTTTCCTTTATCCCCAAATTTAAATAAATAAATAAATAAATAAATAAATAAATAAATAAATAAAAATTCTAATATTTAAAAATACACTGCCCTCCAAAAGTTTGGAAACGCCTGAACAAAATAGGGTTTTTGGGCAATATCAGCATAAATCCTCTTTAGTTAGTGACCATTTTGCATTGATAATAAGGGACAACACAAACTATGAAAACATATTTTATTAAATAAAAAGTTTATGAACATAAACATGAACATAACATAGAAAAATACTCAAATTTT
>CM040997.1:11499704-11674892 GCA_022985145.1 Pangasius djambal
TAACCCCATTGAGCTGCTATGGGAGGAACTGGACCGTGATGTCCGTAAGAAGTGTCCAACCAGTGTGAATCATCTTTGGGCAATCCTCCAGGAGGCTTGGAGTAATATATCAAGTCAATGTTTGAATAAACTGACTGCTCGGATGCCTAGTGTTGTCCCTTATTATCAATGCAAAACGGTCACTAACTAAAGAGGATTTTTGCTGATATTGCCCAAAAACCCTATTTTGTTCAGGCGTTTCCAAACTTTTGGAGGGCAGTGTATGTAGCAAATTTTTTAAATCTGAAGTTCTGTCTTTTTAAGTATGTATTTGGTTAATCATTTTGCTCTCATTTTATGTTTTTTTTCTTTTGTCATGATTTTATGTGTTTAATTTATTTTTGCTCATGGGTCAGAGAATTGACGTTACTGTTCAGTCACCTTCAACGGCAACGTAACACCAAGAAGTTTCTTCACAACTACCACACGCTGCTGTCAGGGCTTCGGCCCTACAGTTCCCTCTATGTGTCGGGGGACAGGTACGCTGCTGTCCAGCTCCAGAATACACACCATGTCTGCCATCTCACACTGAACACACATTGTTTACAGCCCATTCGTGCACACATACATTCTACCATTATTTTCACTAAAAGAAAGATAACCTGTTTACACACAGTGCAAAAATGTCACGAGATACACTGAAGTGCTGAACATTCAACCTCAGAGGAACTGCAGCAGTTACATTTGTGCTCCCGTTGCTCCGTGTTGTTTCCTGTGAATGCTTTTAACATATTACTCACACTAATAACACCCCTGTTTTCCTGTTATTTTGTTTCGCTCTCAATTTTATATGCTGCTTAGCTTTCACTTTAGCCTACCATCATCGTTTTCATGTAGTATGTTTGTAATTGCTGTGCACGCACAAAATGACTGACAGACGTACAAGGACATCATCATGCCTTATTAATGATGTTGGTCAGCACATTTGGGTAGAAGTGTATTTTTTTTTTTTTTTGGAAACATACTTCAGCTGTCAGAATGTAAAGTGTTTAACTCGTTCTTTTTAATTTCACAATGCAGAAAAACTCCACCCTGAAACACATTAAATGTGTTTATACTCAAATATTTATGATGTATTTATTTTGTTGGTTGATGGTTTTTCTATGTTATTTCTGTAAGAAGTTAGTGGTTTTCTGCTGCTCAGGCATCACTGAGTGACAGTGAAAATCTTTCAGCAAACAGAAACATAACTGAAAATAGGCAGGTTTTGCTGTTAGCTCCAAATGAGCAGAGCTTCTTTTGAGCAATGTTCATGTTAATAGGAAATTCAACATAGAAATAGTGGAGACAGCAAACATTGGCCTCATAGTTCCAGAATGCAATGCAGCCATATGATGCAGTTGCGCTTGACGAACTTGATGCCGTTGGCAGCAGTACTGCATCAAAGTTGAAGCTTTCAAACTCATCTGTTTAAGCAGAGTGTGCAGATGAGGGGGCGAGAGAGCTGGACAGACTAAAGGACTAAAGCGCTGCTGCATCACTCTCTTTAGATAGAGATGAAGTGAGAGCTCATTTCCGCTGGCACCACTATCAGCGAGTAGTCAAATGGCACTACTGTTATGGGTAATATTTTTTTCACCAAAATGAAAATAGACCAACATGTCAGTGAAGAAAGTTTAAGCTACTTCCTTACAAAACTGATTACTCATTACAAAACCGATCTTGGACACCATGTTAATTGTAATGATTAATATGCAAGTCTTTCAGGGTGGATTTTTCCTTTAATACTGTAAATGCAATTTGCCAAATTTTTATAACTCCATACATTACTCATCTATTATTCTTGTCCATTTCCCTTTCTCTTTCTCATTTATCTGCCATCCTTCCATTCCTCTACACTATAAGGAATTCTGGAGGCACAAGGTTTGTGGTCAGCTTTTGACCGGATTTTGACTTCTCTCATGGATAAAGCTTGTTGGCTGTGCTTTGCTGTGCATTCTGAACTGTGTTGTCTCTCTTTCTGCTGATACAGGAGATAATGACTGATTTTAATCAGTTAGTGTTGTTAAGCATTGCAGGTGATACATCTGGGCCTGGTGCACTCAGTAGCTGTGTAACCTTCCATAAAAAGGGCTTGAAATGACTAATTTTCACATGTGGAATATCTGCATGCTATCCCTGCTTGCTAATGAGACCCGTCCTCTGTCCTCTTCTTGGTAATTGTATTACCTATCCTTTAACCTAATCTCTTAACCCCACATTTATGCCAGCAGCTGATCCCTGGATAGTTTCTCGGGTTGTGAAGTGTTTAGGAGCCTAATAAGATTTGCAGTGAGTGATTTCTGGATCACAGTTTCACCCAACTAATTTGGATATTAGTCAGTCCTCCGATGACAAAGCTGCACTTGGATTTTAAATGTCTGTTATCAGCTAATAACTTTGTTAAAGTGAAAGAAAACATAAAAACCATGGGAAAATACATGAACCCTCATCTGTGTTCATAGAATATCACTGTGTGTCAAAATATCTTCTTCGAGATAATTTTGTTTGACAGTAAATTTTTCCAAAGTCAAACGTAGTGCTGTATCGCCAGTTTCATGACTTTGGTTATACGAATGCCTTCTTTTGTTGATTACCGAGTCACTAGCTGGAAGTTAGCAATCTAAATAGCAGCTATGAGCTAAGCAGCATATCAGCAGACTTCTGTCAAGCTACAGTCTTCAGGGAAGTGGCTCTGACTGCAGGAATATTGAGAAACTCTGAGTCAATAAATGGAACAGCACTGTTGTTAGATTTTGATTTGTATTTAATTATTTATCATTTATGAATCATCTTGTAGACATGTTATGAACATCGGTTGTTGGCAGATAATTAACCTGCTAGTTTACAGAGTAGGGCAGAGCTGCATGATAGACATGATTATGAAATCTGTTGCTACAGTATGTACATGTATGTCCTTAAACCCTTCTCAGGTGCTCTAGTTGAATGGCATAAGCATTGGAAATGAGAGTGTTGAAAATGAAACTAGTTCAGCAGCAGTGTGAGCGACTCTGAGTTTATATAGCTATGTAGGCAAATGCCCATGTAAATAATGATTACAGCCATAGTTGGGCTAAAATATAGCTAAATATCAAAATGCTGTTTGTCCTCCACTTTCTCAGACTCCAGCTTTACTTGAACTTAGTCAGTACAGCAGGTTTTTACACTGCAGGTTTTTTTTTTTTTTTTTTTAATACCCAGCACAATGTCTGCAGTTCTGGTTGGAACAATTAGGAAGGAAATATACTGGGCAAAGCACTGACAAGTTCTTATTTTTATTTAAATCAGTAAGCAAACGTGCAGAAAGTCCTATCGGCTGCTAAATCAGCATGCTGCACTGCACTAACAAACATAATTAAAGATAAATGGAAACTACATTTGTTGGTTATGTGTTAGTGTGAGAGAATTAAGAAATCATGCACATAAAAGAAGCCAGATTCCATTTTAAAAAAGTGTGAACAACGTGACATCGTATGACAATGTAGTGTTTGATTGGTTCATTTTTTTAAAGATAAAAAAATATTTTACAGAATAATTTAAAATGCAGCTGATATGTATTTGTATATTTGTATACAGCTGATATATATATGTAAGCCCTGGTTCCTATGTTTTCTTTCGCTTTGAAGTGATGAATAACCCCACCTCCAGAAAAAGACAGTTTAATATTTGTCCACTTACAAAGTGTATAAACTATAGACTAATCAACAATGACTAACTTCTTTTTAATTAGCTGATAATAGACTTAGAAAGAGAACAAGTGTAATTGTTGTATCCTGCCATGACCCACTTGCCCTCACAGCCTTCACGCTTTGCCCCTTTGCCTTGTGTGTCTCCTCAGTCAGCTCATATCTAAAAAGCGGAGTTTCTTCCGGATTCATGGTGGCTGCAAGCAGAGGTATCCATGTTACTGTGCCTGCTACACACTAGGCACGACTCTCCTTTGCCTGACAGTTTCAGGGCCTTACTGGTCCAGAGCTGCTCGGCTCACTGAGCCCAGAGACAAACAAGTGCTATTTAAACAAAGTATTTTACAGTTTAGATAGTTTACAAGTCAGTTCAATTATGGTTCATTTACAGAATAGTAAAATGCATTGGCTGCAGGTTTTCATCCCAGTCATAGGAGACTTACCTATTAGTCAAATGAAGACTAAGATCAACTAAATAACTGGAATTAGATGTGACTCCTGTTTGGTCGGAAGGAAAGCCTGCAGCCACAATGGGCCTTTGCAGATAGGAATGAAAAGGGTCTAAATTAGAATATCAGATTAGCAAGCATCACATACAGTAGGAAACAAAATTCTAATTTCATTACCATTAACACAATTAAGCATAAACCAAATGTTTGTGGACATTTCACCATCACACCCATATTTGGTTCTTCCCCAAACTGTTGCCACAATGTTGGAAGAACACTACTGTATATCTTTGTATGCAGTAGCATTAAGATTTCCCTTCACTGGAACTAAGAGGCCCAAACCTGTTCGAGCATGACAATGCCCCTGTGCACAAAGCGAGCTCCATGCAGACATGATTTGTAAAGGTTGTAGTGGAAGAACACAAGTGACCTGACATCAACCCAACTGAAAACCTTTGGAATGAACTAGAACGCCAACTGCGCCCCACTAATGCTCTTGAGGTTGAGCACAGCCAAAATCTAGCTAAAAGCCTTCACAGCTGAGTGGAGGTTATTATAACAGCAAAGGAGGCGACTTCATATTAATGCCCATGGTTTTGGAATGGGATGTTCAGAAAGCACATATGGGTGTGATGGTCAGGTGTCCACATACTTTTGGCCATATAGTGTATCTACAGATTTGCCCCTCTGGTTGAACTCAGGAAGGTTCTAAATGCAACCCCTTTAGAAAGCTAAGAACCCTTGAAAGGCTTGAAGAAGCCTTTTTGTAGAGTGTAGAGTGAAGGGACACTGATAAAAATACATAGAGAACTATATTAATTGAGTCAATATCAAGTGTTAATCATTGAGAGATGACTATTAATACTGTATTAGGTGCCTGCTTACTGACCACTTCATGCGCTCACTGACCACTTCATGAGCAACACCTATACATCTGTCCATTCATGTAATTATCCAGTCAGCCAATCATGTGACAGCAGCACAAGGCATAAAAACATTCAGATACAGGCAAAGAGCTTCAGCTAATGTTCACATCAAACATCAGAATGGGGAAAAAAATCTCAGTGTATGATCTCAGTGATGAAATGGGTATTGGTGCTAGTATCTGAGTATTTCAGAAACTGCTGGGATTTTCATGCACAGCAATCTCTAGAGTTTACACAGAATGGCTTGGGAAGAAAAACTTCCAGTGATCGATGGTTCTGCGTTCGGAAACCTGAGAATGGGGAAACTGGTTTTAGCTGACAGGAAGGTTCTGAAATGCTTTTCTGCTCACCACGCAGTGGTTTTTAGAGTGACTGTAGACTTCCTGTCAGATTGAACAGGTCTGGCCATTCTCTCAGCTCATTTGGCACTATGCCATGGTCAAAGTCACTGAGATCACATATTTCCCCATTTTGATGTTTGATCTGAATATTAACTTGGCTGTATCTGCATGATTTAATGCATTGCACTGCTGCCACATGATTGGCTGACTGGATAATAGCATGAATAGCAGATGTACGGGTATTCCTAATAAAATGGTCGGTGAATGTATATGGTCTCAGAACACTATTGAAGAATGAAGCAAATAAATAAATTCATAAAAAATTCATGTTTCACCAATGACTAACAATTGATTTATTAATTGATTTATAATTAGTTTTAAATATTTTACTGTTGAATGAGTGATTAAAATTTTGTAATAGTTTTAGATTCATACTGAAATAGAAAACAGAGTTTTGGGGAGTGGTGCTCGCTGTTTTTGCAACTAAGATCACTGTCACAGCTAAAGAACTAAAAAGCTGCGTTGAAATGATTACTATAGGATTTTGCACATTGTTAACCATTTTTAACTGAGGAAGAATGGTGGCTCTGGGTTAGTAATCTCTGAATGTGGCATGTAGCGTGTGAGAAGCAGAGCAGAAATAACAAGTACAATTCTGCTACTTCCCAGAGATTGAGGTTTGCCTATGCTGAAAGGTTTGAGATAAACCATGAGCTCATATTAAAGAATTAAATGACAGTTCTTTATGATTTATTAAAAACTGTTTTTCATGGTTTATTTGAATATGAGTACCAGCATTACCAGCAAGATTACCAATCTCAGGGGAGACTTAGTTCTTTCATGGCATGTTTGAAGATATTAATGGAATGTTTAGAAATTTAGGAGTACTTCCATATGCGGTGTATGCATGTTTGACAGTGATTCTCTTTTGAGATCTTTGGATGTTTGCAGTGTGTTCACTTTTGGGGCAGACATACGGCCCGCATGTGCAGCTTGGACCCTTCCTGCATACACATTAATGATGTAATGTGCTTAAGATGAACTGCATGTGACTACGGCCCTATGGCAGCACTTAACAGAAAGTTATAGTAGAATTATATGTGCATGAACTATATACTTTATAACAGAAGACCTGTCATGGAACCCTGAGACCAAGACAGCAAATCTCACAAGTTTGGCTTGTGATGTTTGTTCTCTTGGTCTCAGGGTTCCATGCCAATGTTCTATAAAAACAGGGACTATTTAAAAATCTCTATCGCTAGCATATGTATCATAGTATATAATGATCTAGTTATTCTGCAGTACATGAACATTGCATTTGCAAACTCTTCACCTGAAACATCTTAGTGTGGCTTGTGAACCTGGTCTTAGCAGTGTTTGTTTTAACCATCTGTAATGTGCATGTCTTTGCTTAATGGCCTTAAGAATAGTAATGCAGTAATTTCAGTGCTCGTACATACAGCATGAAAAAGGGTAATTGATACTTGTTATTCTAAATCTAACACTTTTTTTTTTTATTTTGTCTAACATCCTGCAACATGAAACTGCTCTGCATGCTAATATGCTTGCTAACGCTCTTTAAGCAATTTGAATATTGATTTAAATGGCTGACCACTAAAGGGTGTATACTATTATAACATAGTACTTTTGTTCATTTGCTATGGTTTATCGTAGAGTTATAGATTTTTGTGTAGCAGTGGTTGAAGACACCACTGTGCAGCAGTGTACAGTTTATTATAATCTTTCAGTGAATCAGATAATGTGGTTATCCCAATGCTATATACTTTTTCATTTGTCTACATTACTGCTGTTAGAATTTGTCATGCTTAGGTATGAAATCAAATTTAAATCAATTTTATATCAGTTAATTTAAATCAGTTGCAGAGCTAACAATATTACTGGATTACAGTTAGCTACCTTTATAACATTAGTATGTATCAGATAAAGGATGGATGGATGGATGGATGGATGGATGCATAATAGGATGATTATAGTATTTAGGTTTAGCTTTATAGTATTTAGGTAATCCTTTTAGACTGTCAACCGTTTGTGTCTCAGTGTTAAAATAAACAAATAACAGCTGATGATTTTGATTAATCTTTTTTCTATTTCTGTCTTTTTACTTCACTAAATTTTACTTCACTACTGACTACTATTAAAACATTAATATACACTGTTTTCTGCCTGTCTGTCTTCTTTTTTTTGTATTCCTACCTAAACATTTCTGCTTCAAACTAAATTCTACATTTATTTTTTACATTTTAGACTATTTATCCACTATATTTTGCAGTGATAATGAAAACAGTGATATTTGCTATACGTACAGATTTGGCTTGTCTAATGAAATCAAGCTGTTGTTTGTGAATACAGTGTTGTAAATTTCCTGGCAGTGGGAAGATTGGATTTCGTGACCGCATAAAGATGAACAGTTCCCGATCCACTCAGGCACTCCGGAGCAAGGCTTCTTCCCCAGTACCACCAGAGAGTGTGCGCCAATCACCGAGCAATGAGAACATGCCGGAAGCCACCAGTCCCACTAAGGTGCAGAAAAGCTGGAGTTTCAATGACCGAACCCGCTTCCGCACTTCTTTACGGCTGAAAGCGCGCCCTTCCACATATGGTATAGTCCTGCTGTCACACAGACCTGTGCACATCCTGCCCTCATACAAAGCCCTGAACCAAACACACATGGGTTTCTCTCATGATATCTTCTCTATTGTAGTGGAGGGAGTTGGGGAAGAGAACACAGAGGACAAGTCATACTGTGATGTTGCTGTAGAGGATGTCATACCAGCAGTGAAGACCTTGATTCGAGCAGTTAGGTGAGTCCACCAGCCATGGTCAGTTTTACAAAAGTTATCACATGGTCTTTGAATTCTAGGTTACATTAATTTCACAGTACTGGCATCTGGTTCTTACAGACACTACAGTAGTCTAAGCTGAATTCCCTTCACCTGAACATTTAATTTACTAAAATGAATTAACATGCACAAGACAAGAGTGTTCTCTCTATCGCTAGTTCAAACCCTGATCATGCCATAGCTATCCATGGCCGGGAGTCCAAGAGAGCACAATTGGCCATGATCTCTGGGTGAAAGTGATGACATATTATCTCTCCCTTATCAGTCAGAGCAGCACTAGTCAATTGTGGCATCTCTGAGCTCATGCCTGCAGAAGAGATCAGTTAGTGCTTTCCTCTCAGTGTTCAGCTGTGTTCAGCTGCACTGTGATATAGCTTGAACAGCATTTTTTAAAGATATGGTGGCTTCATGTGTCTCAGAGGAAGCACGTGTTAGCCTTTACCCTCCTCCAATGAGATAGAGGAGAGATAGCTAGTGGGAATTGGACCAATTTGGAAGAAAAAAATAATTAACACGTCACTTTGACTTTCTTCTGGTTTTGTCTGAGCTGCATATCACAAAGGAGCTTCAGTTTGCTTCCTCAGCCTTGACCTTTTACAGCTATTAATAACACAAGCAGTATTAGGGTTCTGCACAAAATGTAGTTGCCCTGTAGTAATCAGTCTGTCTGTTAGGCTAACTGTGCATCCAGCCACAGATTTATTATTATCTTCCTGTAAAACCATACTTTCATGCCAATTACTGTATAATTTTAAAAGTAGGGCAATAAGTGATGGATTTGAAAATGTTGCGTTTTCTTTCCGTTTAGTCAGACGTGAGAAGGCCGTAAAGCATGGATGGAACACTGCTAATGATGCAAAATGTATTTTACATTTTAAACATCACTAGTGTGCTGACAATGAAGGATGAAGTATATGAGGAGCATGGCATCCTTTTTCCTTAAAGTCTTTTTGCTTAAGCTAGCAGGAAGTAAAAAAAAATTACAGGTGCTGACATGTAGCTAGAAAGTCCTCTAACCAGTTGTTAAGGATCATCATCCAGCTACTCATTTCAACTAACATGGCTATTTTGAGGGTTTTTTTGTCACTTAAACAGTATGTAATTCAATACTTCACCTGTTATTTTGTGGATATGAGATAAGTAGTATAGATAACATAACCAGAGAGATCAGTATGGTTTATATCACAGTGTGTAGTCTACTGAAACATATCATCCAAATTCAGTATACATCTGTCATCTGTACATCCAGACAGATGTGTTGAAGGTATGACCTTCAGTTGACAAGCAGGAGTGTCTCCGGCTTGGTTGGACTATAGCATTCATTAACTCTCTCTGATTGGTTCCTTTCTAGCTTATTCCTTATTTAAACCCTTAATTTTGTCCCAGATCTTTGCAAAATCTTGCTATATATTTCTTACGCATTTCTGAGCCTGTTTTTTCTAATTTGGATTCATTGCTTTTTGTTGTTTAGAGTGTCCTGGTTTTACCTACATTAACCCCTCCTGACTGATTTTTTTGATGCTTGCTGAAAACTTTGACTCAAATTCCTGGAAAGCTACTAACAAACATGTCATGCACATGCATGCTCACGCTTCCTGCCAATCACTCCTGCACAGTACAGCACAGCTATCTGGGATGGCACAAAGCACAATGTATTGGTCGTAACTAGTCTTAGATAATTACAAATTGAGTGGAATGATCACAGCTTAAATATCAGCATTATTTCCTAACCTCTTTAGCCACCCTTGACTTTTTATCAGTGCACAAGTCTACACAGAGTACAACGCTCCAGGTGTGCAATACTCACATGTGCATCACTGCTGATGAAACAACATGCTCTACAATTTTGCAATTTATGTAAGACTCCCTGGAAAAGATTGATATCCTTTTGAAAATGGCCAATTTTATCATAACACAATGCTGAGGTTTCACTTTAAGAAGAATGTTGAAGGAGAAAGCCCAACACATACCACATGCCCTTGAACTCATTTGTGCTTTGCCATTTTCATAGTGTATAATTAATAGCATCTGGGTTTTAAGCATCTCCTTGAAAGACAATTATCAGTGACATTTGCTTTGGAACATGTTTTAATACCAGGCTACTCTACTACCAACATTTGTTTTCGGGCTATTATTAGTGGCAGCAGCTAAAATGTTGCTCAGGGCTGGGCTGACAGTATAACACCTTATACAGTGCACTGCCATGGACACAGAGAGTCAGCATTTTATGGAAACCCTTGGGGAGTCCAAATAAATGTGATTTCTTTTTTTGCTTTTCTCCCCCTCTCCTTCTCTTTTTCCTTACCCTCTCTTTTATCCGCACCTGAGACCCACCCTAGCAAAATTTGCAGCTATCAGCAAAATTAAAAGATGGGGACAATGCAGCCTAAACTCAGGAGTCATCAAGAAACTTGGGTTCTGGGGGGGCTTGAAATGTTCAGAGGTACAGCTGTACAGTTCCCCTTGCATCCCTCTAGCAGAAAAGGCACCATCACACAAGCAAACATGCACAGCTCTGCACTTGCCGCTCGCACACGCAAGCTCTTCCTGCAAAACAATAGTTCTTTTTTTAAACCCACCACTGCGCACAGACTTATTTTCACCCATGTTGGTCAGCACTGCTGTTTTATCCAAAATCAGTCACTTCCCCTGCTGGCCACTCGTGGTTATGCAGCTGAGCTGTGAATCTGTCTCTCTTGTCCTCTGATAAAGAGTATGTTTTGTTAACAGAGGATTATCCCAGGGCAAAATGCCTGCTGAAAGGGGAAGAAAGCCCTCTCTGCTCCCATGATCCCCCCTGCTCTCGTAGAGTAATTTATCATGTTGCAAGATGGCAGTTTGAGCACAGCTGCTTGGCGATGCTAACATTGGGGGTGTTTTGTTTGTTTTTGTTGAGTCAGCTTCATGATTAATATGAGCACAATAACTAGAATCAAAGCTGGAGTTCAGGGGAGAGACCAACCTGGCACTGTTTAATTTCTTCAAGCTATGACAAGCTGTCAGACATCTGCCAAAAGTGGTTTGGATAAAGAATGTGTAATGCAGAACACTCTGGTCATGACCAAGCCTGAAAATAACCAAAACTTGTGAGATTGTTAGGCAACGGTCCTATTTTATGTAGCTACATTACTAACATAAAAGCACCTGCAGCGTCAATGTCACTCATAATATTAAAGATCAGTGATTTGGAACAGTTTGTGGTATTTGTCAAAAAAAGAGGCTTCTGTTTACCGCCTTCTTAGGTCCCTCTTGGGCTAGCCTATTAAGACAACACTAAAACTCTATATTTAAGATGAGCTCTTTACCGGTTCGGGGTCACGGTAAAGCTGAAGCCGATGTCAGGGAAAGCTGGGTGCAAGGCGGGATTACATCCTGAATGGTACGCAGTCCATCACAGGGCACCATGCTCCTCACCTGGGGCAATTTAGCATATTCAATGCACCGACTGGCACTTTCGGGAGATGGAAATTCACATGGAAACTGGGAGCACAGAAACTCCACACAGACAGTAACCTGAGCTGGGGAACCCTGAAGCTGTGAGGAGGCAATGCTACCCACTGTGCCACCTCAATGCCCTTAGAAAAAGAAAAAATGGATAGATTGCATTTTGAGTGTTCTGGTAGCTTGTGTCTGAGTGTCACAAGAAAGGAGGGACTCCCTCTCACACCCTGAAATATTAGTACGTGTAGCGTGTACTTGTACATCGTAGACCATTTCTATAATTCATCCTGTTATTCTTAATCTTGCAGATTTGTTTGCATGAATTTTGCTTTAGCTCTGTATTGCAAAGAAAAAACATTTGGAGTTCTGGAACAGTCTATTATTTTGTGTTTATTTATGCTTTCTGTGTGTAGGATATTGAAGTTTTTGGTCGCCAAGCGCAAGTTTAAAGAAACACTGCGACCATATGATGTGAAAGATGTGATTGAGCAGTATTCAGCTGGACACCTAGACATGCTGGGCAGAATTAAGAGCCTGCAGATGAGGTTAGATTTACTAAGAATTTGAACAGTGGTGTTTGTTTCTGAGAACATTCCCATTTCAAGTTGCACATAAAATATTGAGATTAATTCTTAAATCCTTAATCTTTTGGCCTTAAGCAATTTACCAATACAGAAATGCTAAAATTGTGTGTGTGTATGACTGACTGACTGACTGAATATATGAATGAATGAATGAATGAATGAATGAATGAATGGTGTGTGTTTAACATTTTGACTTTCCTCACATAATCATGGAAAATAATTCCACATGCCTGATAAAATATGTTTCTATAAATAGATCTGAACATATTCTGTAATTTCTTGTACATTCTTCATTACATAGGATATATCAAAATATATATATTTTTTTAAAAATGTATTTAATAAGTTAGTAATTTCTTATTTATAGAAAACTTTGTGTTACTTATAAGAGTTATTTCACTAACAACATAAGTTATGTACAAACATTTAAGGATTAATATCTGAAAGGATACCTTTAATAACGCTAATTTCACAAACATGGAATGATCAATTAAGTGTCAAATTTATAAAGGAAATTATAAACTACACTGACTAATTCTTCTGCCTAAAGGGTAGATCAGATTGTAGGCCGAGGTGCTGTTCCGTCTGATAAAAGGGGAAGGACAGAAAAAGGTGAAAAGACTCCTCCGGAACTGGATCTGCTGGACGAGCTGAGCATGATGGGACGTGTAGTTAAAGTGGAGAAACAGGTAGGTCATGAAGAAGTTCTTAACACAAATGGTAAAAAAAAAAAAAAAAGTTGTTTTTAACAATGAGAGAACAAATAATAATTATCCCCATAAATCTAATTTGTTACTTCCTTATGAAAAAGAGGACATTTTAGAAACAAATTATTTAACACAAAAGCCTCCAAAGGCCTCTGGGGCTGAAAAGGTGATGTATGTGTTACTTAATTTGGTCATTTCTTTTCAGTGTAGTTCTGTGTGCAACTTATTATATTGATTTTTTTTAGTATAGAAATGACAAATTGTCTTACGTTTTAAAATATAAATAAAGAGATATATACATATGTAAAAGTATATTCACATACCAAAAAAAAAAAAATCTACTGCCTTTTTTGTTCATCTCATTAGTCAAGATGAGATTTATAAACCTGGTTTATGCAGCTGCAGCATCCACGTAATATCCTTAGGTCTCAGATCTCTTTGTGAATACAACTTTTAGTATGTTCCCTTCGCTCAACATCACAGTGGATGTCAGTGGCAGCAGCTTTTAAAGCCATTGCGTGAACTCACTCTTATTTATTTCCATTTTTTACTTAGTTTCAGGTGACAGTGAATCCTGTGCATTAGATAGATCTGATGTGCCTGACATTTCTTATGGATTTACTCACACGTTCTATGTTCAGCCACCATTAACACTGACTTTCTCTGATCTCCCAGGTGCAGTCCATTGAGAACAAGCTGGACCTACTGCTGAACTTTTATTCTCAGTGCCTAAAAAAGGGCTCGTCCCACTTCACGCTGTCCTCCTTACTGGAGCCTGACCTCACCTCTGACTACCACAGTCCCACTGACCAGCGAGAGCTCTTCCCCTCTGCCAACACACTCAACATCTCCCATTCAGACAGTGGCAACATGGAGTGAGCTCTGCAGAGAGCAGGAGAACAATGAGCTGTGACTGCAGCCACGGGACACGCAGCCAGGAGCTTCAAGTCTCACATGACGTATCCCGAAAAGCCCTTCTTACAGCCTTTTAAATGCTCCAGCCATTATCACATTCTGACATGGCGTTGCCTACCTCTACACTGATGTATGACTTTAAAATGTTTTATGACTTGAGTATGCACCTTGTTACAACCCCATTAATATGTTTATGTCTATAAATATTTGAATGTTATGAATGTACAATTTGTTAGTTTGACCATTATCAGCACTAGACGTTTGTTCCTCTCTTTTCTAAATCCAGTATTTGTCCAATAACATACACCTCATATTTAATATTCATGTCCTTTGTTATTTTCCCTCACTTAAAGACCTCTCCCTTTGTGCTTATCTGCATTATTATTATTATTATTATTATTATTATTATTATTATTATTATTATTATTATTGTATGTGGTGTTAAAAGAAGACAGTCTATGTGCATTCTTGGGTAAACACTGATATTTCATTTGAAGGAAAAACAAGTTTATAAGATACGATGAATTAGCAGAGGTTTTTTTTTTTTTTTTGTGAACACATGTCCTGAGAACTTTTCAGTCTTCCAAAGGAGAGGGGATGGAGCACTGTTACTTGACCACTAAAACTCATTCATTTACTGTCACCTCTCCCATCTCTTAAAAAAAACACAAATAAGTGTCTGTATTACATTTTATGCACATTTCATTTGTCTTTTATTTCTAAATGCTGTGATAACAGAGTTCTTAACATGGAATAGTTCTTTTTGTTGTTTTATTTTGTTAAAATGAGTAGACTTCAATAAGAATTCTATTTTTCTGAGATTGGGGGCTTTAGTTTTCAAATGAATCTGAGCAAAGTTTGAATTTTAGATTTTGGTCTCTGTTTCACTTTTAAGCTTTGAGCTGATGCAGCATCCTTTTTGCCACGAGGTGGCGCTGAGCTTCTATTGAATGTACTGCATACCCTTAACCTCATGATGTGGACAGTTCAGCACTATAGTCAAAAGCTGGACAAAGGACAAAAATCTCTTTCCTAAACTCTTGATCTGTTTGTTGCATGGCTCAAACAAACATGCCCGTGATGGGAAGAATGAACCAGGTCTGGTGTGGCACTCTCACAGTACTTTCACACACCATGGTAACTTCTTAGCTGCTTGCAGCGCTTTCTATACTGCGCAGATTAGGGTACAGCTTTCTGTTTCTCTCAGATGTCTCTCAAGAGCCCACTGTGCAAAACAACAAAGAAATGAATAATTAATCAATAAATGATATATAGATAGGAATTGAAATGAATATTCCTCCATGAATAGTAGTGCATGTCTGGAGGCCTTTTTAGGAGGAGGAGTAGCATAAGTAGCATACCTTTCTTTTTTATTTAGATGTAATTTAGACTTAGAGTAGGGTTTATATGCCCTGTTCTCATGCTTAGATCCTCTTTCCTTTGTGCCTTGCCACCTTTTTCATCCTGCATGTAATTCAGACCAAATGAAATGGTGCAGCCCTACTGGAATATAATGAGAAAACATAAGGTTCTGCTGTATGTGCTTTTGCACATCTATTACTTTTATTGTTTGTTTTTATAAAGATCTCTAATTACCCCTACTGTAAGAGGCATGTCATGGCATAAGTCATTAGTGGATAAAATAGGAATGGTCACATATTATTTTGGTGATACACCCACTGGGAATTGTCATGGTTTCCCATATTTGCCCAGTATAGATTTTCTGAGCAGAAGCAATCAAAATTAAGTGATTGATCTAAGACTTTAGTCTTTGTGCATGAGCTCCATATCAGTATCTATGCATGTAATGTGGGGGAGGGGGGGTCCAGCTTTATTAAAAATGCTGCAGCCAGTTTGGTCAAACAAGAGCATGGCAGGAGAAGTAGAGGAAACAGCACTTCTATGCCTTATCTTCATAATTCGAGCATACGGATGTGTTTACGATACAAAGGTAGACCTAAGCATTGTTTTGGCCTACTTGTCATGGCATTAATGAATCATTCGAAATGGACTGAACTGGAGTACATACAATCCAAAAAGAGTTTTCTACATAACCATGTTTGCACCTACACATGTTCGGATATTGTATGCTCTTGGCAAAAAAAGAAGTTTATCTTCCTCTCACAACATACACACATTTTGCTTTGCCTTATTCTTTTGTTTGTTTAGTCTTTTGTTAATTCTTTTACATTCATTTACTTCCTTTTTTCCTGTTTGGTATTCCTTACATTTAGGTTTTTGATTCACTTCTCTCGTCATATCGTTACTTTCTGCTCTTGTTGATTTTGTGTTGAGCTCCACAAAGCTACCTTTAAACATTTCTATTTTATTCATTGATTGTGTTTATGGACATGATTATTATCTGCTAAAGTGAGAGATCATTTGCTCTACAATATGTATGTTCAGTCTAGTATGATTGTAAAAGAAGAATGAATAAAGCCAGATTTTGTTTAAGAAAAAGCAGAATTATTATTATTATTATTATTTGTAATGGCGCTCCATCAGTAATTTTCAGAGCTGCTGGAGACACAGTAATTGTACGCACATCACATGAGTCCAGGAATGTTCATTTTGAAGATTTACTGAAGTGAATAAATTCTGTTTACAAAACTTTCAGACATACAGTAAAAAAAATTTAAAAAAAAAAGAAAAAAAGAGGACTTTATGCCTGTATGCTAATTTTCCATCACTATATTTACATAATTTTGTTATGTATTATATATACATATACAGTAAACCTGTATTTTATTCTTCAACCTATTCTGCTGATGTAAGAAGAACATTTATGTGTTGTGTTTATTCCGCATGCTGGAATAACAGGGCAGAAATATGGAAACAGGGTAGAAATAAGCAAAGGCACTGTATATTTAATAAATATTTCAATTTAGAAAGTGGAAAGTACCACTTGGGGAGATATGGAAAACATATATACACATAAAAAAAGGCAAAACTGCATAAAATAAAAGTTTATATAAATATTGTGCTTTTATATTTAAACACATATAAATATATGGGTGCCATGGGGTGCAGCAGGTACATTTATAGCATTCAGTAGATGCCCTTATTCAGGGCAACTAACAATTAGCTCATTTATACAACTAAGCAGTTAAGGGCCTTGCTCAAGGGCCCAGCAGTAGCAGCTTAGCAGTGCTGGGATTTGAACTCTTAACCTTCTCATCAGGAAGCCAATGTCTTAACTGCGGAACTACTACTTCCAAGGAAGCTAGGTTTGATCCTGAGCTCTGTGTGGAGTTTCATTTCATGTTCTCCCTGCATCACTGTGCATTTCCTCTGGGTTTTCCTGTTTCCTCCCACTTCCCAGAAACATCCTGGTACATGGATCGGCTATGCTACAGAGATCCTAAGTGTGATTGACAGTGTGAATCCAGGGTGTATTCACACCTTGTGCAGAGTGTTCCTAGGGGTTGAGTGGGGTTGAGGTCAGGGCTCTGTGCAGGACACTTGAGTTCTTCCACTCCAACCTTTTCAAACCATGTCTTCATGGACCACTTTGTGCACAGCAGCATTGTAATGCATGGCATCCTTAGTTCCAGTGAAATTGTAATCCTAGAGCATACAAAGTGAAGTGAAGTGAAGTGACTTGTGGCCAAGCATGGTGACCCATACATGGAATTTGTGCTCTGCATTTAACACACCCGGAGCAGTGGGCAACCTTTTTTGCTGCGGCGCCTGGGGAGCATTTGGGGGTTCGGTGCCTTGCTCAAGGGTCTCACCTCAGTTGTGGTATTGAGGGTGGAAGAGAGTGCTGGTCATTCACTCCCCCCACCTACAATCCCTGCCGGACCTGAGACCTTTGGGTTACAAGTCCAACTCTCTAACCATTAGGCCACGACTGCCCCCAGGCATTATAGAAAGGCATTATAGAAAGTCATTATTAACAACTGTGTGCTTCCAACTTTGTGGCAGTTTGAGGAAGAACCTCATATGGGTGTCCACATACTTTTGGCCATATAGTGTATATTATACAAGCTTGTTGTATGCTGGATTAGTGTGTGCCGCCCCTGGGTGTGTTCTCACACCTCTGAAAGCGTGGTTAGTGCATTGTGTGGCTTTTCCGAGTCCGGTCGCTAGGCGGAAGTGTGATGTTGCTTTTGTGAAAAACTCCACGTTGTAACGATGTGACGTCATACCAACTCTCATATTCAAGATGGCGGACAGTCACAGGTTCACTTCTGTGTAAATAAAGTATCAGGCTAAACGACGTCTAAGCTATGAGCTGCCACGTTGTGTGACTGTTTTTAGTGGAGAGTTATCTGAAAAGTAACGTTAGTGGTATTACAAGGGATGACTGAGAATGGCAATATAGCTAAGGTAAGGACACGGAGGTTCATGTTTTTAGCCCTTTCTCCAGTGCAGTATGTGGTGAGCGTTAGCTAGCAAGCTAGTTGGCTTTAGATATCAAAGTAACGTTTCTATCTATCAGTTTACGAGAAATGACCTGGCATGTTATGTACTGATGAGTTACCTAGTGAGCTACATGTGTTTGTTAAGATGTCAGTAATGTGAAATGGCTGCTTACAACTTCTTAAACGTTTGCTGGTTAGTAAATAAGAAATCATTTCGACGGCGCGCGATGTTATAGGAAAATAATCAACGCCAGGGTGCTGTTTCATTTCTTGTACACCACAGCAGTTCGCCAACAATTACAATTTTCAGTGTGTTAATGAACGACACACCATGCTCTTTATATTAGTTATATAGTTATATTTAATGTTGTGTAAGAGTTACTGTTATTAGTCATGTTACAGCAGTTAGAAACAATTATTCCCTCCCCTGCCTAGTATTTTAATCTCTGTTGAAGTTAATAAGGCAAAACACACACACACATAGTTACTGAGAAACCGCAAAGCTCAAAGTCCTCTGTCCTGAAGACTCTCATGTGAAGGAAACCTTACAGACTGTTACAAAGCGCTGACACTGGAGACTCCTTCCATAAATGTGAAATAAATTCCTCTTTACAGAAAACGTCACCATATCAACAATTGGACGTTTTTCTGTGTTAAATAACAGCTTAATGCATTGCAGATAACTGTTCAATGCATTTATCGTTAGCCTTAGATGGTCCACCGTAAAAATCTTTGTGAATGAGTTATTACTGTAGGAAAGTTAATGTGTTAGGATGAGTGCATTAAGGTAATCTTATCATTTGAGTTACAGACGGTACTTCCATCAGTTGGGGGTTAGCACGTTTGCCTCGCACCTCCGGGCTTGGGGATTCGAATCCTGCATCTGCCCTGTGTGCACGGAGTTTGGTTTCCTCCCCCAGTCCAGAGACATGCGTAGTAGGCTGATTGACATGTCCACATTGTCTGTAGTGTGTGAATGGGTGTGTGAAATGTGTGTGCGATTGTGGAGGATAAGTGGTACAGAAAATAGATGGATGGATGGACTACCATCAGTGCTGTTATAGATCAAAAACCTTCTGATCAGTCAGAATAGAGAATTCTTCAGAATTAAAACAATTATCTAGATAATGTCTCACACAGTTGTGTTACCATTTCCATTGTTAGCTCATACACCTTAGGAAGATTGCCATAAGTACCACAAAAGTAAATTTTTCTGGGATTTTCTAAATTCAATCCATGTTTCTATCACTTGTTAATTGAATTGTTGATGTCTGGCTCAAAGTTAACATGTTATACTCACCTCTCATCTCATGTTCTCAGCGTTTGTTGGTGTTTAGTATAATGTCTGTTGAAAGCTCTGAGGTGTTGGTAAACTACAGCAGTGCTGTTTTTCCTCCCAGCTGAGCTGAGGGATGGAGAGTGACTGCAGGATTCCCATGTCATGTTTAAGACCCAGAGTTCTGGTCCTGCATGCACTTTTCTGGGGATTGGTCTCTCTCAGGTTAGCAGACAGGATTACAGCATCATACAGTATAATGTAGACACATACATTATATAATTCACTTCTGTGTCAAAAAAATTCATTTCACACCCATAGCACAAGTTTGAGTTGTGTTTTTAAAGTTTAAGTGCCATGTTTATCATATATTTCATGATAATATATTATTTTAACTCACTGTCTTATTTCTTTGACTTAATGACTCAAGATATTATGGTTTTTTGAGTTATTGTCACATTATTTTTAAATATTATCTTATCTTGACTTGATACACGCTCAGAAAACAAGGGTACTAAACTGTACCTTTCCTTGTCGCTGGGGTGGTACTGTCACGGGTACATTTTCATACCATTAATATGTATCTTTGACTTGGAAACGTAGATATATCGTACCTTTTAAAATGATTCAAAGTACATGCACCTTACTAGGTCAAAGATACAAAAGATGTACCCTTGAGGGTACCACCCAGCGGCAAGAAAAGGTACCATTTAGTACCCTTTTTTGAGAGTATGTTTAACAGACATAATGCCTTGAGATAATGACATGCCACATCCGCTTTATTGGTAACCTTTGGCCCTTTTATTTTGTGTTTTCAGAGTGTTTGGGGCGGCACTTCTTGGTGAGGAGAAGACCACAGGTATGTGTAGCTGTACGGTCATTACCAACAATTACAGCTCATTTATATGCGTGCGAATGTGTGAGTCCCTTAATACTGATTATACCATGGTCTGTCTGAATACTCGATTCTGATTGGCTGGAAGGTGTGCGTTCAAACCGTTGAATGCACAGGTAGTTCCAGTCAGTTTAACCACTGTTCGAAATCAGTGCGCTGCCTATGAACTATTGTAACCATAGTAACATACAGTTACAGTTGCATACAGTAGTTAAACTCACAGCTTCATTATTAGTAGAGACACGGCAGAGATGCAGGCAATTCACACACGCACAATTTCTCTCTCTCTCTCTCTCTAATAGCTATTTATTATATTTCATTCAAATAAATGTAATCTTATCGCACTACTTTATCTCTGTAGTTTAGAGCAGGCAGAATTCTAGATCTAATGGCCCCTATATAAAATAACTAACGAAAATTAACAATTATTTTTGTCCTTTCAGTCAAATTTTGCACTGCAAACATCAATGACAGCTTTAACTTGTCAATGCTGGCAAGTGACCAT
Organism: Pangasius djambal; assembly: GCA_022985145.1. Taxonomy (NCBI): domain Eukaryota; kingdom Metazoa; phylum Chordata; class Actinopteri; order Siluriformes; family Pangasiidae; genus Pangasius; species Pangasius djambal. The sequence goes on from CM040997.1 coordinate 11,520,676, forward strand.
GGTAAAAGTGGAATAATCCACGGCTAGGTGTGCGTTACATGATTTTACTGCCTTGCGCTTCATGTCAGGTGGTTCTTTGCCTCCATGTCATGCATTAAAATCGTGTAATGCACACCTAGCCATGGATTATGCCTTATATATTCCACCATAATTTAGCACTAATGACAAGTCTACACCACAAGTGATGTGTGAGCATGTGGTCATTTATCGAAATATGGTGAATACCTAAATCATTAGCTAACAGATGCTTTTTTGTAAATATTAATAAATAATTAAATAAATAAATTAAACAAATAAATAAATATTTTAAAAAATATATAATTAAGATATTTACTACTTAATCTTTTTATTTGCAAGTAGGTACACTGGAAAGCGGATAGTGAACATTGTCATCAAGTTTGAAAAAATCTTGACAAAATCTCATGAGAGAGAGCTGTCATCTGATATTTTTGTTTTTGCCAACAAAGTTCTCGATTCCAGAGTGATAATGAGATACAAAATACAGGCGGTGGATCAGCATTCTCATTTATGAATAGTGCCTTTGCGGTCATATTTTCCCAACGGTGATGAATTTCCTCAGATACAATTGTTAAGTGGGGAAAAGAGTCAAAAAGAAAATAGATATAGATCACTTTATTAATCCCAGTGGGAAGTTTGGAGAGTCTAAGACTTTAGTTTAAGACTTTATAAACAATGCACATGAGCATTTAGCCAACATGCTGATTTACATCTTGACTTTTTTTCGTAACATGGTGACACAATATGCTGCTTCTCACATGCATATAAATTTAGTTTGGGTTGTGTGTAACATGCATGCAGTATACTATAGTTTTCAGCAGATTGCCTAGTCTAAGGTACATGTAAACAGTTCATGCATACTCTGCACCCAGAATGATTTTTTTTTAGTTTGATGTAAATATGTGCACGTAAACAGAGCCACTGGGCCTGTTGGAGTGTATACATGAACATCTTCTCTTCAGATTGATTGAACAGTCAGATTAAACATAAACATAGCTGGTGTAAATCAGTGTGGTAATAACCTTAACATTTTGGTATTTCTTATGCTTCTGAATTGCAGTAACAAAGGCGGTGACCATGCCATGTTGGCAAGTGGAAGAGTTTGTAGTTGCGAAAGAATGCACTTTGTGTAGTGCTTTTCAAACGGTAAGAATTGTATCAGGGAAAACTACACAAAAGATATCTGTTGCTGTTATGATTATTATACCACTGCGCTGTTGAATTCTCAAATCTGATTGCTCAGAAGGTGTTGATTAATTTTCTATAGCAGCAGCTCTGACTGTAGTGCTCGCTATAATTCAGATAACAGATTTATTAATGTGCTCATTCTAGAGAAAACAAAAACTTTTTTGTCATTTTTTTTTTTTTTAGTAAAGCCATGGAACTTTACTAAATCTCCTTTCGGCTTGCATTAATTCCCCCCTTATTATCTCTGCAGAAGACGCAAATGGCCTGCAGCCAAACGGGATACGTGGAGAGGATTAACTGTACCAAGTCCAACAAAGATGAGTACAAAAGGTGAATATTGTTTCTCCGCGTTATTTCTTTCACTGATCTCATCTTTCTGGCTCTGACAGTGAAATGACTTAAATGGTATTTTCATTTGGATCGTCCAAATGTTTCGCAAATGCCAATTATTGTGTGTTTCTTTTGAATGATACAGAGAGCTCCAGTAAGATTACGTTATCAAAAGAGCATCATTCGAACACAGAATCAGAGACTGTCCAACACTCACACTTACCACATTAAATAGTGTGCCAGAGAAATCGGCCACATGTTGAATGAACCTTTTAGTAAGCAATGCTGGTTTACTTGTTAAGCCTTTAGCAGCCACAGTTAAGCTTTCTGCATTCCCATGGCCAGTACACTTGTGGCCGATACCACATACTAAATACAGTCAGCTCCCTTCGGCACCCCTCATAAAGACAGGTGGAAAAGTGGTTAGGAAAAATGTCTTTCTGGTTAGTTAGCTTAATCTTACACTGAAAAATGAAAGAGGTCTAACCATTAATTATAACCATTGTTATAAAAAAGAAACTGAAAGTTAGTTTTTGAACAAAACCCTGAAGAGTACACATAGTAACGTGCATGGTAATGTGCAGTTTGGGATTTGGCTTCATAGTAACTGATACTGAAATACACAGTTATGCCATTATGTACTTGTTAAAAAAAAAAAAATCTATATCACTTTTTCACTTTCAGTACACTGACCGCAATTTTTTGTAATTTTTTTATTTATGGTATTTTAGTTATTATGCACAAATTTAAAACCTGCCTAAAACAGGTGGATTAAAATCTCACTGTAGTGTTCATCCAGTCAGATTCACAATAAAATGTTACATGATCATCCTCTTTTTGTGTGTGTGTGTGTGTGTGTGTGTGTGTGTGTGTGTGTGTGTGTGTGTGTGTGTGTCTAGCTGCCGCTCAGCAGTGATGGAGGAGCACCTCTTTTGGAAATTCGAGGGTGCCATGTTAGGCCTTACTGTTGTCTTTGCACTAGTGGTGATCGGCCGGCAGAGGTCTTTAGACCGCCAAGCCTCGGAAAAGGTTCGCAGGCAGATTGAATCTATTTAGTACTCAGAACTGTACTGAGAAGTATTGTACATGTGAAGAGAAGATCTAACACGCTCCAGAGTTACAGTGATCATCATTTTGTCAGTGTTCTAGCACTGCTGTAGTAGCCAGTTTAACTGGCCTGGGGTGTGTTCACTGGACACTTGTAGACAAAGCTTGTCATACCTGGATGGATGGACACAGTGTTTATTGTTTTAACTTTGACAGCAAATGTGGATGGCAGATGGCCATGGCTGCTTCCATGCAACATCTTTTCACACAAGTTGCTCATGATATTTTTCGGTGAACTTTTAACTGTGAAACCACCAGGATTTAATAAGGAAGTCAGCATCTAAATCAACAGACGTTATAATAGAAAGGATTAACAGTTTGCGTACTTGAGATTTTGTACTTAAGATTTTCTGTTCCCTAGCAGGTAATGCACAGCTGATACTACATGTTCTAACTAACACTCTACTGATCTTGTGTACAAAGAAAGTTCATTTTGATATTTGTTCCAAATTAAATTGTATTGTGTTTAGAATTCTGCTAAATATTATTTGCCCCGACTGTCATACTGAGATATTTTAATTACAAACTGAATCTGACCCTGCTTTACTGTGTGTTTTAATAAGTGTGTTGCAAATCAAATTACAGGGAATGTAAACATGGACACAAGAATCAGGTTTTTGTTTGTGTGTTTGTTTGTTTTATTGTAAAATATGATCATTTTCACATGCTGATGTCCCATAGGAACCTGAGAAATGTTCTAGTTTGCTCTAGTTTTACTGATCATGTATAGACATCCATATATTCCAGTTGCTCACTAAACAGTTTAGAAAAGACTGCATTTCAATTTTCAGTTTAAAATTTTGTGGTTTTGTTTCTGATTCCAGTCCTTATGATTTTGGTTCTGAAGCACAGCTTCTGTTTGACTATAAGTGTTTGCTTGTTATGTTGTGCATAGTTTTCATTGTGTCTCAGCACCAGTTTGAGGTTTTATTTATGAAATACATGCCAGGCACTGCACATATTGCTGCTGACATTTACTCCATCTAAGACATAAATAAACTCTATTATGTAGGTTAATGGGCATATGTTACTTTTTAAATGAGCTAATTACTAATTGTTGGATATGACTAATGTCCTTTTTTTCTGCACAAGTGGAAGCTACAGTCGTTGGTTTCAGGTACACAGCTGATCTTTTACTACGCCATGCCCGTCTGGTCATGTGCGTGCTCTGGCAATGTAAAAAGTTTGCAAAAGTTGAGTTTTATTGATTTCATTGATGTAATGAAGAAAAGGCTGCATGCTGTTTTCTCTTTAGCCAGTTTTACTGGTCCAACTGACTGTAGATAATGTATTTTTATGAAAGATGTGAGACATTTCCTATTCTCTGTATTTAAAAGGAGAACTGTGGAATAAACCAAATAGAAAGAATTATTGTTGTGTATTTTTTTTTTTTAACAACACACGTTGATCTACATGTTTTGGTATTCTTCATAAAGCAAATTATTTTCAAGTGAGGCCTATTTGTCAAGCATTTTGTACCACTGAAATGTGAGATTAAAAATTTGTTAAGAAGTGAGTGCATTTTGACATGAACCAATTTGGCAATGCTGAGATTTTTTCAGTCAAGATCAATTCTTTCCCATTTTGCACTGTATAGGGTGAAATATGCACAGAACAATAGTGTTTATCTGTTATTAGACATACCAGAATTGTTCTTCACCTTCGTTTCACATGTCTGCAAACTCCAAGAAAGCTGTTAAAATCTTTTCCTCAACACAGTTATGCCACCTGTGTTGATTTTTGCATGGGTCGATCTTGTCTTCAAATATGTAAGAGCTTCGTAAAGAGTGTTCTATTCAAATGGTATGCTAAGGAACCGTAAATATAACGAGAAACAAAATCAAATATACCTGCAAGCAGCAATTGGTGGGCCCAAGCACCAAGGGTGCAGCAGTGTCTGTTTCATGAGCCAGTGGATCTTGACACTGAACAGATTTGTGAACTTTGAGCCACATTTATTATGCTACACTTCCTGCTATACCGCATCAAGATATCAAAAATCCCTTGGCCATTTAGCATCATGGATATACTGACATCATGCTGATGAGTCTCGCTTCCTGTTGTCACTTGGTGTTGCTATGACAATAAATTACATTTGGCATATGCATGGGATTATTCCTCATCATAGAACATACATGTGTGGTTTGAGCCGCATCGCACCATCTACAGTAGTATTATGCCACACTTACTTTTGTGCACTATGTGACCTGTCAATTGATCGCGTCACCATTGCAAAATCCTTTAGGGTTTAAAAAATTCCTTTGCAATTTTGCATCATGGAAATCTCCAAATCATGCTGACCAAATTTGGTTTGAGTTAGTGTATGCGATTGTAAAATTTGTCTTTCTTGAGGAGACCCATATTCCTACCACTGGTGCATGTTTCGTGCATGTTGGTGACCACCATGGAAGCACCTAAAAATGGCCAAAGTTTTGGAAAATAATAAACAGGCCAAAAACACTTGGTGCTTGGACCCTAATTTAAAATTCATTGTCCAGTCATACAATGAATTGCTTGGTCCAGTTTGTTAATTTGTACTCACAAATTCTAATTGGTGTTGATGGGCTCCAGTGGAATCTTCTCTGCTGGCTTTGCATCCACACAGGTAATGATATATAAAACTATACAAACCTAAATAAACAGTCATGTCAAGCTTGGGATAGTAAGGATGTGCAAGGATGATCGCTCTGCTACAAAAGTCCTGAGCTTCTCCTACGTCACTCGAAACAGACCAGTGGCCCATGCCTGACTGAAAACATTTCTAGCCGACAGTTTGAAGGATTTTTGAAAGCTCTTAAAGATTCCGTCAAACACAATACTTTTACTTCTTCTGAGATAAGTGAATAGCAACATACAGCAGCGTAAATGTAATGATCCACTCAGGTAAATCATCTGGACATTGGATCACTGTGTGTAGCCCAGCCACATATGTGTGTATGCTACAAATGTCTAGAGCAGAACTGAAATGTCCAGGTCATGATTTACCCGAACAACAAATTACAATCAGGTTCAGGATAATTTTTTTATTCCATTCCATATTCAAATAAATGTCATGTCAGTGGTGACCTGGCAAACTTCACTGATGTGAATGCAGTGCGTATTATCTTGTTTGGCTACTGATAAAGGTCTTCTCTGACATAGGAAAGGGCACAATGTCATTAATTCTCAGTGTGCTCTGCTTTAGGAAATGTATTCAGAGACGTTCGGTTAGTGCTCTGTAAAGTTCAGCACCGAGTCAAAAACCTTTGATGCGAACATCAGACGCCAAAAACCTATTACTACAATCAGATAAAAACCCATTGGTCAGTACAGCTGGATATATTTAGCTGCTGGCCTGTAATTACTAGGTCTGCTGCATTTGTGCCATTAAATAAAAAACTCTCACCTTTGTGCCCTTTAATGTTTGTCTTTTAATTATATGACTTGATAATTTTCTTTCAAGAATGCATTCACGATATGTGGTCACATTTCACATAAATGAATACAATAGATCATTTCACCTATGTCACAGTCACCTGCTTGATATTTGCCTCCCTTATTGGAAATGCCTACCTTAATGGAATTATAATGTATTAACATACATACATATATACCTTTACAATGTATAGTATCTATATAAATGCATATCAGAATAAATGCAGAATTGGATATTAATTATACAGAATCAATGAGTCTTGAAGACATTTTATTAAACAAAAATAAATAAATGTAGCCATACATGTGTCTTTATCAAACATACATGAGAAGTTTACGAACTAGACAACAGTTTTAAGACATCAGCAACGTAAGATCCCATCAGTGCTAGCTGCACTATGTCTGATGGAAAGTGTAGATCTGCAAGCTCAGTCAGTAGCAGCGCAGGAAGAAGGTGTTGCACGCACTCCCTCTCATACAGTCACACAGGCGGCCGATGCGTGGTCCGTGCTTCAGGGCACACCGCTCTCCTACATCGCACTAAACAACAACATGTGCATATAATCATCATAAACCTGTGTACCTGCACCATGTAATTATGTAGAGGACAAGGTTGCAACTGCAGAATATCTGATTGGTTCCTTGATGCAGAATGTACTGGTTTCATTGTTAATACTCAAAATATCTACAATGGTTTAAGATTTAGGGTGAATTCAGATATAGTGGGACATATAGTTTTTGGACATATAGTTTCCACTTGTCTGAAGTTGGTTGCCATTAATAAAACAAAATCCCCAACACATTATATATTTCTGAATCCTCAAGGTGTTGACTACATAGTGAAAGAAAAATGTTGATTATATACTTAAGACGCATGGCTTACACTGATTGAAACCCATTTTAATGACATCTTTCAGAAGCCTGAAAGGAATAAATTATAAATGTGCATTTTATGCTTAATTTGTTACTGTAGTACATTTATGTATCATAAATATGTGTAATAATATTAGTCATGACAATTTTGTAACCTTATAAAATATGGCCAAAGCATTTGGAATTTTTCCTTCCTCAACTTTTTTGGGGTCAGCTTCTGGTCTGATGCTGACCACACCCTCTTATCTGATGTCACATTAATTAAGTCATGTTGCATCAATCAAGCTGTTCCGATGCAAGAGCTTAGTGACATAACCTTTGACTTTCAGATATCTGGCCAAAAAATAAATGCTGTTAAGTTAAACTGTCTCAATTTACCTGATACCCAAATATACCTGAATTCACTGCAATCAATCTGTAAAATCATCAAACTGTATTCCGTAATTTACCAAATCTGAATGCACAGGAGTAGCCTAATATACAAAAGTCTCCATACATAGGGGAAGTTAACATTTTTTAGCAAAATGTCTTCCAAAATCTTTCATACTTTATATATATATATATATTTATATATTTTATTTATTTATTTTTTTTTTTTTTTCCAGATATCCTTTAAGAATGCCTTTGACAAAAGAACATATTGAAATCATTCTCAGGGCTGGATCGGGAAGCTGTTGCAAGGTTACGATGGACTTCATAACACCAGATGTGAGTTCATCATAAGTGGCAGAAACAACTCCGTGTGTCTTTACAAAGAAATGGCAATCAGTTACATGTTGCTAAAAAGTGTTAAATTCCACTATGTATGGAGACTTTTGGGACACATATATGGACACATACACACATACACACAATCACACACACACACACACAGAGTATACTATATATATATATATATATATATATATATATATAAACCTACATTCTTTATATAAGGCAGCCTAGGCATTAAGGAGCATTAAGGAGCATTAAGGAGCATTAATGTAATCCTGTAGGCTAGATATTAATTCAATAACACATGTTCAGAGTGTACACACAGCCAGAGTGTTTAAAGTGATCCTGAAGGATTTGAATTTCACTCTACATCATCAAGAAAAAAGAAATTCAGCTGATTCATTTCCACAGTTGAAATAAATCAGACATCATTTCTCATGCTAATGTGTGTAAAGATTAGAAAGTACTCAGCTGTATTAGTTATTAAAATAAGTTCTTACCCTCGGAATGATGCTGGCTCTTTTATCCAGTGCTATCTGACTGTTTCCATCTCCTTCCAGAAGGCTTTCCAGTGCTTCAGCCTGAGCAAAATATATATATATATATTTTAAAAATAAATAAATATATAAAACCTGACACTAAGACAAGAGACACACCTGATCATTTTATCCATCTTTGTATCTTTATAAGATATTAATCACGTGCATCTGAGGAACAGCTGCAACCATAGAAGCCAAGTTCCATACTTAAATATGAAATAGTGCATAAAAGATTTTGTTTGTTTATTTGTTTGTTTGTTTTTTTACCATGTCTCTGGTGACTAGTTGCTCCTCGGACATGGACAGTCGGTGGTCCAGAGAAGTGTGAGCCTGACACACAGTGCTGAGCAATAACACACACACGCCGAGATACACCGCTGTCCTGATGATGTCCATGCTGCTAGAGAAAGAGTTTAAAGCAGACAGTTTCCAAACTTCCTCCCGTCTTCCTCCTCAGATTCTCTGCTTGCAGCGAAACTTTCTCTATTTATACAGCGCGAGCGCCGGACTGACGCATTCACGTGACGTCATCACCCCCGTCCTCTTCCGACAGGTGTAAATGAGTCTCCCAAATGCTAACTGCAAAATAAGGTCAGAAGATAGTCCCAAAAGAGGGAGAAAAGAAGGAGAGAGCTGATATGTAGTGCATGTAAACGTCAGATTTACTGTGTGCAAGCAAAGAGAGAACAGAGAGAGAGAGAGAGAGAGAGAGAGAGATTGCTAGCCATCCCTGACTGAACAAGCTGAGGAACCCTATACTGCATACTGAGATTTTTCTTTTTAAAAGCATCCATGATGTTATTGGATCTCAGTTTGCTGGGGTGATGGGTATAAACACATCCACATCAGATTGTTTGCTTTTAATAAATGTCTTAAATCGGATTATATTGGACTTTTGGTACACAAAAAAAACAACAACACTGAACGGTATGAAGAAACAATGCTGGGGCTGATTTCTTTCTAGCCCAGACTGTAGATTAGGGGTGTAACCAAGTACAAATACATTATTCGGATTGGAGTACATATCCAAACAGTAGGTGGTAAAGTAATCAGGTTTTGTTGTTGTTGTTTTGGAATGCTATCCAGTAAGCTTCAGAATAGGTGTATTCATCGGGATTCATTGCAGGACGAACAAAAAAATAAAAGTCATGCGAGTGAGAGGTTTTTTATTTTAATATGGAGGTCAGAGAAAGCTCACTGAAGCTCAGAGGAGGGTTGCCAGGTTTCAGCAAACCTTTTGAGCAATAAACAGACACAGATAATGGCATTGTGTTACACCCATTCTGTAGATTCATGCAGACTATCGGTGACAATCATGTTCAGTGAAGTGCTGCCTAGATTTTCTATGCATTTGGGATGACATTTAGCCCTCTTCACTGAGACATCTGTAACACATCATCAGCAGTGATTGAGAAGGTGCCTACGAAATGCAGTCATTGGTTGAACAAACCCAAACGAGGTGGATTATTTATTCTATTGTCCTTTTTTCCTCAAAATAACTTTGAAGGAGATGCTAAATATACAAAATATACATAGACTAAGCACACATTGTCCAGTCAAAGTACAAATTGGACAAAAGGACTGATAATAGAGCCATACATTTAGTATTTTTGGTTTGAATGAAAGAGTTCCATCTTTTCTGTTTACCGTGTTTGGTATTCAAACCCCAGTAGAGCATTATGAAAAGTAATTAATAATGAGAAATCATCAATGCAGCTGCCTATCTTTCTCTAAGTGTGTGTGTGTGTGTGTGTGTGTGTGTGTGTGTGTGTGTGCGTGTGTAATAGTCTGCCCTACATCATTTTTATTATGCTCTTATTCAATCCTAATAGTTTCATTGGTGAATTATTGTTAGATGATAACTTGTGCCATTTCACAAGGGTTTATCTTGGAACCCATAGCCTCCTGTTAGAGCAAATTGTCTGGCAGCATAATGTTCACTTTCTTTGTTACATGGAAGACACACAGCTATATATGTCACCTGAAATCCATTGACAGCTGCTGTTAAATGTCTCTAATTAATTGTCTTGAAGATATCAAGAGATGGATGGCTTTCAATTCCTCCAATTAAATGAAGGCAATTGAGAATATGATTTAATTTTAAATTTACCTTACATTCTTTTTAATAATCTTTTCCAACTTTCCCCATAAGTATTCTCTTTTTTATGAACTGGAGAAAATAACTGATACATTTATTTCTTCTTGCGTTGCCTACAGTAACTCACTATGCAGTGAGGTTAATCAGTTCCTATTGTCCTGTTCCCAGTTAGTACAGAATGCTGCTGCCAGATTGTTCGCTGAAGAAAGATTATATTTACCCAGTGCTTTACTCCATGGAAAGATAAGATTAAAATCTCTTGGTGCTGTAAAGTAGAAACCTGCATGACCAAGTCAGGTTATCAATTTGATAACAATTAAGATTAGCAATTATCTTGAACGACGAAAAAAAACATTACCACATTACTCCACTACACAAATGAGCCTGTTTCAGACTTTTATATGCTGTGGCTTATCCGTTTTGGTTTGAGCTATTGTTTAATAATGCAGTAAGACTTGAAAGTATTGTCATTCATAATAAGCTTTGTTCCTATTTAACAGTAGACAATAATCATATCAAAGTTTACTCTGATGAAGAAAATTAGATTTAAATGGAATTAGTGTGCAATTAGACAGAGTATATTCCACCCTGCCATCACAAGGGAAGTTGTCCTGTGCTTGATGTTTAATAGGTCTGTGTGAATGCATTATGTTGGTTAAAAACATAGGTTTGTCTCGAGTACATTGGTTAATAAACAAGAAATGTCTGTGTTCATCTAGGTTCTGAATGGTGATTTCAAATGCTGAAAAAATAGTAGGTGTAAAATGTATAAGTGTAAAAATAATGTACAAAATGTAAAAGTTAAAATGTGCAAATCTTTGATGTTTTATAGTTTTTTTAAGCCTAAAATGCTCCTCTGGTATAATTGTGTCCTCTTCGTGCTATAAAGAGCACGAAGAAGGCCATCCCATTTTTTCTACATCAGAAAAGGTGTGGATTCTTGTGATTTGTGAATCATATGATGATTCTGACAAGGCATGATAATCTTAATGAGAGCAGATCCTAATCGCCATGACACCAAGCACATATATCCAAGACCACCAGGTGGAATAATGACCTGATGATATGAATCCTAGATATTTTCAACCAGAGCTTAGGATTTTTTTTTGGCAGCACCATGTCTCCTATTCATATTAAATGCAAGAATAAACAGTTCATGAACTTTTAATATTTGAATTATGTTCGGGTCATTTATTCTAACACTAGCTAGATATGAATTTACGTGTTTGAGACAGAGAGGCATCGTCTACTGTTTAGCACTAAAACATACACAAATACAAAGATAAAATGTCACTAAACACATGGATGCAAAATTATTAGTCTTATCGTAGAGTTTGTCTTTGGTTTCTGTATTATGAGAGATCTTAAGAGTAGGTAAATAAATGAATTAATATATAAGTTTGTTTTGTAGGGACGTTGGTAAACTTTCTTGACTTTTATAGAGAACCTTGGACTTTTCTGTTAAACGATATTTCATTAGACACATTGTGTCACATTTTTTATAATGCTTTGCTTGATCCAGTGTGTTCTACAAGGTTAATGTGGTACCCAGTTGAATAGTTGAATAATGGCCTGATAGTGTGGAGATGGAGAGACATGGCAGACCCTGAAGCACTGAATAATGCAAAATCCACACAAATAAACAACATAAATAAACATCCACATGTGCAGAACCTCTCCCTGCTGGAATATTGCATGTTTCTGTCTTTACAGCCCTGGTATTACAGGCACAAGTGGATGGAGGCCTTTTTCTTTTCCACTGGGCAAATGTCATTGTGTTGTGTTATATATGAACATGTAAGTAAGGGGTTTTAACTGAGGTCTTTCCTGAAAAGTGTTTATGATGGAAAGAGGAGCTTTGACAACACTGATGCAAATGTATTACAACTGACAAATATATACATTGTAGTGAAATATATTGGACTACATTGCACTTTATGCGATCTTGTGTGCAATATATGACACATTTTTGTCACTTTTTAGTGATCTTAGCACACTGCAGCACATTAATAATCTGATCATCATATGATTTTATCAGATATTCACGAGGTCTTGTAAACAGCATGATACTATATCTTAAATCAGTTTAAAGTCATAATCAGGTTTGAAGAAATCTGCTAAAAGCAAATATATTTAAGCCCAATAATCAGCTTGTTTGGTGCACGTATACCAATAATCTATGATTAGGAGAGAGAAAAAGGACCCATCTACATACAAAGGATTTCTAAAAGGTGAGGTTTCTTGTGTTTTATTACATTTTAATCACAAATATTGCCTGTGTTTTCTGTAACAACCTGATACAGAATCGAAATATAAATCTTTGTGGAACTTATTAACTGCTCACTTTCAGAGCATAACAGGACTCTGAATTAATGTATGAAATCAAGTCATTCCTAACCTTTCTAAACTCCCTCAGCATCTAATAATAAGCATCTCTTGATTCACTTATACATATTCCTTTTTAGAGTATTTTAAATGAGTTAAATTAAACAAAAATACTAAAATAAAAGTTCAAAAAGTGCCACTTTTGACTGTCAGTGTATTTACCATTAAAGTGAATTGTAAGACTCATTAGCCTCAAGTAACCTCGAGTTAACAGTGCTTAGAACCAACCGAGAAGAAATATAACATAACAGAGTCAAAATAAATCCTGTATTATACAGGGTGTCCAAAAAGTCAGGAACCAATGAAAGTGTGTTGAGCAAATATCTTAATCCGAATATGATGAGCAAAATCCACAAAAACATGATATCATGGCTGAGAAAATGCACAAAGCATAAGGGTGAACATGTGGCGCATATGTTGTGAATAATAAATGCAAAATTATGTATACGTAGCTTTCTCGTTGGTTCCTGACTTTTCGGGCACCCTGTATAGTGTATAGCTATATATTGTATAATTTTAATGCTACTTTGCTAATATTTCAATAAAATTGTCCATTTACTAGCTTAAAATCATTTTCCACTTCACTACTGGAAAATGAAATTAAACTAACAGTTACTACTTGTAGCAATGCCACTGCAAGAAATCTGATTACTGACTGACTCACCCGGAGATATTTTAACGCATTAAAAAGAATAGAATATGTTTTACTATGACTCGTAGCAAAAGATATCAACAAAGAGTGTTGGAAAGTAACACTACAGTGTTACTGATTTTTGGAAGATTTGTACTATTTTATTTGACCAGTTCTGTCTTACAATAAGAGAATTACTATTTAGTCTAGGAAATTTTCAATAATTTTGACATTTAAAGGAAAAACAGGGAAAAACAGCTAAATTCTGAGCAAAATTGTTGCAAATTTTACTAAAATACTGTAAATTAGGTCATGTGAGATTATGCTTATGTTCATAATGGTAATAAATGTAGGTATATCTTTACTTGAAAAACTGATCATAATGATCTCTAGGTGACCCCAAGTGCCACCTAGTGAAGTGTGATCTGAGTCACTTCCAGCGAGTCTATCCATTATCTGCATGTCCTTCCTCTGTTTTGACACCTTTAGAAGATAGCTTATGTCAGATAGCCTGCAGACTGAGATGAAATGGGCTTTAATTAGGTCTTCAGCTGAGGAGATGTGAGAGTAGTAATGACACAGGTTGGGGTGGTGAGAATGTCAGGTATCTGTACTTTTATAATTGCAAAGATTTGAAGTAAAGAAAGGTTTGTTATTACCAGTCCGGATTTGCTCAAAGTCATCCAAAAACATTCAACCAAAAATGATCTAGATAAAAAGTGAATTCTGACAAAAATACCTACTGAAAGTATGTGACAATTGAATGTTTACTGGAAGATTAATACATGTATTCATGTATTTATTCAATTTTTCATTCATTTTCCTTCTGTTTTTTCCTGGTGGGGGTCACAGTGGCAGCGAAAAGGTCAGCCCAGACTCCCCTACATTTATAATACATCACTATAGTAACTAGATTTGTTGCTATAATTAAAGAGAAATAAAATGCATTTAAATATTATGTTTATATTTGAACAGATATGGTACCATTGCTGGAGTCCCAGCCGCAGACAAATGGTCTGGACCACCAAAGTCCAAACGGGACGAGGAGGCATCTCAATTAATGATGCTTGTCAATTCAGAAAGCTCCGCCCTTACACCAAAGGGAGAAGCTGCAACTGTTTGAACAAACACTGCCAGAGGAATCGGATTAATATTAGCTGAAGTCCAGTGATTAGCTGCTGAGCTGTTAGCTGGTAGTTAGATTACTAATTTCCAATTTCTTGCCATGAGGCTATGAACTATATTTGGCAGGTCTTTCATATGCATATGGTGACTTGGTACCTATTGGGGTCAGCCTATGTGACCTGACCATCCGTTTTCAACTGACACACAGTCAGAGAAGAAATAAGTATGTCCCTACTTCTCTTACAGCATATTTAAATGTGATATTGTTTGAGCTATGGCTGTGTTTAAAATGGTTAACATTAGTTAAGCCATCCAAAAGCTCTGTATATTCAATTCAATTCAATTCAATTTTATTTATATAGCGCTTTTAACAATGAACATTGTCTCAAAGCAGCTTTACAGAACATAAGAAACAGAAAAACGTGCAAACAAACAAAACATGAAACAGTCCTAGATGTTAGACAAAATTATCCCTAGTGAGCAAGCCTGAGGCGACTGTGGCGACTGTGGCGACTGTGGCAAGGAAAAACTCCCTTAGATGATATGAGGAAGAAACCTTGAGAGGAACCAGACTCAAAAGGGAACCCATCCTCATTTGGGTGACACTGGAGAGTGTGATAGAACAATGTCCTTTCTGCATTTATGTATAGTCATGTAGCATTTTATGTGTATATTGATTTGTAGGTTGTTATCTTCCTCAAAGTCCACATAGGGTTGGCAGCGTTGCTTTAAATGCCCAAATCCTCACGAGGCAGAAACCGGTTGGAGCTGGTCCATCTCTGGATGCCTCAGGATCCTCGTAGGGTTGGCCTCTGTCTACTGGAACTGGCACAATCTCTTTGTGCCTCAGGATGGGTAGAAGAAGGGAAACAAGTAGAAAGGAATTAGCGTAGCTGCTGCTAAATCAATGTATGTATTAAGTGTATGCTTGGCTAAAGATATATGTCTTTAATCTATGCTTGAACTGGGAGACTGTGTCTGAGCCCCGAACACTGTCAGGAAGGCTATTCCAAAGTTTAGGAGCTAAATACGAAAACGTATATGGGCCCTGAGGTGATTTGCTGCAGCAGCAGTAACCTCCATACAAATGAATGGTGTTCAGTGAAAATTAGCAATGTTTTTGTCATGCAGTAGTGTCCTCTGAAGCATGATAATAGCTTGTGCATCTCCATCTATTTATTGCCTTGTATGTCATAGGTTGTTATGGATCTGGAAGCAGCCATTTTCTCTGTTAATAAATGTGATATTTTATAGTTTATATTTCCATAGTCCGAGAAAGTGATGAAAGCTTTAATAGATTATCTTAGATTATAGTAAGGAATTAAATTAAAGTTGTGTGGTTTAGGAGTTAAAACTTTGCAGGCATGTCTGAGTCACTGCACCAGCAGCTCCAAAGCTTCATTAATTTTTATGAATGTGCTTAATATCTTAATATCAATTTAAAGCCTGAGGAACACATAATGGCTCACAAGCTAAATATACATTCACAGCTAACGTACCATCATTTTAAGGTCTCAGTTTGCCAGCATGTAATTAAATCCCTGTATCCATCTATTTGTGAAAACATTTTCAAATATTTGAGAAAAAATCACTCAAGCCACAAAAACAAATAAGTTAACTTTTTAATCCAATTTCAATGTTTAAATAGTTTGTAATGAATGGCATCCTAAATTAGACTGATTGACTCAAAATGTCACCCTTTTTGCATTCTTTAAAAGTTCATCCATACAAGGTTTTTCTCTGTTCAGTTTCCTTTAGACATGTTAAGTAACATTATTTGTCACAAACAGTCTGTCCAGTTTGTATTATCTGCTCCCAGGTCACAGAATATGGAGCCCCTGAAAACACATGGTGTCATTTTTAAATATCTAAATATATATTTTAAAAAAACTAGTTCAGTATGAAGCCTCTTCTGTGTCCTCTCATAGGCTCTGTAATAAAGAGATTGGTTTACAACAGAAATGGTAGATCAATCCACAATGCATCCCTTTCACCTAAAACAAAACAACAACAACAAAAACTGAATAGCTCTATAGACTAATATATGCAGCGAACTGTATTGTTAGCACTGTTAAATAAAAGAGTTCACGATTAAACCTGTAATAACAACTCAGTTGGAGTAAAACACTGTTTCTTCAGTCTGCATGCTTAATCAAAAAGTAAGAACTTTAAAAAAGGTTACTCTTTTCTATCATTTTAAAAAAAAACACTTAACACTTAACATTGTGGAAATGAAAAATGGCAAGTGATATTAATCTCAATGTAATCACTATCACACACTGCTTGTGTGCAGTAAATATGAAAAAGATGAATATGCCTTTAGTGTGAATAAACTGTACAGATGCCTTTGAGGACAGAAACCGTATCACTGGTTTTGAGACGAATGAGCAGAAATTGTGAATTATGTGACTATGCAGAGGTATCATAGCACAGGGTTACGTTACAAATATCCCTTTTAGTCTTAACAATATCCTTCTGTTTTCTTCTATAGATACAGACTGATGTCAGTAATATTCAAGACATGAGTTTCCCTTAAGCTTATTGCTCATGCTTTTTGTATTTATCCCTTGCATGCACTTGATTTACAATGTACATGTGTGTTCTATGGAAATTTCAGTCATACATTGTGTTGTGCAGTGCTCAGAGGCAGAAAATTGTAATAATGTATTCAGTATGTTGTCTCAGTGTCTTGTTGCTCATCAAGGTTCACCCAGAAACACAGAATACAAATAGCCGTTTCTCTGATATTAGTGCGACTCCTCGTATTAACATCCTTTGTTTGTTCTCTGTCCATTTTCTTGCTGGCTTAAAGATTTATTATCACTGATTTATCTTCTAGTCAAATCCTGGTTGTGTCAAATCTTCTGCCCCATTAAAAGCTTGTAAATGCTATAATATGCTTTAATATTTCAATAAGCCCTAACTGCCCAGCCACAAATAACTGATATTAATACAATGTACTAATCATAAGGCAGTTTTGTACTTCTAAGCTGTCAGTGCTTTACTAGAAATTTCTCTAGATTCTAGCAATTCATGAGCATCTTTATTACAGTTTATTAAGACCAGAGATTAATTATTAACATAGTTTGTAAAATGTCTGCCAGCATAGTTTTAAATATTCACATGGTTCTTTACTTTGTTAAAAAAAACATTTCTTTATTGGTTCAAGTAAAAATATTTATTTAGAATTATTAACAACATAGATGTTAGCTCACAAAAAATAGATGCTAATTCATTGTTGAGTAGAATTTTTGTGCCAAGTTTATAAAACGTGAATGCAAATTTTCGTATTTAAATCATAATACTTATAGCATTACCCTTACAGAAATCACACAAGCTCCACATGTGAATAATCACATTATACATACACATGTGATTTTTTTGTTGTTGCTGATGTTGTTTTGTTTTGTTTCTATTTTTTATGGAATGCTATGTGATTTTTTTTTTTTGTTTCCACAAAAATTCATTTGTTTTCACATGAGAGGGATTTTAGTTTATTTGTTTTTTTTTGGTTTGTTTGTTGTTGGTTTGCAAGTGATTCATTTATTTTCATATGTGATTTTTTTCACGTGAACACGTTATTCACATTAGGTAATGTACTTGAGTTCACGTGTGCAATTTCAGGGCATATGTGAAATGCATCTACACATGTTTTTCACATGTGATCACATGTTACTCACGTGGGAAAAATGATACATGATCGTGTGAAAAGTATGTGATTAACGTACTTAAGGGTATATCCACCCAGGAGCTCTAAGAAAGTGGCGCTAATGAAAGAAGTGCATTTGCATAGGAAAGTGCCTGTGTGTGTACGCCATGCATTGTGTAAAGACTCATCAGGACTTGTACTTTCTGCTCCGACATTCACAGTGTGTCCACGTTTCTAAAGTAATAAAATCAGAGTCAATTTACAGAATAATGAACTAGTATAAAGGAGTCATATATGACATAGTGTAGTAATGCATTTTTCAGTGAAGCAGTCCTAACTGCTAAATGGTATTAAGCTGGTATTAAATATAATTTGAGAATTTCCTTTGTGCACTGTTAATAGTTTCATATGTGAGGTGGCCTGTGAGAAACAGACTGGATTCTGAGGACTTGTTGCTGTGTGCATAATGATCTGATGTAAAATGATGTAAAATGTGGAGGCAACACATGTGCACACACAGACACACACACTGGAGCACTGATGTTAGTTTCAGTCTTTGCAGCATTTTGCTTATTAAAATAGGATACTCTATGTGCTATTATTATAAATGTCCCTTAAAATTGCACCAAAAATTCATTCATAGCTCACATTCATTTTTTACATTCATAAATCCATAATGTCTTTATTTTTCTATGGCTGTTTAGCCAAGGCTTTTTGTCCCTCTTTTCTACTATTATAAGGCACAGTTTAAAAGTTATCAAAAGTCCCTTTTGCTTGATTAGGCTAAATTTGTCTTTCCAGTAGTCCATTCAATTAGGCTGTGTGTGTTACACATCCTCAGTGTCTAGTTTGAGTAGGTTCTGGCTTTGTAATGGAGATGGGGTTTTGTGGTGTCTCCTGTTTGCATCATTACAACAGTGGAAGTCTAGAACAAGTTATAGCTGCTTCTCTGACGTGAGAGGATGGCTCGTTTGATTAAGTCTGTGTGCCTCTCTTCCTCAGTCTCAGTTTGCCAAGTCTCTGGTCGTCCTTTGCTGTTTGTCCATCTCTGTCTTTCCTTTGAGTCCTGGGAAAAGAAGGAACACAGTCAAACACAGTCATGCAAGTGATGTCCTTGGTGTGTAGCATAGATATATACAGTATATGGACAAATGTTTGTGGCCACCTGACCCTAATACTCGTATGTGCATTTTAGATTTAATTTCCAGACTTAGACCCCTTTGCTGTTATAATAACCCCCACTCTTCTGGGAAGGCTTTCCACTAGATTTTGGAGTGCGGCTGTGGGGATTTGTGCTCATTCAGCCACAAGAGTATTAGTGTTACACTAATGTTACAGTAGGTGAGGAGGTCTGGGGTGCAGTCGGTGTTCCAGTTCATCCTAAAGATGTTCAGTGGGGTTGAGGTCAGGGCTCTGTGCAGGACACTCGAGTTCTTCCACTCCAACCTTAACAAACCATGTCTTCATGGAGCTCGCTCTGTGCACAGGGGCATCGTCATGCTGGAACAGGTCTGGGCCCTCACTGGCCCGATGTGGACAAATTTACTGGGACCCAAGTCAAATAGAGTAATAATTATAAGAACTTAATAATAATCCGTGGTCCCAGCAAATATAAACATAATATAATATAAATATAATAACTTTGATGGATTGTGATTTTCACTACATTATGGATCCCCACAGTCCCCCCAGTTCTTTATAGTCCCTTAAATACAGTTTTATATTTATATATATATATATATATATATATATATATATATATATATAAGGTCCACTGTTGTTACAGAACATTGAGCCCTTTTGGTATTATACAGAACATTTTTGCTATAAGTGCAAATAATGTAGATATCATATTGATTCTCTTAACATTGAGGGCAGTTAACTACTTTTCCTATAGCCTAGGTTTCGATCGCCCTCTGTTGAGAGTAAAAAGAATTACACAAATATTTAAATGCATACAGTGTTTTACCACTACCAAGGCAAATAATCATATGACTGACGTGACATAAGACCAAATAGGAAGTGCACAGTGTGGTTTGGGCTTGAGAATAGTCATTGCACTCACCTCATGTGTTTGTGTGTGATGGTGTCCTGCGAGGTGCAGTGTGTGTCCTATAGGAGTCTGAGCAGCTGATGAGCAGACAGGATCAGCACGAGCAGTAGGCTTGGATATACTGACCTAAAGGCCTGGGATAATCAAAGAAGAGCAGCTGTGTCAATAGATGTCTCATTACCAACAAAACATAGACCAGTGAGTGATGGACATGTACTGCGCATGCTTGCAAAATTCTTTCTTAGAATCTAGACGTGTTTGTGTCTTGACTAGATGTTGACTTCTCTGCTGTTTTTTGTTGCTGGTCTCATTACAAAAGCACTGCTTTGGCATGATTGTAAGGTTGAGGCAGGTGAGTTGGTAAATCATCTCATCATCTTATATCTGCTTCCATTTCTTTCACGTATAATCTTGATAGATTGATTAAAACCTAAGGAACACATTGATTTAAAAAAGAAATTGTCCTGCCTCTTAGGTTAACAGGATCCCCTGTTAAAACAAACAAAACCCAAAATGACTAATCACAGGCCTTTTTACTTCATAGAGAGTTTTGTGATACTGCAGGAGATGGGCGTCATCTACAGGGTACTTACAGATAACACAGCTATCAAAATCTGAGTGTATTTAATGCTATTATCATCAGGCGTCAATGTAATTCTGGAAATCCTGGTGATTAGTGCTGAAATCTTTATACACTGCATTTAGATAATCAGATGTATTTGGTGTATATATTTAGTTATAAATGCATTTATTACTGCTGGAAAAGGAAGAGAAATTCATGACATGAGACATCTTGAATCCATTTAAAGCAAGAAAGAAGGATTGGAAGAAAATGCTTCTGTTGATAGAGTGCCGCTCTACATAGCAGGCACAATGTAAACCATTAAATTTTTGTCTTAAAGCAGAGATCTGAAAGCATTTGGTGTCTGACAGCAAATAGATGAGTTGTTTACTTTGGCGAAAGAGATTAGCAGAGCTGTTTTTGTTATGGATCATTCTCCTTTACATGCTGGCTTAAGTGAGTACATGGAGAAGGCTGTGACTGGCAAAAGTGAATACTTTTAGAGTGAGTTTCTTGTCAAGATTGTTGTTCTAACAGTAACTCTATATGGTAGACTTAAATTAATATCATCAGGCTAATGATGATCATAATCATATAATATAATAGGAATGTGACCCTCACAGTGTGCTATTCTGACCTTTATGGTGATTGCAACATGCTAGGAATTTGCCCTGTAGAGTTTTAGCATGGATTTACCTTTAGGGGTCTTTTTTCCAACCTTAGTCCAGAGACATTTTTTTAGATTCCCAGAATAAAAATATGAGGGGGAAGTTAAGGGGAATTTATCTTGTGGATCTTTGAGAACTTATCAACCCACTGTCATAATTCAGAGTCATTGTTTCGTTTCCCAGCCTAAATGTGGCTATAAAGTGGGTGAGGGAATTAAGATACTGTAGCTCGACGCTAATGAGAGCCATGTGTTTACATTTAGGTTCCTTTCAGTACAGGTCAGTAGTATCTGTACTGCCACGCCCACACAATCTGAAAAAATTGCAAGATAACAACGTATTACAGATTTTTGATGGGATTTATTACTACATTTATTGCAGTATTACATTTATTGCTCTCTACAGGCTTACATATTAGGAGATTAGTATGCTTGAGCTTACCCAGGCGCTCTGCAAATGTCAAAATATTTCACAACTTTTGTTATTCTGTGGTTTATTCACATATAACCATGGCACATAAAAAGGCTGAGTATGCATTTCAGACACTGACCACATTACTTGGCTCAGTGGGAACTCAATTCAGTATTAAAGTCAAAGGTTCAAGTTTTTGGCAAGTTTCATCTGAAAAGGTTAGTTAACCCTCACAAATCAAAGAAACTCCTGCTACCCTTTTTAATAAGAATTCATAAGTTATTTCGGGTCTCAGGAAAAAACAGCACATTCACCCTTTTATGTAGTTTTTACAATTGAGACAGGAAGACGGCATCTTCATGACAAGGCTTTCTGACTCAAAATGGAGAAAGATAGTATAAATCAGTGGAAGGCTTTTGTACCTTGCTCGGGTAAGTGGACACCGTGGATTCTGGATCTGTTGGGCTTATATCCAATCCCCCCTTTTCATCTTCAGATTCCTTTTCCCTAAAAAAAAACTCCAGGTCTTCACTGCTGCTGTTGCCTAGTCAGACAAGTGTAGTATAAAAATGAACCATTCTGTGCATTGTTGTGCAAAGTATACATGACATAAAAACTATCAAAGCATTTCAGGTGTAGAAACAATATGTTCATAGTGAAAGATAGAACAGCGGTAGATAAAGATACGTACTGAAGAAAGTGTAGTCAAATGTGGCATTGTAGTCGTAATCTGGTAAAGGAGTAGAATCATATTCATACTCAGGGGTGAGCTTAACTCCAGCTGTAAAGATAAAAGGTAAGATTTAGGGGGGGGGGGGGTGTTGAAATCTGTTTATGTGGTATCTGCTGAGAATAACTGGATAATTCAGTGAAAGACTACAATTTATTTGTTAGAATTTCATATCAACATTATGTTGATTTCATTTTCCTAACAGCTTAAATCTTCCAGTACCTAATCCAGTAGCTTATTATTCAGTTATTCATCTTAAAGCATATTTTCAGGGAAACTGCAGTGAAAGTAGATGGAAAGATACATAGTTAATGAAAACTGGACCTATCTAGACCTATCACAAACATGTAAGAGGATCTTCAGTTCACCAGATGCAGCTGAACTGCATTTCATCATTTTTCACTCATTTGACACATTTCAACTATGTCTCCCAACTATAGAGTTGTAGTGGAAGACTATAATTGGTAAATTGAGCTCTCTGTATCAGCCTCCTTATTACTGCTGTTTGTCAGTTATGTGAGTCTGATATATATCCTGACATGATATTTGTGCAGGTGTGGAATTACCGTTCTGTTGAAGAATGAATGAAGAGAAAACAATGGCAGCTGTCAAGAGTGTTTCTGTCAGGCCTCATAGTAAGCATGGTTATCTCATATCTCAGAAAGCAAAGGCCCTCAATCTCCAGCATGACACCTTTTTGTAGCTCAAGTTCATGTAGCAATGTGCAGTGTGACAGCACACTATATGAAACACTATTCAATGGGCAGTGGTGGATCATCACGGGTCATTTGAAATATTCAAACCAGAAGGTGTCCTGTTTCAGAAGTTCTTTTTAGAAAGTGTTTTAACGTGACCCAACCCCCATGCCCAGATGGTCTCAAGTTTAATATGTTTGGGATGGAAGTTCTCACGGGATATTACATTATAGGACACTAATGGGTCACCTCAGACCAAAGCAAGTTGGTTGATTCACAAACAGAGTAGGGGAGACTATATACAGACTGTTTACATGGTTATAAAAAAAAAAAAAAGAAGAAGTTCTTCCTGCTGATTTTCTACAGAAACTGTTAAGGCCATGGTTGGCTTGTAGCCTTGAGATGTAGAGTATTTGTGCAGTTAGTGCTGAACCTTCTCTGTGTTTGGGTTCAAAAGTAAAGAAGATGAGAACTGACACTGAGAAACCACTTCCTCATCCAGGGAAGGAGTTGAATAAATAATCTGTCCAGCTTGTCTTTTAGATCTAATTCATTTACACAGCTGCATGGTTGGTCCAAAGCAATGAAATTCAAGAACATTTCTTTAGGGAATATTCACACAATAGAATAAAACCCCAGGGAGATCTCTTGATATTTCTAAGCCATATCTGGATTCCTTGCCCTGATGTTGGGAAAATATTGGTGATAAATGGTGATTGTTAAAGCATTGTCTTTCATCACTTTAATTCATATTCATTCCCATTGGAATCTCAGTTTAATCCATGCTCTGGTTTGAATTTTCTATGACACTGTAAACCACCGGACCCTGTGCAGTTAAGGCAGGTCATATATCCTGCAAAGTGGGCTGCATTACAGACACTGGTATGTGTCATTTACCAGATCTGGCCTTACAACAGATGGATTTTGCGTTTCAAATCTCTAAGACATTGTTCTGTCCCCGTGCTGAAGTTAAGAAACAGCCCATATGTTTTGGTCAATGGCAGGTTGCCAAGACCATTAGAGATTCTCCTCAGAATAACTTAACTGTCTCATTATAAAACAGCCCTCGAGGAGCAAGGGATGAATGGGAATCTCTCAGTGACTGCTCAGTTTTGTACTAATAATATATCTGTTTAGCAAAAGCCAGAGGGAGTTTCACACAGTGCTTAGGTGTGACATCTGATAAGACTCCCTACAAGCTATGAGCTAAAAGATAGTTAGCGTAGTTGTACATGCTACCCCATGCCATGAACTAGCCATTATACTCTCTAATAGCATGAGAGCCAAGGGTGAAACAGGGCTGAGAGCTATTACACCAATATACAATTAGGATAATAAACAGCATGGAGCTAAATGCTGTAAGATGTGAGGCAAGTGTCTAGCCAATCTGTGAGTATGTTGTGTTTATTCAAACGTAGAAGGGTAAGACAGCCACCTGCTATTAATTTTAGTGTCCTTGTATGAGACAACATTGGGAATAGGGTCTTATGCTCCAACTTTCATGACCTCTGTCAATCAATTCAGTAATTTCACAAAGTTTTGAAAGTTTTCCTACTCAAACAATGGAGTTACAATATCAAGGCCATCTTTTAGTTTTTGCTGGGTTAACTTTTTTAGGGTGAATGCACTTACGGGAACTCCTTTAAAGATCCTCCCCAACTAGGAGAATTAACTCTGTCACAGTGATATCCAATCATGAGCAATTATTTTAATTGTAAGTTGTGTAAGTTTTAACCGTCTGTTTCCACTTCCCTCCTTCTCTGTGCATCATTAGGGCCGACCAAGATTTGTGAGAGTTTGAGAAAAAATTCCAAGGTCTACCAGTTCCGCATATTGTTTAGCCTCTGGATGTGAAACCACATGCAGGGAATATAAATCAAAAAGACAGTCACAATTACCAAGAAAACAGCTGGAACATGGTGAAATCTAAAAAAAAAAAAAAAAAAAAAAGGAGAAGGAAGCCATGCCCTGAGAAACACATTTGAAAAGGAAAGAATGCAAATACATCTTCATAATATCTTTCTAAAGCTGCAGGGTCTTTTGCCTTCAAATGGGAATTAAGAGTAAAACCATGGTCAGCTACAGAGCTTATGTAATTTGATTCCAGTAAAGTTTCCCAGATTTTACCAGGTTATCTTCTAAACATGTCAAAACGAGCAAGAGAGGTTGTGAGCATGACGATAAGGTGAGATAACATCTACCAAATAAGGATTTTTGACAGGAGTATTCCCTTATCTCTTCATGCAAGCCTTCATGCATGCCTCAGGAGGTTTAATTTGACATTAACTAATTACAGATACTAAATAAGTATTATATAAGTATTATGTCATAAATATGGATTTTCCTTTGGTTATGCAATTAAATGTGTTTTGAAAACATGACGTAATGTCACATACTGGATAATACAGGTTCACTAGTGTGAATCAAGGGTGTTTGTTAAACTGAGGCTATCGTTAGCTACGTGCTGTTGAGCTAGCACATGCCAAGACACGTCAGTATGAGAAAATGTAAAGTCATCCAAAAGTGGCTAGACAACAGCAAAAACCTTCACAGGTTAAAACCTGCCTCTAAAAGACTCCAAAGCTCAGGCTTTTTACATGTTATATTTAAGGATGTTTGATAAATGGTATGCCATTACTGCAAATTTGGTCTAAAACTACATTTAAAGTGGCATAAAAACTTTAAGTGTGGAATGTAATTAACTTATATGTATAACAGCAGAAAAGGCATGGTTGTTATGCATAGCTTGACATTTCCTTATCTCTTTTGTATAGATTAATTCAGAGAATAACCCTGCTTCTGGCACAACCATAAACCATAAAGCCAAAAACCAATAACCATAAACACATTACTCGGTTTCTATAAATAAAGACTCATCTTGAAGCTGAAAAACATTCCAGCTTTCTCTCCTGAAAAACATTCCAGCTTTCTCCCCTCATCCCAGTCTGGGTTAAATAGTGTGACAGTCACATATGTTCAGAAACCGATTAATGATTCACTTTCCATATGCTGCTGAAACCTTGTTTCTCATTGCCTGTTTACATGAGGGCGCTGTGGTGCGGGTGACAAACTCAAGTTCTTCTGCTTTTTGTGGGGTCCTGTGACTAAGAATTGAGAGACCTGCCAGAGCTGTGCACGACAGAGGCGTTCAACAAAAAGCAGCTGTGCGTCGGGATTATGTCGCCCCTGTGATTGTTCTAACCCCGGGGCCGTCTCTCATGCCTGAGAAACCGCATTGCACAGACAAACAGACAACACGCTTTCATACAATCTGTCTGGAAGTCCTGGAGTTTGTATCTTTTCCCCCACGGTATATCCATATCTAAAGAGCATTCTGAAAATGCTTAATATGCTTTGAATGAAAGCAAACAATTACTCATCAGCATCTGTTTGGTTAATTTTCCCTTATTGTGTGTTATTGGTCTTTCTCAATTAAGATCTATTTTGGGGCAAAAAAAAAATGGATGATTCAAGGGAAATGATTTAATCATATTTCTTCCCTTCATTTTTCTACACTTTCCTCTGGCGGTAAACTTCCTTTGCTTCTGCTCTTCAAAATGTACCTCACTATTGTGTGCTGAGATCACAAAATGAACATTTTTATAACATTCCCACACAATTTCTGTTTCGTTTAAAAATTCAAGACAAGATAAACGGTAGTCCATGTGGTTTTGATAATTAAGCAGTTGTAAAAAAAATAAATAAAAAAAACCCTCTGAAAGCAAATGATCTCACCTTGAACACAGGGGATCTGTCCCATTCAATACTCCCACTTGTTAAACAGCTCTGTCCTAAACAAAAACATGTGCAACCATTTGCTCCATGTCCTAGTGCACTTCCCAAACATGCACTTGTCCTCCAGCAAGTACCTTCAGCCCTTCAGCATGCACATGTCGCCTAAACCATGCATGTATTCTTTTACGGCACCCAACAAGACCTAACAAGAATATGCAGTATGTTCTGATATGCATGTGCCTTCATCTTCTCTCTCTTACTCACTTTCTGTCTTTTTCACTCTCTCTCATGTATACATGTATATGTACACACACAAACACACGCCACATACACACACTTACAGTCACTCTGTCTTAACACTCACCACAGCAGAGTGGCAGGAGCATCAAGGACCCTGCCAAGCACACAGCTAGCAAGCAGTGATGAAGTAACCTGAGCATGTTGCTCTTCCTGGAGTCTGTATGTGTGTAGCAGCCTCCACACTGTGCCTCTGAATTACTGCACCCTGCGAGCATGTAAGTGTGGAGGAAACGGCCAAGTGAAGGGGGTGGGAGAAAGAGAGAGGGGGAGGGAACTCATCCAGCTTTGCCTGGGTGCCATAGTTATGGCCAAAATAATGCTTTCCCTTTTTTTTAATATGTTCTCACATTGAATGCCACAAAAACTGCATGGCTCTGGAGTAAAATCAGATAATCTGATTTCTGCCCAATCTCATGCATTTAGGCGAACATTGTTGCAGATAAGATTATTTCTATTTAGGGTGCACAGATTTAGGGGGAATTAGATCTAATGAGCTGACCTAGGACTGAATGTCTGAGATCCCACAGAGAGGCCACTGGGCCTTTTCTCAGGTCAGAATATATACATGTCATGGAGACAACCAAGATACATTGTAGCTGTTGTTTGACAAATGGTCTTTGTCACGGCATGCCTGTTTGTAAGCAGAATGTGGGAAAGTGTTTTAAATATGCTGGTCAAAACAGGGTAGTTGTTGAGTAGATGAGGCACTGGCATGAAAATACTGAAATACTGAAAAATACTGTGACTATAGATGCGTGTGATCGGTGAAACAACTGACCACACTCAAGTACACTTCAGAAAGGATAATTTCCAGATTTTGTAGGATATAAAAGTTATTAACATTTGAGCAATTCAATATACTTGAGGCTTTTTGGTCCCAAAGACTTTTTTTTAAATATACCAAGTAACAGATGTTTTTCAGCCCTAGAAAAGAGAGGCGGGATCTTTGAGCTCCCCATCCTTTCTACTCCAAATGGGGCTGGAGGAGAAGTGAAAGGTATTAAGATGTATTTCAGCAGCAGGACAGGCCATGGAGCTGGGGGTGTGGGAGAGTGGAAATGAATGAAATGAATGAATATTCCTCCCCCCTGACTCAGCCTTTCTCAGTTATCCTTGCAGCACTGACCAGGCTTATTCTCCACTGCCTGTTCTGAGTCAGAGGGACTTGGCTAAGTTCCCCTCCTCCGTAGCCCCCAGCTGTGTGAACTGGACCGTGGGAGTGTGTGGGTGACTGGCAAAGACAGTGCACACATTAGGCAGAGCATATGCCTTGTAGGTCCATATTTCCTGTCTTACTATCCATGGTCTCTTACTACGCCCTTGACTTGTAGTGAAATCAGAAACGCTTCCAGAACGAACTAGAGTAAAACATCAGAAAAAGCCACAGAGGGTGGCCACTGCCCACAAAGATCACGGAGAGTAAATGGGCATGCTACCAGCATCCTTCAGGGCACTGCCAAATCAAACAAATCTGTGTATACGATTGTTTTTTTTTTGTTAAGCAGCCTGAGGTTTGTTTGAGAAGGAGAACTCTCCAATGACATCATTCATCATAACCCACTCTCGCCCTCTTCTTAGGCTGTATTGTCTGTGTGCAGAATACACCTTAGCCCCAGGGATTAGATTTGATTCATTGTGGTTTGTCTTGATGGAGGGTAAGGTTTGGCAGAGTTGATCACAAAGCTTCTTTTTAAGGTTCATAGACTCAATTCCCAAACATTGTTTAAGAAAGCATGATCTTCTTAAAAACATACTATTGCTGCCCAACCCCTTTGCTGGGAACAGTTTAGGCATGTTTATTGCTTGCCATATTTTGAGGATCAAAGAAGATTATAACATTGATGGTGGGTCACAACATTTTGCATTTTTCTGTATTATAGTGCTTCATAGGCATTTAACACTCACAACTGACACCCCTTTGACTGCCTTAAAAAGACAAAAAAGTGACTTGGAATGGGCATGCCCGCTACCCACCTGGTTGCCAATTTGATAAGTGGACATGGGCCACACGTTTAGACAATTCTGACTAAGAGAGAAGATGGAGATGTAAGCCTGCACGCTTATTCAGGGCACTCGAATAAAGCACAATACAGTCAACAAGTCTGAGTCATAAGTGTACTAAGCTACAGCCATTATGTAGTCTTTCTCCCAGCCTGTATTCACATGAAGTAGGCTTTATAGCTATTGGAGTGTTTTAATGCTTTCAAGTGTTTTAGCATTTTCTTTTTTTATACCACTGCATCACTTATGCACAGACAAAGTATTTATTTTTAATTTAAACTCATTTACACTGCATATACCGGCTGGTTCTGGTATAAGAGTCACACAGATTGCATCACAAATAATTGAGATTTTGACAAGATTCTGTCAAAGATGTATATTTTTCATTTTCTCAAATGAGGTCCATTGAGAATATTTATGCTACTTTGAGGGTTTCCTATTTCCTTAGTCATAATTCTGCTGTCTAGTTGTGTAACCCACATGTAAACTCCAGATCCAAATATAAGATACAAAATATTAATATTTGTAAGGACAAGCATTTGTAAGGATAATGAAGGAACAAAAACTTTATAAAAACATGTTTTGAAAAAATATGTGCAATATAAAAAGTGAATATAACAAAGTTAACAGAGGTAACAAGACTGTTAGAAGAAGAAGACTGAAGCATAGTGACTATATCTATATGTTCACTTCAATGTGAGAATTGTGTTTTAATATCTAAAAATAAAAGATAAGGACAATAGGAAGACCAGAAGTTAGAGAATCTTTCAGTGAGAATGTAACATAACCCCTTCTCTCTGGAGGTGCATGTGAGTGGGATGCGAGCAATTCTCCCACTGCCTCTGCTTGGGCAAACGAGCAGATTTAGCCGGGTGTGTGGACGTGAGAACAGGGACGGGGGAGCCCTGAGGGTCCCATGAGGCCAGTGGGATGCACTCAGGGTAAAGGAGGATGAAACTGCCACACTGACTATGAGGCTCCTACAGCACACAGACCAGTGGAAGAGTATTTGTGAATGTTCACCACAGAGCATTTGCATGGAATCTTGGCTCACATCCAGAAGCTATTTTTTTTAAAAGTACACTGTATGTGCAGTGATGTTACAGTTTTCCAAATCATGAACATAGAGCAGAATTACATTTCCAAGTGTTTTCAGTACGTGCCTTTTCATGGTCAGAAAGTCATTTCAGTAAAAGGTGTGTCAAAGAACATATGGTTTCTTAAGTCATACAGGATTAAATGCCAGAGGCTTGAAAGCTGTGAGGAAATAATTCTAAAATTTGATATATATATATAAAATTTTGTCATATAAGAACAAAATGAAAATGGTTGGAAGCACATCTCACACCTTATATTTGTTAAAACATCATTCAGTGAAAGCATTAAATAAAGCAATCTAGCAAGATATGCAGACTGTGTTTACGACAACATCTGCATATACCACATCTAATGCTATTATTGGGAGATCTTTTCAAGTAACAAGAATAGCCATTTTATTGCATCTCAGTTTAATGGCCAAGGCGACCACAGCTGGGGGAAAATCAGTAAGGAGTTCTGTAGAAGTCTATGGAGGTTTAAAGAATGCTGCTCCACATTTGAATCTGCTAAACATATGTGAATGCACAGATCTCATCACGTTTTCTCAGACAACATATGATGAAGATCATCAACTTCAGACTGTTTTCAAATATTTTGCAATATCAGGTATCTGGTTTGGTTTTAAGAGTAAATAATTCTACTTATTCTGTATTATTAAAGCAATCTATTAAAGCAGAAAATGTGGTGTCCCTATCTTATGTCAGTTTATTCAGTCTGTAGGGAGGTATAGTGTAAGAGGCCCCATAGGCAGAGGCCCATGTTCCTCTACCTGCAAGATCTCTGGTTCACACAAGCGCTCTCAGGAAATGAGGTCACTAAGATAACTGTCCATTAGTGAGGAAGCAGAGAAGCACATATACAGCCCATTCACAGTTACAAATTTTTCGATACTGTTTTTAAACTTAACATCTCACATTGTGGAAAGGCTGAAATCAATTATGCCTGCTAATTTCTAAATAATGAATTAATTTCCAGATTATTTTTTAAGTCTGTTTCTACGAAATATTATTCATGTAATTTAGTTACACAAAGAGAATATGAGCACTGTAAAGGTATTACCTCCTATGCCCATTACAGATCAGAGTGAAATACTCTACATTGTATAGTTCATGTAAGAAAGGTGATTTGAAGAGAGAGAACTTGAGCTGCTTTTCCTGCTGGCTCACAGGGAAACACTATTAAAATGCTTTGAATACCCTTCTAGCTAATAGACTATAATGGGAGACAACAGAGAAGCAGGTTTTAACTTTGGAAATCTTGTGGATCTTATAAATTTTACCTTTTACCTTAACCTAATAATACACTTTAATTTAAATTTTTAATCCTACATAAATACTATATCTTGATAGGAAACTTTGTAATAGCTCACATCCTTCTTTTCCCTGTAGGAGGTATTACAAAGTCCCGTCCATGTGCTTAATGGCTGTGATCCAATCCATGGTCCCCTGCTATTTGTAAATCACGGGCGCTGTGAGAATAACCATCCCAAGAATCCTAAGAAAACTATGGACGGTGTCTTCTGAGACTGCTTTATGCATGACCCTGTATCCATACTCCCAGAGCATGGAGTCTATACTAATGAAATGTAAAAAAAAAAAAAAAAAAAAAAAAAAAAAAAAAAAAAAAAAAAAAAAAAAAAAAAAAAAAAAAAAAAAAAAAAAAAAAAAAAGAAAGAAAAGAAAAGAAAAAAAGAAACAGGAAAGCATTCACGTGTGCTCTTTTAACTCTGTTTTCCTTTTTTTTTTTCTATTAATAGCCTGCAGTAGTGTGATGGTTTAGGAATGATGTAGTAGATGTAGAAATGTACATATAATGTAGTGAATATAAAAATTAGTTTAATTATTATTAACTTTATATACAATTATTTATATTAAATAATGAATAAAGCAAATAGAATCAATACAATCCTAAAATTATATGCTTAATTGTCCATTTTAACCATCAAATTTAACCAACTTTTTGTGTATTGTTCAGTTTAGTAATTGGGCTTGGTCATTGCAGGCTGTTCACACCCCAAAGATTCCAGTCGAACACTTTGTTTCATCATGATCCAGCAGGAAATATCCAACATAATGCTCCTCTTTTGTTCAGTGCTGTCCAGTTTCAGACTTTCCATGTTGAGTCCTTAAGGCAGCTTTAGCAGATGAATGAAACCTTTTTGAAAGATGATTAATTAGATTTGATTTATTTGAATATCTTGAGGGCAGAAATAGCCTCTGAACAAGACAAGAACTTTTTAATCAACGTTTTGTATATGTGCAGTAGACATTTTCCTGCAGTAGCAGGACATCAAAAAAGACAAAGGAAAAAAAAAAAAAAAGAAGAAAAACTAGGCATTTCCTGTAGGGAAAGAGCAGAAATACTAACAGTTCTAACAGCAGGATTATATAACCCGTTTAATGTGCATATACTTGTATATATTTGCCTATGTGAAAGAATGGTTAATGTTAAAACTCTGTCCGTACATTTCAATTTTCTTTATTATAGCGTGGCATAATGTGAGGCTGTAGGAAAAAGAAAGTATTCTATAACTGGGCATTGAAAAGATGTTTTGGTAACAGGATCTGTTTTTTTTTTTCTTTTAAAAAATATGTGTGCATAATATCACCACATATTTCTTTACTCACCTTTAAGGTACATGGTATGTCACATAATTATTTTGGCACATGGTCCATTAAAAGACCCTGGCTCTGATTTTATCAGGGGAAACTCACCCTCATCTCTGACTAGAGATTTCATTTACAGGTTCTGAAGCGTTTACATGAGGATGTAATGTAAGCCTGGATTAAGCAGAGGATGTGTGGGTTTACTCCCTAAATGGAAAGATTCCGATCTTCCAGAACCGTCACGCCCCTTGTATATCTTGATAAATGATCCTGTTCTGGATGTATACCAAAGCTTTATCTTCAAGTTTAGTTGTCCAACACTGAAAATAGTCCCTTTTTTCAACTGCTTTTTAGTAGAGCTCTGATCTGGGAAGAATCCAGATACAGTGTGTGTTGCCAAAATGATATAAATGCAATAAATGTTGAGTTCCTAAACAACACTTACATGTAGGATAAATTTTAGCCTATGTATAATTGAATATCATGTTATGGGTATCTTTGCTAAGGCCAT
The DNA here is from genome assembly GCA_022985145.1 of Pangasius djambal. Classification (NCBI taxonomy): domain Eukaryota; kingdom Metazoa; phylum Chordata; class Actinopteri; order Siluriformes; family Pangasiidae; genus Pangasius; species Pangasius djambal. Next base: position 11,554,117 of record CM040997.1, read on the forward strand.
TCAAAACATATCCAAGTTCTCCTTTGAAAGCGTATTTACACACACACACACACACACACACACACATATATATATATACACAGACAGTGAAGATGTACTGCTGTAATCTGAAATATGTACACAATTCAGCAAACAGGGAGTTTGAAAGATTTGCCTGTCTATAAACTGTATTCTTGGATGACCTCAGCCTAGCAGTGTAGACTGTGGTCATAATGTGTTCATTCACAGTCTGCAGGACCATGGAAAACAAAAGCATCCCTGGGCCATTTCCACCACAGGAAAGAAGTCTTCCTCTTTGGCTATGCCATCTGTGGGAGGATGAATGAACAGTGCTGGAGCCATGCCTTGAGTCCACTGAGCTAAAACTGCAGGAATATTAACGGAATCCAAGAGAACCCGACATGGAAGGTGTGACGCACATCACCACAGCTTTCAGTGGTCTGTGTTATAATTTTTTTAAAAAAACAGTTATAAGACAATCACACCCATATTGTTTAATATTGGCCAACCTGTAAACCTGGACTTTCAAGAAGGAGAATTTAGAAGGGATAAAATGATTTGTCTCTTTCTCATTCTTCTGTTTTTTTCTCTTTTTTGCTGCTGACCATCTGCAAGGTTTTAAGGCTTATCATATCACACTCCTGGATCATCTGTGATGATAATAGGCTTTCACTAATTCTGAAAATTAAAAGAACACATCTGGGGATAAAGTTGGGTTAAAATCCTGTTTACAGCATTGGTGGATCTATATGTTTTATGTCTGATGGTAGAGGAGCGGTAAAGGGGAGTAGCAGGGAGTTTTACAAATTTATAGCATTTAGCAGATGCACGTATCCAGAGAGAGTTACAGAAGTTGATGGAGAAGCTTTAAAGTCTCCATCAAAAATATATCCTCAGGGTCAAAGAATACCATTAAGCTAAAACCCTGTTAGAAAGGAGTTAGTACAACAAGTTGGTACAACATCAAATTAGAGAACACGTTTAAGCATTTTGTGCGTGTGTGTGTGTGTGTGTGTGTTTAATGGATTTACTACTCAGTTAAGTGTTCAGTGAAGAGGTAGGGCTTCAGTCTTTGTTTGAAAAGTGACAGTGATTCATTCAGGAAGCCAGGTGGAGTTCATTCCACCACCTGGGGGCCCAGACAGAAGGGTCTTGATGCATGTCTTCCTTGTGTCTTGATGATGGGTCAAGTCAAGCCATGCAAGAAGCTTGAAGGAAACATGATGCAGAGTGGGGTTTGATAAGTGCCTTCAGGTAGGTGGGGGCTGGTCCTTTTTTTTTTTTTTTTTTTTTTTTTAAATGGAGTGATGTGGAAGAACTGGGGAAGATTGAAAGCAAGAAATACAGTTGCATTCTGAAGTGTTGTAGCAGAGGTCTGATGGCACACAGGAGACGACCTATAGTCCAAGACGCAGTAGTCCAATCTCGAGATGACAAGGGACCGAAAAAGCACTTGAGTGGCTTCCGTGGAGAGAAAAGGCCAGACCCTGCTTAAGGAAGAAACCTACAGGACTGTGTCAGTTAAGCAACATAAGGAGAGAATCACAGTTTGTTGCCCAGAAGGTTTGGTGCATTGTCAGCTGGTGTGACCCAAGATTTTCCAGGGATATCACAAGATCTTTACAGGATGCATTTTCAGGGATATGCAGCAGCTCAGTCTTGCTGAAATTTAATTTCAGTTGAATGGATGCCATCCATGATGAGATGTCTTCCAGACATGTTGAGATATGAGCTGAAAAATGAGTGTCAGATGGAGGAAAGGAGAGGATATTTTGAGTGTCATTAGCATAGCAGTGGTATGGAAAACCATGTGAGGACATTGTTACCTCACTGAGAGAGCGGGTATAAAGAGAAAATATAAGAGGACCCAGCAATGAGCCTTGTGGAACACCAGTGGAGAGATGTGGGTCCCCTCTCTGATCTCTGTCACCTGATAGGAAGCAAACCACTTTAATTGCTTTGCCGTTAATTACAAAGTTTGTGAAGATAGAGAGGAGAGTCTTGTGATTGAACATTTTGACGGCTGCTGAGAGGTCAAGAAGGATGAGAACCAGTGATAGTTTATTGGGAGACTGTGGTTGTGTAGAGACAGCTGTTTGTATACGGCACATTCAAGAAAGGAAAGAATGATACCTGTTGGTGGTTGCTGGTGGTCGGTAAATGCTGATGTACATTAGCCATGATTTTGTCTAGTATTTTTCTAGACAAAATCATGGCTAATCATTGAGTCCACCCATGTCCTTATCTGTAGCTGAAGGAGGGAACAGGTTATTGAGTTAGTGATCCAAATATGTCTTTGATATCTGAGTCAAAATCAGAGTCCAGTAAGAAGCTTTTTTGAATACTGTACATCACATTAATGGACAGCTACATTAGGATTACACTGGAAAAAAAACAACAGCTAGCCTTTTGAATAAAGAAACTGATGGAATATCTCTAGGAAACCTATTCACAGTAATCAACATTTGATTCTCATATGATTCTCACTCATTGGAAAACAACCTAAAAGAATGGCTGAGAATGTGCCATTTCACTGAATCCAAAGGCAAGGACAAACATCTCAGAAAACCCCAAAAATTTGTGGCTACTCAGACGAGGCCTATCTCAAAACTAAATCTAAAACAATAAGGAACACCAGACCAGCAAGCAGTGAAGGAAAACAGAGCAAATATAAGTAAATATTGTTCTGATCCAATATGTGGCTGGAATGTGCAAAAAAAAAATCTGAATTGCTTTAATTAAAATCATACTTGTTTATTTCAAACCCAGCAACACACTAAGACAGAAACTTATACACCCATAATATTAAACACAACAATGCAAAGAGAATTCAAAGAATTCAAAGAATCATGTATAAACATCACACGTCTGCAACCTCACTTAGCATGCATTTACAATATACGAGTCTTCCTAACAGCTTTACCCTGGTGGTTTCATAGCAGTTCATGTCTCTGCACACCAATGACTGTAACATCATAGGCATGAATTACACAAAGAAGTCTAAGTGCTGGGGAATTTCCCAGCTTTTGTGTTACAGTGTTGTAGATGATTTGTCACTCAACTGAGGGGCTTGTGTCAGTTTTACTAGGATCTATTCTACTCCATCAGATAAATGGGGAGTCCTCACTGAGTCTAAAATACCTGCCTTAATTCAAGTACATAGCAGTAAGAATACCACTCTAAAATCACACAGCCTTCACTATGTACTGCTTCAAATGTGTTCAATTTTTTAAGATTTATAGTTTCCTACAAACATTGTCTTACACTGAATTTCAACTTCTTGTTTTCCTGTTCCAAAGGAAGTATGCAGTTAGCTTGAGTGATTAATTGGCTTTATTGCATTTATGACCTTAAACCATATTTTTATAGATCGGCTGTCTATTTGAAGTATTACAATATCAAAGTCAAATTGATATCCTTTGTTATAGACTTCGAAGTGTTCACAACTGAAATCACCCACTAGTCTATTCTTTATATTGTCACTCTGGTTGGTCCTTTGTGTCTACTAATACCAATGCTTCCTCCATTATGAACCATTACAGATTCCCCAAGGAAGCCTGATGTTCTCTATTGTCTTCCTGCATTCAAATACACCAGTGTGCACTTGCCTTTGTTTTGGCCGGAACATATAACCCCCGCCATGCCCCCTGATTTGCCTAGCAGTGGGCCAGGACACTGCTAAAAGGACAAAGACGTGCAGTTAACACTGAGGAGATGTGACAACAGCTGTCTATGAAGGTCAAGGGGAAGCACCGGGGTCCCAGCACAATGGACCATTCCAGTCATTTATTTGTTGTGAGGCTCCATAGTCTTGTGGTTTTAAACAAGCTCAATGAAATGCAGCAGGGATTAAACAAAAAAGACTTTTACTAGAACATGCAGGTCACGTATAATATATACAATGACAAAGTATAGTTAAGAAGCCTCAAAAGTGTGATGAGTCCTCTGAGGTCCTCAACGGTGAAAGTGCATGTTGTCACTATTCAGTAAACTGTTGAGTGTAGATGACTCTCTAATATATTTTCCTGATATTCTCTATTTTCAAAGTAAAATATTTGGTTTAAGAGGGTTAATTTTTCTACTGTCTTGTTTCAATTAAGACAAAAGGCATATATCAAGAATATTGTTCCCAAGATACACACATACTACCTATCCAAAGACATTTTGCTCCATCTAGTGACAACTTCATAGTTTAGTAGCCAAAGGTGTGAAAGTAAATCCAGTTATAACTGGTTAGGGCATGTCCTTGTGCTCTCTGCCATCTAGTGGGTGTTAATGTCCTAACATTGTGGGCTTCTTCCTGGTGTCCATATCACCACCTGTCACATGCATTTAAAGCTTTCCTTTGTATTTTTGGATTACCCAGTGAAATATAACACGTTACTATAAGCAAATGCTTATTGAGTGTCTTTATAGCTGTCAATGGGACAGTGTTACTAATGTCATTGACCTGCCATATTGCAACAAAAAACACATAACTTCAAACATGTAAATCATTATTAAGCATCACTAGGCATAATATTCAAATTAATTATTAATTTTAGTAATTTTAGTAAAAAGTGTACCAAGGTTACTTTACTTTTTAATTTTGCATTGTTAATATTAAATGGATAACTACAACCAAACAATGTTCCACTTTCCACCAGTCTGCTGCAGTTATTTCCTGTTTCCTGTTATATGCCTTTAACTCTTGAGCCCTCATATTACAAACAGACTATAAACCATCTTTCCAGTCATATGTAACAGTATACACTAAATCAAGGGTGTCAAATTCGGTTTCCGGTTTTTTTCCCTACCTCTATAGAGTAACATTTCTTACATCCATAACCTAGGCTCTGAAAGCAGAACGCAGGTTTCTAGATTTTTTTTTAAGGGGTTTTCAACTCTATGCACTATTAGGTGATAACATTTATTATACTGATTAATGCAGGTTTCTTTTTTTTTCAGATATCGAAAAAAAATTTAATTGAAAAGACATTTTCAGTTTTGTCTCTGGCAAACCCTATTTTGTTAGTAACAATAAAAAAGAAGCAATAAGAAGCTTCTTCATACTGTCGGGTCTTTCTTTGCTACAGTAGAAATACCCACAGATTTAATTCTACACTTCTTTTTCCAGTTGTGAGTCAGGTTACCATATTTCTTTTTGTGTTTTAATAGTGATGTAAATTGTATTCGTTCATGCCTGCCACGGCTTCTTTCCCAGCTTAACACTTGTGCACTAAGCATTTGGCCTACTCTTTGCTCTGCAGTAGTGTTACAACATTAGGAGTCCTTCTGCACTTCTTCATCACTGAACAATGCAGTGTTATGAAATGACTGAGTAGGGAAGATTGTTTACTTCCTCTCACAACTAAGATACCTGTAATGGTATCCATTGCACTAGGCTGTCCAGTTACCTTGTGGTCACCTTGGGTATTACACAGCAACGAGAATTTTTTTTTTTAATAATGGCGTTTAGCAGAAAAATTATACTAGTCCCATAGAGTTCCTCAAACTTTTCTTTGGGAGAGCAAAAATATTCTTGAGAATGTTTTTGGTGGGTCCTTATTCATTTGCAAACCTTTGTCCAAAAACCCCTATAATATATTCTAAAACATAGGCTTTACCTAAGCAAGCTGATATGCCATAAGGCTGAGTGCAAATAGTGCAGGGACAGATGGCATGACATGATTGTTTGGAGCCTTTAAGCCTCCATGACTGTTGTGTTTTATGGTCAGCCATTTTATTCAAGAGTGGAGTAGGAGATAAGAAGTGTTAGTTGGTAAGAACCTTTGGCTGTTTTTCAGTTCATTTCAGCCTATTCTGAATGTGAATTCATGGGTTATGCAAAATTTCTTACTTTCTTATAAAATATATGTTAATGCCTGGAGCTAATTTCAAAATTGCATTCCTTCATTCAAGGCAATGGTAAAGCGATGTGTATATATGTTTTATAGCCAAATGTAATCATTTTTTTCTAGCAAACTGTTTCACAGCAAAAAAAAAAAAAAAAGTCTTACAGCAAAATGTGTTAAGGTGCTATGTATTGTACTGCATTATGTAGCCAGATAAAATAAGAAGATATTTTTGATAATTAATGAACACAAAAATAAGATCTGGCCAAGTAAGTAAGGAAGCAAAAGAAAGAAAGAAAAAATCCACAATAATTTCATATTTTTCCCAAACTATTTTGGGCATTAATATAATCAGTAGGACCACCTCCCAGGTCAGGAAGTGTACTGAATTATCACTGTGATCTTAATCGATGTATTTATTGGGAGTGTACTGGGTGACACGGGCGCAGGCGCCAATGAGAACAAAGAGTAGGCGGGTTTGGCGAGTTGAACCCTTTTCTACTGACATCCGCACCAACCCGTCTAATTTTACTGCGCGCGCAATTCCAACCAATCACGTTCCTCGCCCAGGCTCGATTATGTTGAGCAGGCTGAGCTGTTTGAGTGGCACGCTCGCGCACCGCTCACGCGCTCAAAAACAAAACCGACCAATGGCGACGCGGAGTGGGCGGGGTTTCGGAAAGGGGGTTGGCTGCGAGGTATCATGGAGGATCAGTTAGAGAAGAGTAGACGTTGAAGAAAGCTGAGCCGTGGGTCCGCGCTTCGGAGTTTCTAACAATTATATTTTTTTTTTGCCCGGTCTCGTCCAGTGCGCTATCTTCTCACACAATGGAGATGAAGAAGAGGATCAGTTTAGAGCTGAGGAACAGAACTCCGGCAGAGGTGAGATCCTGGAGTTTTAATTATTTATTTTTCCCTGAAATGATGTTGGATCGCAACCTGTCTGTCTCTCGCGCGGAGTCGGAGAGTTAACTAGACTCCACTCAGTGGTGCTCTGCACTCACACACCACATGCGCGCTGGCGAGGATGCGACTTCGACGAACAATGAGCATGTGGTTACATTTTCATAGATTAAGGAAATATGTCATTTAATACGACATTAGTCTTGTTTTTTTTAAAAAAAAAAAAAAAATACGCAGCTGTTGGGTGTTCAGCGCGAGTGAGTGAGTGAGTGGAGTGTGTTGTGAGCCCGTTACTCTCCCGTTCGCCATTGCGCTGGACTTCATGTAGCCGTGCTGAAGTGGCAGTTGCGCCATAAAATGAATAAATCCCCCTAGTTTAGGCATTAATCGGATTATTATTCTCGAAATTACCCTCGCAAACGTTGTCTACTTCAATTACGACTTATTCGACCAATGTTGACATGCCACCATCCGGTTGTAATTTTGAAAACGAACGAATTGATATAAATAAACGTTGTTACCTCTTAAAGCCGTTATTGGGCTGTGTGTTTGTACAGATTCGGAATACTTTATTGCAATTATAGCCTGTTTACTCGGAATACTCTGTCACTAGCTCGAATAAGTTTATTACAGTGTGTCTTGGCGGCTGTTTATTTCAGTATGGCTTCTCTAACCTAGTCACGAAGAGAGCGGTTTGGTCTCCCGAGGCGGACATCTTGGTCTCCAGCTCTTCAACACTAAACGTTCACATGCTGTCGCTGTTCCTCATCAACCCCCCTGTAACCGCTACTGCTCACAGTTCTGTCATGTTTCGAGCCTATTTTCTCGTCTTGTATAATCGGTAAATCCGACGCTGTGTTTAGTGTGTGTGTGTTTAGAGAGAGTGTGTGTGTGTGTGTGTATATGTGTGTGTGGTGCTGTGGCGCCTCTGTGCGAGTGTGAGAGCGCGAGAGAAAGAGAGTGTAGAAGAAGAAGGAGCGCGAGGGCGCGTGCGGGAGGAGAACGGCATTTTGTCGCCTCACTTCACGAATGGCGACGTTTGGTGACTTTGACTTAGTTGTGTACCCTAAAAGACCAAAAGGGTCCTCTTGGTACATCCAAACACACCCAGTGAAGGTTAATAAACACCAATTTGAGACCACTTTATGAGACACAATTCGGTTTCGACTTTTCACGAAGTCCTTAAAGAACAAGGTGCCATTTCTTCCTCCATGTTTATATCACAATGGCGGGATTATATAACCTGTTTTCAGCTCGATTACAGGACTGTGGGCTTTATATGTATATATTCGACATGACTAGCTATTTTGAAAGAAAATAGTCGTTTTTTCGACTGTCTTTCTTTTTTTGGAACTTGAAGGAATGTGGCAGATGGTGAGGTGGTTACACACACACACACACACACACACACACACACACACACACAAAGGTTTAGTAGTATTATAGTTAAGCCTAACCTGCAATGGTGGAGAAGCGCGTTTGGTTTGACTTCATGACTTGTTTTCAAGTAAATATTTTTAAAGAAATCTATAGGGACATGGTTTGTTGAAGTAAATGGGGTGTGAGGATGATCTGTGTCGCCAGAAAAAGTAGTTTGTGAACGCCCATGCCTAATCTGGAGTGCCTTCTGTTGATACATTAGCAGGTAGTTAGTTCAGCTCATTCACCTGTAGGTGGTGCAGATGGCTAAAGCCTATGTTGGATTCAGTAAAGAAATCTTCATATTCATGAGTGACATTTCAGAGTTAAAGAGTACCTGCTATAGATGACTTTTTTTTTGAGACTCATTTGAAGATTCATGCAGGGATCATGTAAGGATGCTATAAAATAATGAATGACCGCTATGGCTCATATCCAGTTAAAAGAAAACGACATCCTGGAAGGTTTGCCAGTAATGGCGATACTGGTATCGCAGTCAATTGCATTTAGATACACTTTTCTGAGAGCATAGCAAATATTGCTTTAATTAAACTGATCGATTCAGTTTAATTAAATATTATTTATAATAACCAATTGGAAGATGATTGACACTTTTTTCACAAACCTAAATATAGTTACATATATTATGTTTTGTGAAAATATCTTTAAAAGTATTGTGATACACTATTTTTGAGTAGGATTATCAATTTATTTCCAGTTGTTCTGAACGTTTATACTAGATGTTAGGACTGTGAACGTTATAGTTAATTGGATTTAACTATATCCTCATCTCCAGTGTCCCACCCTGTTTCAGAGACCCATATACCATTTCACTTTCCCTGCAGGTGGCAGAGCTGGTTGTGGACAATTGCCGCTCGAGTGATGGAGAGATCGAGGGCCTCACGGATGAGTTCAAGGAGCTGGAGTTCCTCAGCATGGTTAATGTTGGTCTCACATCACTGGCCATGCTGCCATCACTGCCCAAACTGAGGAAGGTCAGTCCAGTACAACTTTGATCGTAACTCACAAACTGATCAGCAGTTTGTTTCATCTGCCTAACCTTTGCGGTCATCAGAAGTGGAATTAGTAGAGCTTATATTGATGTATGAGGGCGAGTCAATTGAAAACCTTAAACGTGTGACAACATTTAGATTTTTAAAAAAAAAATTTCTAGAGGAATCCAGATACTCATTAAGTGCTGGAGCACTTGCATTGAATGAAATGTAGATGTAGAAAAATTACTATTGTGACCCCTATTTGCAATAAACAATGCAAAAAATGTATGATCAAATGTACATTTTATGAAGTCAATTAGACACTACCTTGTACAAGAATTAGAGTAATTATATGTCCATAAACATCTATAGGAATGTACAAGAAAATCTAGTTATACTAATGTAATGTTTTGTTTTTTTTCTTAACCAGTTGGAGCTGAGTGACAATAACATCTCGGGCTCTTTGGAGATACTCGCAGAGAAATGCCCTAATCTGACGTACCTGAACCTGAGTGGCAACAAGATTAAAGAACTCAGCACAGTGGAAGCTCTGGTAAGGGACAAAGGTCTTCTACCACACTTGTTAAAATAAGTCCTGCATCTGCAAATCATGTTATTGCAGTTGGTGATGTTCTAATAGTGATAATAGTTACTGTTCTAAAACTGGTCTTACACTGTACAACAAGAGAAATCTTGTCATCTGAATACATTTGACAACTTGATTTGTATGACACCTCACAACACAGGTGCTCACACTTTGCAACCATTCCAAAGTTAAATACCCATGATTCCACTATTCACCTCACTCATTCTGAGCACATTCAGGGTTGACCTTTTTTTGGCCTTTCCACTGTAACCCTCAGCAAAACCTGAAGAATCTGAAAAGCCTGGACCTTTTTAACTGTGAGATCACAACACTGGAGGAGTACAGGGAGAGCATTTTTGAACTGCTGCCTCAGGTCACATACCTGGATGGATTTGATGCAGAGGACAACGAGGCTCCCGACTCAGAGGATGATGGTGATGGTGAGTGGACTATAGAGGAAGATTATCATACAACTTGTATACTGTGAAGAATATTGACAAATGTAAGATCATGTTACAGAACATGCTTTTACAATTAAAGTAAAACTAGAGTTAATTTAGTTCTCCCACGGTTTTTAAGTTTGTGGTGTCTCAGAAGATGATGAGGATGGTGAGGAGGGAGCTGGACCTGTTGGTGATTATGAGGATGAGGAGGAGGAGGATGAGGATGAAGAAGAATCAGAGAGTGGAGAGGTTGGGCTGTCCTACCTGATGAAAGATGATATTCAGGTAATGTTGAATACCATCTTATCATTTTAAACATATTTTAAGTATATATGCCATGGCATTAATTATGTACTGGTTATGTCTTCCTGTAACAGGATGAGGAGGATGATGATGACTATGTAGAAGAAGAACAGGAGGAGGAGGAAGGTGAGGGTAAGTGTAAAGCACCCACAGAGATTTCTTACAGTCATTAGTGGTTTTGATACCTCAGGCACCAGGGTTTCTGCTCTCGTATATGACTCTTGCGGATTTTGTGTTTTAGAAGAAGACGCAGAGGTTCGGGGGGAGAAGCGGAAGAGAGATGCAGAAGATGAGGGTGAAGATGATGAAGATGATGACTAACCCCATGTGTCTGTTGAACAACTTTGAAAAATGTGTGATCTTGCAGATTGTTTTTCTCTTGTATACCATAGATATATCACTGTAGAGGCTAAATGTTTTCTTTTGATAAATACATAATATACTATATAAAAAGGGGTTTATTGATAATTCATTTATAGCCATTCCGAGTTTTTGTCCCAGCATGAGAATCTTGTCATTGTGGCTGAGTGGTGGGAGAGGAGAGGTCTGTGGGCAGTTTTGGTGTGTCTCCACACCTTTCCCAGAGGACACTGGGACATAAATACTGGTAGGGGATTTGACAGCAACCTTGGTCTGTAAAGCCTAAACTCAACCAGTTAGCTCGTGCTCAACCTGCCAGTGACTTTCCCCAAGATCTTCTCCAAGAGTCGGCCTGCTCCTCATCTACCTCTCTGGGCAGCCTCAGTCTCAGCCCACTACGGAGCATCGAGCCAGTGATCTTCAGCTAGCAGCATTCGTGGTCTTGGATCGACCAATCCACGCAGAAGATATCGTCCATGGCACTATCTTTGTAAGGGATGCCTCTTGATTCACCTTAAGCTTGTTCATATAGACAGCCCAGAGTGTGATGTATGTAAATGTGATGTAAATTAACTGAAAACAAGGGAGGGGGTTGGGGTGCAGTGTAGTATAAACATTTTGACAGGATTATAACCTATTTTAATTGGAATTGGTCTTTTTTTTTTTTTTTTTTTTTTAAAGCACAGGACACCATAAGCATTTATATCATCCACAACTCAGTTATCTTTGAATTATTTTGTCTGTAGCAAGTTTTTGTTCTCTTTTAAGAGGGACATTGCTGGGAAATTTCACGTAATGATCAGGTTTAATGGCTTTGTTGGATTAATTAGTACCCTGATGAAGTTTTATTCCTATGTCTTGGTGTGGAAACGGGTTAGTTTATACTTTTTGTGGGGGATATTTTACAGAATAGTACCTTTAAACTAATGTTCGTATGGCAATATGTACAGTATATAGTGTATGTTCCAACTGCTCAATGTTAGTGTGTGGGTTTTTTTTCCTTTTCTTTTCTTTTTTTTTTTTTTTTTTTTCTTTTTTAAATGAAGCTGTTTGGTTAATTGTTTTAATACAAACCGTATGTCCAAGACTAAAGTCCCTAGATGCGGGTCTCCTGTGTTATTTTTTATTATTTTTCAGTACTTGGCTGTGTTTCTGGTTATATGTGAGTTAAACCTCTCTGGAGGGATTTAGTTTTGTTTGGTTTAAATGTTTGATTATTTTTTCCCTGTCTTTTTTTCCCCATTTTTTAGAAAACAAAAAATAAACACAAAAAATGACATGATTTATGATAAATGATTTGATGAAGGTATAAATTGTTTTATCCAGTAATGCATTGTGTAGAGCATCACAAATGAGCAGTTCTTGAGGTTGAAAGAATCTACACAGGTGCTGATGTTCAAACAGGATTGTTCATGGTTCTTTTGGGAGTAAGAGTGATAAAAATGAATTGCTCTAAGTAGTTTATTACTATGTAATAATGCAGTCATTCTCTGCAAAAGTCTGATCTAAAAACTGAGGTAAATGTTGGCTGCTTTTTTTAGTAGAACGAATGCGTAAAATAACCTGCCGTTTTTTGGGTGTTTTTTATTTTTTTATTTTTTTTTTTTATCAGCTTGAATTAGTTTCAGATTTACATTTAAAAAAAAAAAAAAAAACCTTCCTCTGCTAGTGTATAGTGGAATTACATTACTTATGGAGTAAAATAGATTTTCATTTGAAACAAACTACAATTTAATATTGTGCATATAGGAATGTGTATTTGAGATTATTTTCTTTTTTGTAGTTCTTGAAACTGAATGTACCAAGTTTGAGCAGAAAACAGTTCTTATGAAGTAGTTCCCTAATAAACAAAGAAGTTCGCTATTTTTTAGTGCCCTTAAAGTTGTGTAAGTAACCCTACCCATGACATCTTAACCAGCTCTGTGCTGTGTGTGGTTTACAGCACCTCTGAAAGCAGTCTGCTGTGTTTAATACTGTACAGAACTGCCATCTGCAAACTGCCTATACACAGCCATTAGTTATTTATCAATACACATGCTTTCAGCATTGGGTTAGTGGAAAGGGGTGTGGACAGTTTTAAGCACACAAGAGCAAAACAGACAGGGTTACAAAGAGCCATTAATAACTCATGAGTTGGGGAATGTCCTTTAAGCCAATAGGGTGTGTTGTAGTGCTTGGAAAGGGTGGAGCCATGACATGTCTCATTAGTAATTTATTACATTGGTGTGTATTGTGTTATGGGAAAATGAAAGAACAGGATCACTGGAACTGTGCTAATAATTCTGTTATATCCAAACAAAGTAGGTAACTCTTGCATGGTATGGTAAAATCATTATGACTATGGATTATATAAAAGCAAAATTTTCATTCATTTATTAATTCATCTTCAGTAACTTCTTCATCCTCGTCAAGGTTGAAGTGGATCTGAAGCCTATCCCAGGAACACTGGGTGTAAGGCATGAATACACTGTGGATGGGATGCCAGTCCATTACAGGGCACCCTGCACACCCACATTCACACCTAGGTGCAATTTGGACAGTCCACCTACTACCATGATTCTGGGAGGTGGTAGGAAGCCAGAGGAAACCCACACACGCACAGAGATAACTTGTGAAACTCCACAAAGACAGTAACCCAACCTCATGATTGACCCCTGAGAACCCTGGAGCTGTGAGGAGGCAATGCTACCTACTTTGCCACAATGCTATCCAATATATTTTTTATCCCTCCAAAATAAAAACATCCTGTGACTATGCTTATTAAAAAAAATGAAATGATGCCTGATTTATCTCTGCTGCTTGGTCGATAAAATAATTGAACTCTTTAGAACCTGCTTCATTAAAATGAAATAATGCTTCTGCAATGAAAATTCAATTAAACTAATAGATTTACTGCCAAACATCACTGTAATAAACTTTGGAAGCTTGTTTTGAAGGAAGCATGAATCAGGATACAGTGCAAGGTTCTGGCCTAAAAAGCCTACTCTATCAGTTGCACTGAACTTCAATGTAAACCATTACAATGGCCAAATTAACACTCACAGATACTAGTTGCTACAAGTCAACATTAGACAACCTTTCAACCATTGTGTAATTCTTCTGAAATCATCTATCCAATCCAATGATTGAAGAAGAAGATGAACTCAAATACTTCAGTAAATAGTACCATACCCCTCTGACAATTGTGTATTAGTATTTCCATTTTACCACTTTACATGTCAATTTAGTCAGTCTTTATACACATGGCTGCACTGGGAATTGTTGCCTTATTTATATGGATATGAGATCATGAATCATGAACAGAAAATAAACACGTCCCAAATCCAAATATCCATTTACTAATTTAGTGCCTCCACTGATAAGGAATAAAGAGTGCTGGCAAGTGTATACAATGGTATTACAATGGTATTTGATTCCAGTGCAAAACATCTCAAGAACTGAGGTTGACATTAACAGTAAGAGGGATATCATTTTTCGAATTCACATGTTCTGTGATGGCCAGCAGCTTCAACTCTGGCCTTGGAAGAGTTGTACTGTGCAAGATGTCAGATGCTACATGCAAAAGGAAAACCTACTCCCAAAAGAGGAGTTGAGTTTCTGAGAAGGAGAACATCTGAGGGATCTTAATACCTGATGCACCAATGTACTACACACTCCCACAGCATTGAATTTTGGCTGTTTTCAGATACCACTAATAAGGTAGTGTGGAGTTCTAAATCATTACACTGTAACAGTGTGGAGTTCTAAATCATTACACTGTAACAGTGTGGAGTTCTAAATCATTACGCTGTAACAGTGTGGAGTTCTAAATCATTACACTGTAACAGTGTGGAGTTCTAAATCATTACACTGTAACAGTGTGGAGTTCTAAATCATTACGCTGTAACAGTGTGGAGTTCTAAATCATTACGCTGTAACAGTGTGGAGTTCTAAATCATTACACTGTAATGGTGTGGAGTTCTAAATCATTACACTGATCATCATACCCAGTCTAATTACTTTTGGACTATTTTGTGTCTGGTAAAATTTGGGTATTTCCACCAAGAGCTATTTCATTTGGTAGTCCTTTCATAATATCTTTCAAGGTTTCTTAGTGTATATTTTCTTGAAAACACTCATGCTTCACCCTGAAACCAATTAAAGCTAAATACACTCCAGTATGATGGCAATAGCTTCTTTGATGTCATGTTGCAGTTTGGCTCTAGTCCAGCTGATCTGTTGCTTCCCTATAGACACCCAACCCCCATCCTAACACTGTGTATCTGACTTTCATCACAGCACTTAGTATTTAACCAAAACCAAAACAGGGAAAATTTACACTGCATTATTTACAGTACTTAATTCCGTGTTATGTAAAGAAAAAAAATTGGACTATATTATATGTTAAAAGCAAAATTGTCTTTTGACTAAAGGACAATATACTCTCTCTTCTCTCTCTCTCTCTCTCTCTCTCTCTCTCTATATATATATATATATATATATATATATATATATACACTCCTGAACAAAATCTTAAGACCAGACCTTAATAAAATATTACAAGTATTCACACTTCGCACTGGTGGATCGTAAACAGGTTGTAAGTACTTCTTCAAAATGCCAAAAGAAGAAACAAGAGCAAGAGATAAAAAGTAGAGAGTAGGCAATTTATTGAAAACAGCATTTAAACTCAAACAGGCTGGTCATCAGCTGATCAAAAGTTTAAGACCATAGCCTTTAAAAGTTAAAATCTGTGCAAAAATATGGCTTTAATGTCATTGTCCTTCAGACAGTCACATTGTCATGATCTCCTGATGGCAAAAGCAAAAATGCTTTCTGTTTTTGAACGTGGCAGGATTGTTGAGCTGCACAAGCAAGGGCTCTCGCAGCGCACCATTGCTGCCGAGGTTGGACGCAGTAAGACAGTCATTTTAAATTTCTTAAAAGATCCTGAGAGTTATGGGACAAAAAAATCAAGTAGACCCAAAAGAATTTCACCTGCACTGAGCCGGAGGATCCGACAGGCTGTCCGTGAAGACACAGGCCGATCCTCGACCCAATTTAAGGCCCTTACTGATGCTGACTGCAGCCCAGTAACCATAAGACGGCATCTGCGAGAGAAGGGCTTAAAGAACAAAAAACTTCTTTGAAAGCCATGTCTCCTCCCACACCACAAACCTGCATGTTTGGAATTTGCAAGGGAGCACCAAACATGGGACATTGAAAGATGGAGGAAAGTCTTATTCTCGGATGAAAAAAAATTTAACCTGGATGGTTGTGCAGGGGTGTCAAACGGCGGCTGGCTATGTGGACATGTTTCAGCAGGCATCCCTCTTGACTGAGGGCCCTCGTCTGTGTGGTAATGACTGGGTCTTTCAACAAGACAACGCTGCAGTTCACAACGCCCGCCTGACGAAGGACTTCTTCCAGGACAATAACGTTGCACTTCTGGACCATCCTGCATGTTCCCCTGATCTAAATCCCTTGAGAATGTTTGGGGATGGATGGCAAGGGAAGTTTACAAAAACGGACGTCAGTTCCAGACTGTGGATGCCCTTCGTGAAGCCATCTTCACCACATGGAGCAACGTTCCCACCAGCCTCCTGGAAACAGTTGCATCAAGCATGCTGAAATGAGCTGTGCTGAATGTGCTGTTACTAAAAAATGACCTTCAAGAAAAGAATAAACAAAAATTCACACTAACAATGCTTTCATGTAAATCATCCAGCATTACTTTATAAAAGATTCATGCAATGCTTATTGATGTGCTATAAAGGCCCTAGTGTAGGTATCAAGTTATACCAAGGACCCCTTAAATTAGTACTAGTATTATTGTAGCTGATACTGATGACCACTTGGAGGAGCTATTCCACCAGCCATCACTGATGGAACAAGAGAATATTTTTAATACAAAATCATCCCACTGCCGAGCTCATGACATGATACAGTGTGTTCATGCAACACATTCCATGTGAGAACACAGTGTGCATCTATTTTACAGGGATGAACAGTAATTTACAGATCATGTCAGATACTGTCTATTCCAGACCAAGTGATACTAGTTTACAATTACAGTGGCATGTGGGAAACAGAATTAGTCATACTGCACAATGCAATTCATAAATACAGTATGTTTGCATAGGTCTGAAAGGTAGGTGATAGCTTCCTGATTAGAACTAGTTTCCACACCAACCTGCAAAGCTTGTAGTGAAATGTGGCTTTGGATTCCAGTTTAACGAATGATATTTGCATACTAGTTTGCCTAGTGTACTATTACTCAACATCCTATCCACCTGCATGTCCATGTCTGCCAATGCAAACACACTGGGCTTTGTGGTGAAGAGAAGCACATGTGCATGTGATGAATTGTAAGCAGGTCAGGTGTACATCAACATTTCAGAGCTTATAACTGATGCAGTGTTGAAAATATTAAATATTATATTTTATTTTGTGAGATTTCATAAATATTAAAGAAATTCTATGTAGGGTGAATCTCTGCTCTCACATATACAAATACATGTCACACAGCCTAAAGCTAATGCATGAACACATTGCTCCGACCCCCACTGCCTCGCCTGAAGAGCAGAAGCTGTCCAATCAGAAGGGCCGATCTTGTGGAAGCCTTATATGGAGGCTATGGTATAAAGGGGGGGTAGGACTGTTCAGCAGCTGATGAACATTGTTTGGCTTTTGTTGTGTGACACAGCGTCTACACTAATCCCAAGGGAAACCCTATATAACCCAAACACATATGTGCCTTTTTATAATACTTTATATAGAAACACACTCATAAACTCCCAGTCTAACTTGGGTAAAATGTAAGCTTTGTACACTCACATAGCTGTTAAATTTCACAAAAGCTTAAAGACAACGCATTCAGGAAACATGGCAATATGTTATATATTACAAAGAGCTATACAAATAAAATTGAATTGAATCAATTAGACAACTGAGTGACAATTATGACAATTAATTAGTGCATTAAACCCTAGATCTGAATCATAATTATACATTCTTGACACACACACACACACATATATATATATATATATATATATATATATATATATATATATATATATATATATCACAGACAAACAGATGAGAAGTGATTATGCCAAATCCAGTGTGCAGCTGTTCTTTTAACACACATTTGGTGATCACGCAGCTGCTCCCAGGAATTAAAAACATGATACTGAACATCATGCTTTATTACATAACCCTGAAATTTATTTTGATTACTAGGTCATGTTTGTGTGACCGTTTTAATGTCAGTGGGTGCAGGATCTGAAAAGTGCAGATAAATAAAGAGCTCTGCCCTTTAAATGAATTACATGTATGATTATATAATCGAATCGAGTTTATATTGGTTCATCAACAGCACACATCCATTGTGAATGTTGACACAGTATTTATGGACACGTTATTTAGAAGATAAATTTGGAATGTTTCAAGCACCACTGAACCAGGAAACGTCTCATCCTAGCACAAAATACTATTATTCAGTCTAAATTATTTGAAGCTATAATTATCCACACAAAGAGAGTGATGAATTAAACATGTTTTTCCCCACTAGCCTCCATACACAACCCATGTTATCATAGATGAATCCATAATTAATGCTTAGCATGTTCGAGGCAAGGTCATAGGGAAACATCAGATTCCAAGGATGGACAGGACCACATAATTCATCCAGCAGGAAAAAAAAAACTATTATGAATGACTGTGGATAAACATCTTTTTACCATTTTGATTAGTTCTAACAACATTGAATATTAATTGGACTGTTCTTTAGTCGAGCTTCTTTACACAGACATTAGTACAGGATCACTGGTATCTCCTGACTTGCTATTCTGCTAATGCGGTCATAACACCTTCACAGTGTCGACAAGAGTCGATTCTTTGAGCTGGCTCCTTGAGGTGAAAGCTGTGAGCCAACTCACATATCGGTAGAGCAGTAATACATCCTGTGATGGGTTTGTTTGCTCTTCAATATTACACTGAGAGACGCAATGATATAAAGCCTGGAATGCTTACTCTATTTGTTAATGCAAATTTGTAGCACCCTGCTGGTTTTGCATTAATTTAAATAGAGTTTATATCAGACAGTGCAGTCAGCTGTTGTTTTACAAGTCATAACATAGACATTATGTATGGTTGTGCTATGGTAGTCCTTCCAAATGGGTAATTGTTTTTTTTTTTTTTTTAACTCCCCCAGTGACCCTGGAGTTGAGGAGAGTCAACAGGATTAGTCTCTGAATAATTTATTATAGTTTTTTTTAAACTCACTGTGGAAATACGCATCTTTTCTGAATATTGATAAATTGGCCTCTCCTGACCAAACTTTTCAGGTATATGGAGGGAAAAATCTTCTAAAATATGCAAAAGCCTGAGCATTTTGAAAGAGCTCTTTGTTGCAATGTTATTTTTTATATGTGTAACATGGAAAAAAAAGATTTAATAGCTACAGGTACTCGCTCTTATAGTATACTTTAACATGGCTTTTCTCCTTTGTGTTGTAGTATTAATAATATGGAATATGTTTTTAGCATTGATGCTTGAAATTGGTGTTAGACTTGGGAGGAAAACCCTTTTTTAAAGGAAATTTGGTGGTGGTTTCACGTTTTCTTTTTTCAGTCTTGTAAATGCATACTTTGTCTGGTACATTGAGGTGTATCTTATTTTAGACCTTCACTTGTATTCCTTTCTACAAACATACATATTTGAAATTTAATAAATACCCATTAATGTTTAAATGAATGTTGTCTATTTCACTGATTTCAACTGTCTTATACTGTCTTACTACCCATGAAATGGACAGTGCTTAGTCTGGAATATGTTGTTTTTATTTTTACATTTTTCTGTGTATTGTGGTTGCCAGAATGTGTCAGTCAAAATCACATGTAGGTTATTCACTATGTATTTCGTGCCAATGGTGGTAGTGCCATTTGCTTCCCATGGTGCATGATGTGCACGAGGTAAAAATGGCTAAAAATTTTGAATTCACATAGGGATGACTGACCAACTGCATGCAGGCAAAGTATGTCCCATGTGGAGAAGCCATATGGCCCTTTCTCTCTCTACTGCAGTGAGACTGATGTATTTGTGAATATGGGTCATTTTTAGCAGCCATTCTTTTTGCCACTCTCTTATATTCCTATATTAAAAATACTGCTGTGTCTGAAAGAGCATTTCACATTTAACATTTGGCTCTGGGGCCCCAGTTCCATAATGTTGTCACTGTAATATCCATATTAATCCTTCTGATTCAGTGGAGACACACTAAAGGTTTTCCTGCAAGACTAATAAGTCACAAAGCTATGGTCCATCCACCATCACACACAAACATACACATATTTGTCTTATTATCCTAGTGAGGACCTTCTGGACATAATTATAAATACAGCTAATTAATGCTATGCCACACCAAATCTAACCCTAGCTTTAAGCTCAGTAACCAAAAGCTCTTTTACCTTTTTTAGTTTTTAAAATAAAAAAAAATTGCAGTTTAAATTTTTTTTAAAAGCAATGTCCTTGTGATGAGTAGCCAAATGTCCCTACAAGGTCAAAACTGTCAGATATTCCTAACCTTTATATTTTCTCTCTCTCACACGCACTCTCTCTCTCACTCACACTCTCTCTCACTCATACACACACACACACACACACACACTCACACTCCACCGCTAATGGAGTCATAGCACCTCTATATGAATATTTCTATATATAAGCAACAGTGCAACAACTCAAACCCCTATTTGCACACCCCCTTCCTTTTGTATCACAAGCCCCTGGACATTAGTGATGTATCATTCATGAACAAGTCAACTTGTGCTGGCTCTTTGAAGTGAACATTATATCTGTAGAGCAGTAATAGATCATGTGTGGCTTTCTTTGAACAAAAGATCAGTATTCTGTATTCATAATATGAATAAAATGTTCATGATATGAATACAGTGAGTTATGCCCATAATATTAATGCTGGAATCTTACAGTCAGTGCAAATACAGACAGGTGACAAATTAAAGGCAAAAACAACATAAAGTGTTGTAGGATTTGGGCCACCACGAGCCACCATATTAGTGCTCTTTGGCACAGATTATACAAGTCTCTGGAACTGTATTGGCAGGTAGAACACCATTCTTCCAAAAAATATTCCTTCAGATTGGACATTGTAACCTGGAAGAGGCCACTTCCATCAGGATAGAAATGTTTTATCACTTTGTATTGATTTGCAGTTACCCTTCCCTCTGAGGGGACAAGCGGACACAAACCATCACAGCAAAATATCCCCAAAGCATAACAGATCCACCAGTTCATCCCTTGGCTTGTCGCTTATCCGTATGTAGCATCTTGTTGGTTTTACATTTATTTAAAATAATTTATAACACATGCAATACAAACTGTACAGTTATTTTGTTAAAGGTAGCATGATTTTACTGAGCTACAGTATTTAACCCTTGTGTTGTCTTAGGGGTCAAAAATGACCCGCCACTATGTTTACCAGCAGAGAAAACGAGTGATGTCCACTGCTTAACTGCAGTCTTTCTGCACTGTGAAGAGGGAAAACCCAGATATTCACAAAGTTTCCGATGAATGACAGATTGTTTCTTCATGAAAAATAGATTTGGGGTTTAAAATTCAATGAAGCTGCTTTATTTTAAGGGGTTAGTGAAGGCAGGTCATTTTTGACCCTTAGGACAAAGGGAGTAGACATAATGTTAAGACCACACAAGGGTTAATCAATAGATAGAGCTGAAAGAGTTGGCACTTACCGGGGCGGTGACCCGTTTGCTCTCATTCGCTGAAAATAGCTGGAATTCCCATCACTATATCAGGGATGGGGTAACCACAGATGACACTCTTGACACCTACTTACTGCTAGAATATGGTTAAAAGTGACAATAAGGTGGTGCTTCACACATCGTAACATGTACATTATGTATGGTTATGGTGTGGTAGTGACTACAAATGGATATAAATGAATATGATGAAAAAAATCCCTGCCCCAGTCACTCTGGAGCTAGTCAAAAGAAAAATGAGTCGACAGTCAAAGGGAAGCCTCTGAATCATTTATTCTAGTTGTGGAAACACACACCTTTGCTGAATATTTGAATCCTTTGAAGTATTGAAGTCTGGTCTGGATTGGGGATTAGGGGCTTTCAGTCATGTACCACTTGCTCAATGACAAGAGAATGAATTTCATATTAAGGTGTGTTTGTGTTAATGGGCACACTTCTCCATAATAGAGGTGATGATTAAACCCAAAGCTCATACATACATGATTTTAATACAGGAATAACTATTACTCTAGATCTACTAAAATGTTCTAAATGAAACAGATCTATCTATGATCATAACTGCATCCAGGTTCAACCAGACATTAGACAAATTGTGACTGCAATTAACCTTAATTGTTTGGAACTTTTCATTGTTGTTGACAGCTCATATGTATGTATGTACAGAAAGCATATGAGGCTATTATAGTTCAGTAATATACAATTCATGTTCACGCCTGCTTCAGCATGGTGAGCTCACCCTTGACTTTAAGTACACTCATCTTAGCTGGTCAGAGGGAATACACTGTGTGAATATACTCTGTATGATTAGTCAAGCATTCTGCAACCAAGGCCGTACTGCATAACTATCAGCTCAATGCCAAATTAATAATTCAGTGGCCTATGACTCACACCTACACTGGCATAGAAAATTAAGCTGTAAATGGATTCTTATCCTAGACTGCCTGTTCCTTAAAATAAACTCTAAACCAGCTATTAGAGTAATCTTCAAAATACTTTTTCACACTGCTGCCTTGAAAGTGCAGCAGTACTAAAGAGCAAACAAACAGTATACTAAGGGTACTGCTTTACATCCAGCTGACCCTACTTTAGCCCTTTACATCCACTCTAATTAAAACCATCTAATTACACTCCCTCTAGAGAATCAAATGAAATTAATAAGTAGCTTCTGCAGCTCACAAAGATGCCAGTGATCAGCATGCTTTCATGGAGCAAATCACTATCATTATCAAGACATTACAAGGCCTATGAACCATGGAGGCGGAAGTGCGCTAATGAACTTTCAATTTAACGTTAATACCGACAAAGTAGTAAAAGTGTGATTAGCTAGGTCAGCTGATGTGTGTTTGATAAGCTTTGAACTAACATAAGATCAAATACACTGATTACAATGCAATGATTCTTTGAGATAAATTGGCGTTTTATTTTTGAAGAACTAAAGTTCTGTCATTTAATAGAAAGATTATAATGAAATAAAAATGTACATTTTTGTCAAAAGGTCTGTGAGAGGGCATGTATGACAACATGACCACAGGTCTTTATCTGTGTCTGGTGTATCTGCATCATAGTCACTTCATATCTAAAACTGTTGTAAACAGATTTAACGTTGACTCCAACTGTAAACAATATAACAGAAATTCATGAAGTATACTGATAATAGTTTAAGATTGAAAAGAACCTTTACATTATTTAAAAGAGGGGTACAACGTACAGTAAAATTTACAGTAAAAACTTTCAGTGCAAAGACAAGGGCCTGAGGTGTTGAAGGGAATATTAAGAATGAATATTATCAACAATGTGGTATGAGAGAATTAGGAAAAGGAACTGTTCCCAGTGCAATTCATGTATTTATTGTGCTCTCTCATATAATTTATTTAGAATAGTTCTAGTAGTTTACATCATTGTGACTAGGTGTGGAGGTGTGCTGTCCTGTAAGAGGGTTGAAGGAGCTGGAATTTGGTTCTGCTCTGCTTGCTTCTGTCTAGCCTGGAGCTCCTTCACCTCTGCCAGAACCTCCCGTGCTTCCTCCCATGAGGAGATTGCTTCCTGTAGCAACCGTTCAGTTGCTGCCCTCCTGGTCTCCCAGTCCAGCAACTCAGTAAATGTGTCCGTGTGCTTCATTCCTTTAAAATGGGGCGAACTCAAAAGCCACAAATTGGGTGAGTCAATGGTCTTTGAGTAGGGTGAATTGTTGCCAGCGGAAATGGGTGACTCTGAACCCTTGATGTGGGTCAGATCAATGCATTTCATACTGGGTGAGCAGGAAGCCTTCGAATCAGGTGAATCAACACTCTTTGAATGGAACTGGTCCTTGTAGTGAGGTGACTTTGAGGATTTTGAATGAGGGGAATCCTTCCCTTTGACACGAGGTGATTCCTTTGTCTTACAGCTGGGTGAATCCTTGGCCTTAACTCGGGAGGGAGAGTCTGTGCTTTTCCCATGAGATGAGCTGTGGGAGCTGGAACTCTTAGATTGGGGGGAATCTGAGCCCTTTAAATGGCACAGCCATGGAGAATCTATGCCCCTCAGATGGGGGTAGCAACCTATTCGCCCTCTTTGGGGCTCCTGCCCCTGGATCTCCGCCAATAGTTCCTGGGTCCTCTGTAGCCGCTGGGTGATTATGTCGTGAAGGTGGCTTGTGAGACTCATTGTGTTATCCAGTGAGCCACAGTGAATTCTTCCCAGGTCTACAGGATTCTTCCCTTGCAGAGGGCTTTGAGTCAGGCTCTGGTGGCTCCAGGAAAGTTCACTCTCACGGGGCAGGCTGCTGGTCTTCACCCTGCCCACCACAGGGGTCTCTCGAGGTCTAGAGACATCAGTGCCAGCACGCTTTCGTGCAGGGGCCAACAAGTCAAGGTTTCCCCGATGGTCCTTTACCCACACAGCATGATCATGTTCTAGCATGCCAGCGTCCTCCTCATGCACAAGGTCAAGAGTCAGCATTCCATCTGAAGAGGTCGAGGCCTGTGGATGAATCATCGACATCAATCACTGGACAGGAAGAAGTTGAAATTTTTTTTAATTAAAATACCATATTTCCTTATACTCTATTGGTTGTATGCCAACATAAAAATCGCTTCCAGTTAATAGCAGAAAGTCTTGAGCAAATTGAGCAGTACTTTTTTTTAATACTCAGCAACATGCCCATACAACTATTAACTGACTCCTGACTGAGGTCAAATCAATACTGAAAAGCCACCCACCACCGCCATAAGATGACCCCGTGTGGGCAAGCGGCGTCCAAGTGGGACCTTGGGACGGTCACGTGTTGGGTGAGACAACAGACTGTCCTCATCAATCGTAACCTGCAAAGGCAACAATCGTAACCTGTGAAGAACCTTAGTCAAAACGTTAGTCATTTTCGGCCAGATGTTCTTCATTTTAATATGCCCCTTTTGGGTTAAGTATTGACAAGACACAACATATGATGTAGTGGGCTAAATTTAGTTCTAAGTGCTAATTAACTGTACATGTTTATTCTGTAGACAACATAGCAAACTCACAGTTCCTTACATACTATGTGCTGTACACAGGAGTTGATTAATTCACAGATCGTACAAATTCACATATGAAGTGCTTTCACATTCCACACTTTCACAGAAAGTGAAGCGTTACCATCACTGGGATTACACAGTTCACAGCTAACATCTGAGTGTCATCTCAGCAGGTTTTCCTTGGTTCTCATATAAATTGGAAACTATTGGTAAAGGATATTACAAAACATGATGTAATGGATGACATTTTTCTTCTAAAATGAGATGGAAAATTTTGCTTACCACGTTATTAAACTGACCTCATCTGATTTCTGCCTGTCAAAGCAGCCATGTTTTATGTAGGCTATGATTATGATAATGATGCTTAGCTAAAATGAGTTTCAAGGAAACATCCACCACAGGGACAGTAACAGTTTTGTAATTTTTTTTATCAGCGGCAGTGCTTTGCATATTCTTCTAAAATGATTACAAACATTAAGCTATCTATCCAATTCAGAAGGAATGCAAAAAAATAGGGAGAAAACTGGGGGCTGGGAGCATTAATTAATATGGACAAATCCTGTAAGGAAAAAAAATAACAGAAGAGAAAAGCAGACACTGGAGTGAATGGGTGGAAGTGGGAGCATGTGACCAAAGAACAATTATGGGAACAAATGTATAAAAATAAAATAGCCAGAAACAAAGAGCACCAGAGGATTTTTTTTAAGGTTTAAAAGCTTACCTCATCCAGAATGTGGTTCTTGGCTCTTGTAATGGCTGTGTTGAGAACATTGATCCAAGACTCCTTTTCCTCTGGACTAACAGCTAAGAACACAAGATTGGGAGTCTAAGAAAAAGACAAAAATGAGAACCTTTATAGACTGCATGGTTCTGGTAAAGCAATTTTACTGTAAATATATGTGTTTCTTAATAGCATCTGTCATCAAGAAGAGTCATGTTTATTCAATAACTTTTATAGCAGTGCTGAAGGAAGTATAAAGTGGGAAGACAAAAGAAGAGAAATATTAGCACTGTCTGGAGTTATACTTTGTCTGAAGCCTAACACCAGGAAAATTCAGGTGTAAAGCATATCCATGTGTTCCCTAAAAAAATAATGAAAAATAGAACACTTAGAACTGAAGATGGTCGATTCTTAGGCCTGAAACTCTCCCTCTTTAAGCAACACACACTCGCCCCCTCAATGTTAGATACATACTGTGTGATTTACATTAAATTAGGCACAACTTAACCAAGTACAGCACATTTTACATCCAAGAGATTTAGTGAAAAGAGTGAAAAGCAGGCAAAAATACATCATTTGCTCATGATCTTTTTAATTACAAAAATGATAAATGGTTATTCTACATTCCCAGAAAAACAATCCAAAAATAGTATGCATTGTGTGATTTTGTGAGATCTAATTCTACACGCTGAACCTTGACAATAACCTGACTCAGAGCCAAGGGACTGGCAATACACTGACAGATGCTGACATATTTCAGGTTGAGGGTTTGTTGTTGTGACAGAGCAATACAGTGTACTCAAAAACAGGAGCTGGACAATAGTTGATTATGTATTCTGTCTTCTACAGAAGAAGATGCTCCTGAGGCATTGAGAAATGTTCGTTTCTGTCGACAGAAAGTATTGAAAAATCAACTGAATTTTAATTAGCTGCCTGCAGGTGGAACACTTAACTCCAAAGTACACTCTTGTCTGTCTTGGTCAATTGTAATTATCATAACTTATTTTTTTTGGTGCATCAGCGCTAGATAGCCAAGCAGTTTACTAAACAGACAGATATGTAGCACATCTGTGTACCATTTACTCTGGAAATGTAACTCTGATACTGATGGTACAGGTAGGAACCCTACAATTGGGATATTCTGATTTCTCCTTGCTAATCTATTATTTACTTCACCACAGTGTGTGTGTGTGTGCATGTGTGTGCGTGCAGTGAGGACTCACACGGACCCGAGGCTGCCGGCAATGCAGCAGAGTGAACTTGCTGTGGTTCTTCTTGCTGCGACTCTTGGCTTTGCGCACCTCCTCTGATCGCTCGTATTCAGCCAGGTCAAACACTTCATGTGTCTTCCCATCATTCTTCATCTGCAAGGAAGTAGGGGGAAAGTGTGCGCTGTGAGCACAAATAGCCCACTCAACCACATGGAAGGGTACAAGTTGTATCTCATGTGTCGATTAATTGACAGCCATCTGTGTCCCTTTCACATGGTGACTGTGCCGCTGACAGTGGGGCACAAAAGGCCACACTGACTTCAGCCTGAGGGACAGGGATAATTACTGATCTCTGTTATCATTAAGCTCATGCTGTGACAGTGAGGACTCAAAGCTCAGTCCTCACAAACACAAACTGGAAATATATGAACAAAATGGAAATAAACCTCTATTTTACAATTTATCTAGAAAAAAATGTATTCCAACATTTAAAAAAAAAAAAAATGAAAATGGAACCTCAGCAATACAACAGGAATAATGTGTGGGGGGAAGGGATATAAATATTAAGACCGAGAGGATCCAAAAGGATAACAAAGAGGCAAGATGCCGTTATAAAGACTAAGAGAGGGCATGCAAGTTTTTAAAGAATATTTACATCACATTCAGAGAGACAGAGGCAAATTTTTAAACTCATAAAAAAATTTTATTATTAAAATAACATTTTAATAGTAATAACATTTTAACAGTAGTGCATTGCATTATAAACTGTTTTCTGTATGTTATATTTAACTGTTTCTTCATACTACATCTTCATTTCTAATTTAAAATCTTTTCAACTTTCAGTTTTGAATTCAGTGTAAAACACCGAAGCGTTAGAATGGACACTGTGTTTCAGACAAAGGTGAGTGCTGTCCCCATTTGATTTAGCTCTTCCTATTATTCTGCCTGTGAGATGGCTGTGAAAATGCCTCATTTAAACACTGGTCAATCCTCATTAAAGCTGGCTGAGTGAAAAATTGGATATATTTATTGAGTCTGAGCAAGGGGTCCAGACGCAATATCTCCTCTGGGAGACTACAATTCCCAGAGGACCACGGTGAAGATCACATGGGTTCACTGTGAGACAGAGACAGAAATCATCTGGAATAAGAGATATCAAAATGACCTCTATATGTCAGTGTTACTGCAGTGACCCGAGCACGATGGTAAACTGGCAGCTACAGCGTACAGACTCTGAATTCTGTATGGTTACTAAGCATTCACCATAGCAACAGAAAGGAGCAACAAAGGAATCAGTAAGCAGCTTTAGTCCGAAAGATCAAAGTGGTCAGAGTTGATGGACCATCATATCAGACAGCATGCAGACTAAGTGCACTATCTGTGTAAAGGCCTGTAAGATTCATAAAATAAAATACACACAGCGGGTATACACTTAAATAAATAACAACTTAAATAACAACTTACATAAATTCTACATATTTTTTCTAGAAAATCTACATACGCCTAATACTACGCGCATAACCTCATTCCTCCTACTTAACTGGGCTCACATAGTTAAAACGTGAGGGTACACTCACAGTCACAGAGAATGTAGGGGGTAATGATTTTATGGGGCAAAAGTTCCCTGGAGGAGAACGCCAGGGTTCTCTCTATCACATCAATATTTCACTCCCATGCTGTTAGGCCAGCATGTTTCAGACAGGGGACCATCCTGTTCCCAAGATTAACCACCTCTAAAAATAACCTGCTAACCAACCAATCTCGTACTGACAGTGGGGATTGCAATTAAGAACAAAAAGCTTTAGGAGAAAAGCAGACACATTCTAAACTGTCCTGTCATGGGCTTTGCTTGCACTGGTCTTATATATATATATATATATATATATATATATATATATATATATATATATATATATATATATATATATATATTTATTTATTTATTTATTTATATATATATTTGTATGTCTGGGTCATTATTAGAAAGCAGGGATTAAAATAGATGAAAGCTTTTTAAGGGACTACGAATCACTATACAATGTTTCCAGACTTGTTATTGTAGCATTCAGCATTTCATTCTTATCATTTATAATGCATCATTATTTCAAATTAGGGTTGAGTGATATGAAAAAAAGATATTCCAATATTTCAAGACATTTGTACAATTCAGTGAAGGGAAATAGTATGCAGACACTTTTGTTTTTGCTATTTAATATACTTCCAGTGCATATCCAGTGCATATGGATTAAAAAAGGATGTATTCATAAGCACAAACATATATATGTTACATGCAAGATTTCACAACACACTCTCAGACTAATGCAGAGTGAGTAAGGTAAGAGGTGCCACTCAAAAAGAGTTGCAGGATGACCTGAAAGCAGCAGGAACAACAGTTACACAGAGAACAATAAACAATGAAGTGCACCTCAATCATCTGTGTTCCTACATGCCACACAAAACACTCCTGCTGAAAAAGAAGCACAGGGATGCACTTCTAAAAACATTTAGACAAATCAGAAGTTGGAGAATGAAGGGTTGTGCTTATCATCCCAAGAATACCATACCACTTATCTGCAATGGGTATTGGGGTATTACACATCATTGAAGCAAACATTAATTTAATTTAATCTAATTTGGCCAAGAAACTGAATCTGGGGAGAAGATGGAGACAATGACCCCAAACATACAGACAAAATAACTGAAGAAGGTCTTGTTTGGCCTTGTAACTCATTGAAAATTTATGGGGGATTTTCAAATTATGAGTCCATCAGAGGAACCCTTGTAACCTTAGGGAATCGAAGACGATACTTCAAGTATACTTATTTCCCCTCAATGTATATAGGTTTCCTAACTGCCAGCAAAATAGTGGTGCTGCATTTAAAAATAAACCATTTAAAATTAATTTAATTATACTCTTATTTATTTATTACAGCAGTGCAGTGCACTAATGATTTTTGGAGCACAGCCCTGGAAACAAAGGCACAGGGTCTCAAGTGTGGCCTCTCTTTAACTATTTATTTAAAACACTTACAGACCAGAGCGGTGGGATTATGTACACACAGCCTGGGCTGAAAGCCTTCACAGGGGAGCAATAAAACACGTTCCTATTAGTTTGGCTCCAAGCTGTAGTCACAGAGTACCCTGCAATTACATGTTTTTTTTTTTCCCCTGCAAGAGCCAGGCTGGAATTAAAGGTGGGAAATGGATTTGCAAAATCTCTTACATCAATGTGGGAAATTTTGTTAAATCTGGTTAGCATTATATTGATGTAACAAGCTTCCCCATAATAGATATCTAATCCCAAGCATCTGCTACTCTAAATGAATTAAATAAATGAGTGTAACGCAAACTGAAAGGTCATGATTCACTGTATGAGTAATTACACTGCTACTGCAATGGCTACAGTAGATAACATTTTATACCACAAATAATATGTCTCATGCATAGATGATACACTCCTACTGCTGTGTGTTGCAGGTTGTGTGATACATTTCTATTCAAAGCTTTTGGAAAGGCCAGATCTGGCATAAATTATTATCCTGACACTATTACATTGACATTATTATCCTGTTGACTGTAGTCAACATCGAGATTACTTCAAGGATAACTTCAAGCATAACATCAGGCATTATTTACCTCCCGTGTTGAAATTTATTTGTTTGCTAATTAAATTGAGGGATACCTAAGAGTACACACACTACATATTTTCAAAAATAACATTTCCCTAATTAAGGGACAAAAGCCTGTGATGTATATAACAAGTTGTGTCCAATTCAGTCATACAAAGTTTCAGCCAATAAAACACTTGTCTAAACACAAGTCTAAATACTAAAATGTTACTTAAACTAGAACTGAATCCATATAAATATTGGACTCTATGGAGCTAAATAGGGCAGTGAGCAGGCTGCCCCACGATTGCGCAACATCTAGAAAGGAGAGCAAAACAATGGAATCTCTACTTATATCTGTCAAATAATGTTTTTTTAATTGTTAAAAGTCAAAAGAGGTAACTAGTACTTCAACGGAATTTAAAATGCATGGAGTTGAGTGAATGAAGACTTTATGAAGATTAACATTTGTTAACTAGCTTATACAAATGGAGGGGCTCTGCAGTATTCTATAGTACAATTCTTATATGGCACACAAATTAAGCAAGAATAGTACGTCCGTTTTATCAGAGGTAGATGGTGTGTAACATTTCCCCCATGCCTATTAATCAGAATATACATCATATAGTTGCTTGCACTGACATCATGTTGGCAAGCACAAGGCTGTAGCAGATATAGTAACATGTAGTGTATTCTGCCACTCAGTCGGGAGATCCAGAACCCTGTACATTTCACCCGCAGGCACCTGAGACAGCCAGCACCAGCAGCATGATGCAACCCACTGACACTCTCTGCTGCTGAAAAGAAATTAGCTCTGGGTGCTTGAGTGCTGAGATGGTACTAATAGGAGGTAATATAAAGCTTATACACAATTTATGCCACTGTAAGGCAGGTACATTACTGTAATTTGTTTCATTACAGTAAAGTGAGTCCTCATGTACCTCATTAAGTGGTCCTCATGTAAACATCTGTATATAGGAGATGAAAGAGATATAAATAACACCTGCAGTAGTGTTTATATCATTTTACCACACCAATATAAACCACAATTTAAATATGCGACATAAACCAATTAAGGAACTTTCTGTATTTAAATAAAAAGAGCAGAACATATTGCCTTTCCTTAGCGCTGAAGCCACATCCAGTTTTTGCTTGCCAAGTTCATTTTTACAAGGCTTAATCAGAAAAAAAGAAACAAAGATAATTAGATTGCACAGATCAGCTTCTCATCACATACTGCACATCCTGTGCACTTGCTCTGAGGGTGAAAATCCCGAGTTGCAAACTACCACAGCAGCTCCCACAATAATAAATGGCATGTCCTCTCTTTATTCTGCCTTATTTTCGCAATTTACTTAATAATGAGATGAGCAATGATAACATCATAGATTTAGTTCAATTTGACTCAAAGGGAGCAAACCATTTCCTCTACCACTTACTGCACAAAAATGATTAGCTGTAGAATTTTAATTATAGGATCATCAGTGTGCTCTTAACCATCCTTTCACTGTGACACTGGAATGAAGAGAGCATTTGCAGTTAGATAACAGCTCAGTGTTGCAAATGTGTAAGTGTGCATGTGTATATGGGTTGGCCTTGCATTCAGAGCTTTGGGGATCCTTCGGCACAAAAAGGGGTGCAGCTGCGTCTTTGATCTCCTAAAGTGAGTACTCCCAATTGTACCTAATCCAAAAAGCTGCAGCTGAACTTGTAAGGACTAGGCCATGCAGAAATATTTTAAAATGCAACTGCAGTCATCATAAGAATAAAGGCATGGCCCGGACTGAAACGAGGAGAGGACAGCTGTAGAGGGCCTTCTTATATTGGAACAATCCACTGTGCTGTCTCCCAAAGTGACAGAGCTGCAAAATTAGTCACGCTTCAGGCTATGATATAGCTGCTACACTTCTGTGCAAATTACCATCATTTGCATCATCGTGCTAACACTTTCTATGAAGGACATATATGTAATGTACTACAAATATGTTCAAAACATGTTAGGGTGCATTCATTCAAGGCATTTTACACAATCTGTTATAATAATTTATGAAAATGTGTTACAAACACTACTTATAATGCATTAATCTAACATAATGCATGTTTGTAACACCTTATAATGCTAATAGCAAAAAAAAACCTTGGTTTCAGTTTGAACAGTCTATTATTCATTGTTTATTTCTCTATCTCTATTAATAACTGCAGTACAGCTGACTATCATTCCATGTTTTAAGTGTAATTTTGGGTTTGATTCAACTGAGAGAAATGTAATATTGTAAATCATTTAAAAATATATTTAAAATATTTCACAAAAAGTATTTATAAATGATTATAAATATGTGTCTATAATTAAACATAAAACGGGATGCAAGCTGAGTTTTTTCATATTGGTAATGTGTTATGTACAATACTTTTTTTCATAGTAGTTACAGAATAAGGTGAATAACTGAATAATAAGCTGGAACTTTAAGCAGCTAAATCATAACTTCATCTTCAGTAATCACTGCTCAGGGTGGAGGTGAGTCCTATCCCAGAAACACTGGGCACAAGGCGGGAATACACTCTTAATAGGATGCCAGTCCATCACAAAAGACCATGCACATATATTCACATACTCATTCACACCTTGGAGCTATTTAGAATAGCAGATCCACCAACTGGCATGTTTTTGGGAGGTGGGAGGAAACCGGAGAACCCAGAGGAAATCCACTTGGAGAGCATGTACAGGAACTCAACAGAGACAGTAACTGGAGCTCAGGACTGAACCAGGGACTCTGGAGCTGTGAGCAGCAACACTTCTCACTTCACCACTGTGCCACCCAAAATCATAATTACTATACTGTTTTCCAAAAAATTAAATGGTATGTTTAAGCCATAGAATATGAAATATGTAGTACAGTAAGCCTATGCCTCAGTTTATTAACCAAAGTCACAGGTTTATTAAGTTTTACCGTAGGGTAGATGGCTGATTCATGGGGCCAATACATTTTAAGTTGCAATGTGCAATAAACAAAAACCTCTGCGACATCACAGTAGAAAGAATAGTGAAACTAACTACCTAGGGCCCCTAGGTGTAGGGGACTCATAACTGGTCTGGACTGAGAAGGTGGGAAAGGGGAGCACAGGGATTTGCTATGCATTTGCATAGTCACTGGTAAGCCCACTTTAATATTATCGTGATACCAGAAATTCTGAAAATCTAACTCACCTCTTTTTCGAAAATATACAGATGGTCACCCTTGAGCATCACAAAGCGATTTTTCCAGATTTCTCTGAAAATGCCTTTGCCACAGAACTTGCGGATCCAGCCCACTTTGTCTGGCTGTGAGGACGGTGGCGTGGCATCCTGAATACCCTGTTAGGAAAAGAGAGATAGAGAGAGAAAGAGAGAGAGAAAAAGAGAGTAAAGCTGGGCTTATATTACATAACAAAGGAATTAAAGTGCTGGGGAAAACTCTTTTACACAAAGACTCTCCTATAAACCCACATATACAGCAGAAGCCTATGGTGCTGCTTAAAACATTGTACTAAACAACACATAGCTGCTTTAAACTGACTTTAAGGGCGTGGTCAATTAACTTACATACTCAATTATGGATTATAAAAATATATATATATAAAATCTATGTGCTATACAAATGTGGGTAAAGCATATTTGAAAGGGTTCTGTGCTACACACTGGATAAGGCAAGACAAAGGGATCAAACCCAGTGACATGATGTACACTAGAATTAATATAAAGAGCATCTCAGTATTGTAGTATACACACATCCAATGCCCAAGGCTGCTGCAGTGGGCTGCTGGTAAAATAATAGCGTAGATTTGTTCATAATCTTACCCTTTTGACCAGATGGCTCTTCTTCATAGTGAATGGAAGCTGTAAGACTTTATTTCCTGAACTGATCCCGCTTGGCTGATATAAATCTGAACAGTGCTGGTTGTTGTACTGTTCCTCTTTTGTTGACTTTGTGTGCACTCGATGATTAGGAGCGTTAGAACGCCACTATTCGCCGTCGCGAGCCGCTGGGTCTCCAGACTATCTGGTCGGCTCATATACTGTAGGTTTACAAATCGCGGGCATACACACTCTCTCCATTGGCTTTTGGGTGGCTCCCTGAGAGATGCTGCGAGTTGCAGTGGAGCACATCATCGCCAGTAGTCCGGGTTTATAAACGAACCCAACTGCTCCCCCTACTGGCTACATCAGGCTAGTGCTGGAGCCTCAAGACTGATCAGGTGGAGCAACTGTACTGTAGCTTGTGACATTTACAATACATTACATTACATTACATTTATGGCATTTGGCAGACGCCCTTAGCCACTTACATTTATGTCATTTTTATACAACTAAGCAGTTGAGGGTTAAGGGCCTTGCTCAAGGGCCCAGCAGTGGCAATACTGGGATTTGAACTCACAACCTTCCAAGCAGTAGTCCAACACCTCAACCAATGAGCAACCACTGCCCACTGTTAACTAGACACTTAAAGGCAATTTTTAAGTCTTAACACTTTTGTAATATTTGGAAAAATTCTCCTGAAATGTTGGTAGCTGTAAATACGATATATGTTTAGAGTAGTGGTCACCAACCCTGCTCCTGGAGCTCTACTTCCTGAAGCGTTCATCTCCAGGCCTGACTGAATCTTATCAATAGTAGAAATCCACTTCATTAGTTAGATCAGGACTGGGCTGGAGATGAATTCTGCAGGAAGGCAGATCTCCAGGAACAGGATTGCTGACCACTGGTTTAGAGGGCTCTGTGAATGGGATGCTGGACTAGCAGCATCCAACGATCAAGACAAGGAGGTATCGCTACTTACTGTTAAATCGTGTCACTTGTCAATTCAGAAATTTAATTTTGGTATGGTAGGATATTACTTTGAGTTGTATAGGAAGTCAGAAAAAGGCTACACATTTAAACATGAATAATTATTCTCACTGTGAAATAACATTTTCTTCTGTAACTGCTTTGCTTCACCTATCCCAGAAACACTGGGCACTAGGGTGGGAATAGCCTGGATGGGATGCCACATACTCACCCTGGGGCAATCCATCTGTTCTCTGTACCACTTATCCTACACAGGGTCAAAGGGGAGTCTTTGAACTCCTTGCACACAGGGCAGAGGCAGAAATCAAACGCCCAACCCTGGCGGTACGAGGCAACAGTGCTAACCACTAAGCCACCTTAGAGGCAAGTTGGAACCACCAATCCATCTACCCATGTTTTTGAGAAGTAGAAGGAAAGCAGAAAACCTAGAAGAAACCCACATGTACACAGGGAGAATATGCGAAACCCCGCACAGACATACATATTTTAAACTCGAATTGGGGACCCTTGAGCTGTGAGGCAGGAACACTATCCACTGCACCACTGCTCCAATTTTCCCTAGATTTACATCATTTATTTTGACCACGAGCAGGCTTATATAGCTAAACACATGTCATAGAAATGAACCTAGTAGCAGTAGCACTCTTAATCAAAAATACAGTCTGTTTACTTCTGAGTCTACAAGTACTGGTTCAGTCACAACATTTGTTTTGATTCATATGTACTTCTAATAATACAAGGGTTAAGAAGTCCACAAAATTAACATCCTAATAAGATGAAGATGTGAGGTTTTTTTTTTTAAATCATATGAACAATCTTACACAGGTTCAGTGATTACAATACTATAAGTTTGATTTATTAAACTTAATTTAAAAATATTCATTCTTCAGAATATCTTAAAGTATATCACACTGTACATCCACAAAGATAAATCATAAGGATTAAGAAAAGGTGCCACACAAGGACGCATACAGTTACATAAAACCCATATGTGATTCAGAATAGGCAGAAACACATCATCCAAGCAGTGTGATGTGCTTCACAAGGTGTTTCTATCCACAGTACTGTCACTTCCTCAGTGTTTTTTGTTTTTCGCACCATTCTGTGTAAACTCTAGAGACTGTTGTGTGTGAAAATCCCAGGAGATGATCAGTTTCTGAAATACTCAAGCCAACCCATCTGGCACCAACAACCATTCCACGGTTAAAGTCACAGAGATCACACTTAACTGAAGCTCTTGACCTGTATCTGCATGATTTCATGCATTGTGCTGCTACCACATGATTGGATAACTGCATAAATGACCAGGTGTTCCGATTAAAGTGCACAGTGAGTGTACATACCCAGTATTCCATTACAGAAATAAGCTGTTTAATAAATTACACCAGCATTACATGTGCATATAGTTATGTTTTTAAAAACATGTTTGTAGTTAAGGTCCAGTTTCGACTCAGAAGGGAGAATATGCATCTCTGTACACGTGGGCATTAGAAACATTAATGTAAAATGTGAATCTCTATACAGGTGTATCTGTAAAATGTAATGTGGGCCACACTAACATCGAGACAGACCATTCTGATAAGTCCTCATATCATTATATAAAATTATAGGTAGTCCATTAAAAGACACGGTCTGACTACAGATGCCTATCATTTTAGTTTTCACTGGAAGAACATGGGTAACTACCTTATTTACACACAGCAGGTCAGACACAATATACAAGCTGTACAGTCAGGTTTTGGGAGGGACTGATTGTGTTCTAGTTGTTGTAGTGCTGTCATAAGCAGTCATAGTGATCACATTAATAAACCACTGATCTTTAGTGTAACTCACACGTACAAAACACTTTCTCTTATTTTGGACACAAGAATCATATCAAGTCATTCTTTGACTCACAATACGGTATATTCTGGACATTGGAGAGAGGAATGTCTGCAATGAGTGGGATGGATACATGAAAGTAGCTTTCAGCTCCGAGCACACACAGCACTGTATCATATTAATGAGAGAACTATTGATGAATGTTCAGCGCCTGGTTGGGGGATGCCCGGCTCCGTGTGACCCCCTGTCTCCACCATGACTCAAGCCAGCTGCTAATGTCACCTCCTCCAGGAAGCTGTGGAAGAGGGAGGAGAAACAGTACCACGATGTTTACCACAATCAAATCAGCACTAACATACATACTAATCAGTGCTTGGAGGTTTATCATATAATCTCAGTCCTGGCCAACACATATCTGAGAGTTTATTCCTTGGTCTCATGAGGAAATCTTGTATCTCTGAGATGATATCTTTACAGAAGACTCAGATGTTATATATAAGATAGCGGGAAAAATAAATAAATAAATAAATAAATCTGCAGTCGGAATACTTTCACAATAGTCAAAATATATAATAGTACAACAGTACATACGTATTATTACAATAATATACTTTTTAAGCAAATGCTGTTGGAACCCTGTGTAATCTTACTAATCTGTATGCTACGTATATTATTTATTACATTTACACCGATATTCACTCCAGCACACGACAACAAGTCTCCCAATGAACAAATGTAGCTAGATGGATCTCTATATGCACACTGATTGTATTTTAAATAACAAAACTCATGGCTACCATAAACCCATCAAAACACAAAGTTGATGCAAGCAAAATGTGAAGGGCTAGCAGTCAGAACAAGAGGTGAAGGTTAAAATAATGAAAAGCTCCTGACCTTTTGGTGTTGTGAATGGTTGTTCCTCCAAGCACAATGCGAACTCCTGGCATGGTGCGGTTCAAGTTGTACACGGTCAGTGCTTCTTCATACGTGGCTCCTCCGATGATGAACACAATGATGTCCTGTGGCCTGAATTGGACAGACCCACAGTGTGTGACATACAATAACTACAGCATTCACACACTGCTGTGTATTCATAAATAACTTAGTAAGTAAGTTAGTTAACTGCTGCTGCTCATCATCTCTTCACAGAATGTACAGTCACAACATTATTTATTAACAAATAACTACATGGCTGATAAGTTTGACAATACTTCAGGTTAAGCTTTTCAGCCACAAGGTTTTCTGTCTATCATATGAATCATTAAAAGAAAGCATTGAAATGTCTAGAGGTGGTGGTATCTACTTTCTCCTAGATTAAATTTACAATATTTCAATCATAAATATGCACTGTTAACCTTTAGTGTTTAACTATTAAATGCCATACCATTTATCTAAAATCAGTGCTCCCAAAACATTTAGATGTTAAACATCTAACAAGAAGAAACAATATGCTGGACTGTGGTTATAGTAGTGTTAAGAAAGCTTTTAGATCTCTCCTCCAACTTCTTTTTGTTAAATCTGATCACTTTTCACTTTTCCTTCAAACAATATACATACACTCAGAGGGCTACACCTAATAAACCCCAAAAAACCCCAAAAACAAATAATCTGGTGCTGGTCGGCTGGTGCCATCTACCAGCTCCAAGGATGTTTTGAGGCTACATGGTAAAACTTCACGTCCTTTAAATTACAAGAGCCTGTTCATTATATATGGCTGAGTAAGGCTGTGTTTACATTAGAAGATTATTCCTTGACCACCAACGCATGTTTTACATGTAAAACTATGGGAAGCTTTAATAAAGTTATCAGAATGCAGAATTTTTTTCCAGAGCAAAGTTTCTTTTTTCATTGAGCAATCATGTTCCATGAGCAAATGTTGCAGCTCAGAAGACACATGATAACAACCAAGAGCCATCTCCTACTTAGACTAAATGTTGAGAAAGTAGTATCATCTTTTTTTACTTCCAAATGACAAATATTACAAAGCTAGTTCATTAGCTGGCAGAACTAAATTACAAGCAGCAGTTATTATATATATATATATATATTATGTGAAACATCTACTTTTGATGTACACTCAACTGAATCATTAGTGTGCTAAAGCTAAAGGAGAAGGAAACAGATTAGAAATGCATGACAGACTAGAATGAATCACTGCTATGAAGAACAGAGGCTTAGCAATGTTATATCACTGTCAGTGTATGTATCTGAGTACGTGCAGTACGAACCTGTCCCGCAGAGAATTCGGCCCAAGGTAGGGAAACTGACTGTCCTTCAAACGGCCTTTAATTAGCTGATCCAGGGTGTCATGCAGCAGGGGCTGGTGCTGGGTATAGACATTCTCAACACCCTACATACACACAGATAATTGTATATTTTTGTCAGTAGGATCATACAGAGTGAGATACAAATATATACAGACAACCATAAATCACAAGTTTACTCTGTTTTTACTCTGTTTCACACAGACTCTCAGTAATGCATCAATAACTCTGTCTGTCTGAAATGAGTTTGGAAGAATGATTGTTGGCATTCAGTGAATAATTATGTACCTTGAGTCCTTTGAAAAACTGTTTGGTGATGGCCACAGCATCTGTAGGAGTAATGAGATCACTTCCTCTGACCCGTTTGCCTCCGTACTCGATCACGGCTTGTACCATCTGTTGTGTGGGAGGAAAAGTAGAGCTAGAATGTGCTGAAAAAATGTTGGCATGACTCGGTTTAGTGTATTTATTTACTTATTTACTAGCATGATTTACTAGCATGATTGCTGTTGCGCTGTAATAAACACAGCAATGGCTTCAGCGCTTTATGAGTCTTCACCTTGCGGTATTTTTCAGACACCCCTCTCCTGTTTAGCTCTTCCAAGAGACTGGGCAGGATGCTGCTGCTGTGTCTCTCGTAGCGCAGAGCATACAGCATCACCAGACGCACCGCATCAAGCTCCGTCAAACGTGGGTTCTGCAACACACGCCGCACATTCTGCAGGAACAGGGAAGCAAAGGTGACCAACCACAAGACAAAGCCTTAAAACTCAAAACCAAAGCCAATAATGTCTTTATTCGTGTCACTGTGCTCTTAGTCACCTTTGCTCCACTTTGGAGGAAACAGTCTAAATAAAGCTGTGTGTTTTCACTTCAGCTTCAACTGTGAGACATGTGTTAATGAGTGTGAGGTATGCGAGGTACCTGCTGGGCGCTAGAGTGATCATTCTGGCATGCAAGCTCCTGCTCCACCTCAGATACTTCCATTAACTGCCTCTCACTGACTAGACGAGACAACTCGCCCACCACCGTCACATGCTTGGACACTGTGCCCGACATCTTCTTAAACTGCGGGTAGTTATCCACAAACGCCTGCAGAGAAGGGGTGCGGGAGTATATGTAAAATGTTGACACTGTAATTTCTTAAAGTACTTACTAATTAAGTAGCAGACATTGACATGTGGCGGGAGCTAGAAATAGAAAAAAGTGAAGACCATTGATCAGTCAAACACAGTCGATACAGAATCAACACGAGACATCTATCAAGTCAAACAATCAACATATTGAGAAGAAAATACTAGCAAACCCAAATCACCATTTTTTTACCAGACGGTACAGTACACTCATATTTAGCGCTAATGTTACATTCCCATTGAGTACAATGGAAAACTGCGAAAATCGTGTTTGGCCACGTTATGCTTTTTCACATAAAACCAAACGCTGAATAAAAAGTAAATCAGACCTTAAAAGTTCATGTATAGTTGCTAATGTTGTAAGTGTTTACTGCTAATCTCCAGAGATCAATTCCTACTTACTGTAATGAAATGAAAAAATAGGATCGAGGTGTTCAACCAGGGAACAGATAGATCTAGATTCAGAGGAGTAATGGTACTGTGCCTGTGGAAAATTGCTAATAAATCACAGCTGTATCTAGAACTAAATAAACTGGACTTCACTCAATGTCCTCACCTTCATGTCAGCAATGGACTCTAGTTTCTGTTGGTCCTTTGGCTTTTTCTTCTGAAAGTCCTCCATCAGGTTTTTAATGTTCGTTCCAATTTCACCAAAGTTCAGGTACAAGTTCTGTTTTAGAGGAAGAGCAACAAGGAGGAATAGTTCATCTCTCATTCCATGACATCTTTCATCTTTAATAAAAACTCAAAAAGAAAAAGGATTAATTAATCTGAAACTCTCCATTAACCCTAATTTGGTCGGTCCAAAAAGTCTATCAAAATACGAACATGGACAACATTAAGATGCATACAGTTTTAAGTATTAATTCCTGTGGTACCCACATTGGCATAGAATTCATCATTCTCTGCAGACAGCACCACCTCTCTCAGGTCTTTACTGACGCCAGGCACTCGGGACAGATCTATTCGATTGTTGTTGAGGCCAAGCAGCTCATGAACCATTGCCTGATATGTCCACTAGAGGGGGGAAAAAGTACAGGCCAAGCATTCCAGTGTCAATTACTGCATTGAATTGCTGGACCAGAAAATATAAAATAACAAAAAGGAAGAAACGCATTTGTTTATGTAAACAAGAAACAGAATATAATGAACGTTTCTGGCTCCCCTAGGAAGGCAGTCCCATTAATAAAAGTATTAAACATTTGAGTAGCATTGGTCTCCACTGCCCTCCAGTGACCGTAGCCAGTAAATACAAACTAAGCTATACTGCATAATCGAAACGGTTAATATGTTAAAATCAAAGGTGAGACAAATCAAGAGACAAACTCTCACCTGGTTAAGGAGGGGTGTGATCGCATCATCACTTCGGTCCAGAATCAGCAGAAGAGGGGGAACTTCGGTTTTCCTGAAGTCAAATAGTTCATACTCCTTGCTGATGATTTGCTACAGGATCAAAGACAAATGTAAAACCTATGATATATACAGTAATCATGTATGCCTTAAATATATAATGCAAATACAAATACATTTTTGCATGCTATTTACATTTGCTCTATTTATGCAACATCTTGCTATTTATTATTAATGAGTAAGGAGTGAAGTGACATGCACACCACATCAGCGTGTTACACTATAAACAATAAAAAATATAAAATTAGCACAGGCAGTAACTTGAAGCAGAGCTGTTAGAAGGAATACATTATTCTCCTTTGTTACTTACAGATTTTATGAACAATTCAGTGGTAAAAACAGCCAAGTAGCTGAAACAAGAAATGTGTTTTCTGTCTTCTCAAGAACTTTTGCCGCTATGGTGTCTGGATTTATTTTAGTTTTGTTAGCCATTTTATGGATTCTGTTCATGTTCCCTGAGTAATAGCACGTCTACTGTCTGATTCACATTTAGCAGCATCAACTGAGATGCTTGCTCTTAATTCTTATGAATAAAATCATTGCCAGTTGTCTTTATTTAGTATTTGGATAAAGTATCCTGTTTATATTGAAGTGCAGCGATATGAATAGTGTACATTCCCAAAATGAATGTACTTCTGTGAAATGGGACAGGATTTTTAACTGGTCTCTTCAGTGTAATTTTGGATGAAACTAGATTTGAAAATCCTACTGCACTGATGTTTTCAAAGTCACTCTCCATCACTCTATCCATGTCAACACAGGACATTTAATTCTGACCACCATAACAGCAACTGGATGAAAACTAAAAAAAAAACTGGCCTACACACAAAAGAGTTAGAAAGGCATTATACCAATTTACATTTATGCCTACTTGAAAATAGTGCACTCTAAATATAATCAATATACCAGTGTTTGGAAAAATTCAGCCTAACTTAAGTATTTTGCCTGGCAATGATGTCTAATAGAACATACATCATACCTTAACACTTTCAGCCAGTCTCTTGGCTACGTCAGAGGAGAGCTGGTAACGAATCATGGGACACTTCTTTAAGGCCAACAGCACAGAGGTCAAACCTTGAGTGACACGTGGAAGAACACTGGGATCCCAACTGCGACCCTGAGCCAAACCACATAAACATACCTCATGGATCGAAAACAGTGCAGAACTGAGAATTAAGGAGAAAATGTTTCACTAAATTAGCATTAAAATGTTTAAATGCATAATTACCTGGAATCTTAAAGAGCATTTTTTTCTTATTGATTCTTACTGATGTTGAAACTAAACAGTGAAACTCAGCTTCTTTAGTGTCATGCGTATACTTTTTACTAAACTATACAAAAGTCAATATGTTCTTTCCCTATTACTGTAAATTAGGCATACAACAGGACTGCCATAGCCCATGTCTCCTACCCTGGATACTCCTTGTAGATTGAGGGAGAACAGATGAGGATTCACAGCAATGAAGTCTCCATAGAACTCCTACAACATCAATTTATCACAGTGATTTTCACAAAAACTCAAAAAGAGATGTGAAAATAAGAATGTAAAGGAGTATGACCATATGTTCAGTCAGATAGACACAAACTTACTGACCTGCACCTCTGCAACAACCTCCTGCTCATCAGCTTCTGCCAAGGCCTTCACTTCACTCTTACTGATGACATTACTGAAAACTAGATGAAGAAAGTCACAACGGTGTGAGAGCTGAGCGCTGTCATTGGAATAACACAATCTGTATGTGGAAACGTGGGCTAGGCATTTTTTCAGGTCAGTATCATTACTCACAGATAAAGTAGACGCTGTATTTGGGACGTCGCAGCTCCTGAATCAGATTCTCTACATTATCCTAAACGCACAAAATTTAGTTAAAAGCAATTAATAAGTGTGATCATCCCATGTGTATATCTTTACAGGCTACAGGCTCATATGAAGTTCATATATAATAACTGTAATAATAATGATTTTATTGTGATGTGAAACTGCATATGTATTGAAGGGAACATTGACACATCACTCCCAAGATACTCTGCATTGTTATTATTCTGAGTGAACACCTGAGAAGTTTACCTTTAAGAACACAGTTTGTAACAGTAAACTATATCCAAATGTCGTGCTCTCATAGGATCCATTGTTTTTACTGCTAAC
The DNA here is from genome assembly GCA_022985145.1 of Pangasius djambal. Classification (NCBI taxonomy): domain Eukaryota; kingdom Metazoa; phylum Chordata; class Actinopteri; order Siluriformes; family Pangasiidae; genus Pangasius; species Pangasius djambal. Next base: position 11,598,368 of record CM040997.1, read on the forward strand.
TCATCCAACAGTTTTGCATTTGTTTACATTAATAATTTAGGCTACCTTATAAATCATACTGTGAACTGAAGTGAAACTATTCATTCATTCGTCTTAAAGGTTGCAGTGGATCTGTAGCCCATCCCAGAAACACTAGGCGTGAGGTGGAAGGAAACCAGAGAACCCAGAGAAAACCCACACCGACAAAGAGAACCAGTGAAACTCTTGACAGAAAATAACCCCAACTCAGAATTGAACCAAGGACCCTGGAGCTGTGAGGTGGCAATCCAACCCACTACGCCACCATCCAGTCTACTAAATGCACTGCTTTCTTACTCTATCTATTTATCACTAAACTGCAACGTGTGTTCTTACTGACATAACTGTATGTAGTTAGTATATAGTGTGAGAGGACACTGGGTCCAACAGTGAAGTGAACTCTTTCAGCCCCTACAGATGGGGACCCTTCAGAAGGAGTAGAGCATATAGTCAAGATCATTTCAGAAAAGCCTGCAGGTCCCTGGAGGACTAGCGGTTAGGCCTCAGCGCTCTCACCACTGCGGCTCAGGTTCGATTACGGGCCAGGGAACCGACCCTAGGCACTGTTGTTTCACTCGACAGTGCACTCCCAGTGCCGGTCCCAAGCCCAGATAAAATTGTGGAGGGTTGCATCAGGAAGAGCATTCGGCATAAAAGCCGTGCCAATGATCCACTGTGGTGACCCCTAACGGGAGCAGCCGAAAGAAGAACAACAGCAACTTCAGAAAAGACTGCAGCTCCAGTTTTTACTAAGCAGGGAGATCACTAATCCATGCAGTGCTCTCCAAGAATCCAGTCTTATACCACGGGTTTCTACTCCGCCCAGGTTAAATGTTAAGCATTCTCTACCACTAATAACCTGACTCAGAGCACAGGCACCTTGGTTGGTCTCAGGAAGCAGATGGCCTTCAGATGTTTCATGCTGTCACGGTTCTGTGAGTCTATCCGCTCAAACAGGTAGACCTCCTTCTGCAGGATCTCGGATTGTGTGTAAACCATACTCACAATGCTGGTCTATGGTCAGAAGAAGAAAGCAAAGTGGTAGTAAAGTAGGAATTCCTAATTACTGCCTGAATATCTAATGCTATTTTGAGCTCATCTGAATGGAGGAAATTAAACATTTATGTCATGTAAGACAATAGTGTATGAACTGTCACTAGTAATTGTATCATTTGTAACCAAGAGCAATGGCATGGAAGTATATAAGTCATATTATAGTAGATTATTTACTTACCGTTTCTTTATCCATGAGCAAAACCTTCATTCCTGGTCCGCTGCTTTCTATCATTTTGGTGACATATTGTTTAACAGCTAAAGTCACGTTCATTTTGTCAACAATATCCTTTATTGTGTCTATTTAACCAAAACTCCTGCTGAATCTTCAGCCTTTGTAAATAGTAACTAGTAAATATATACCGCGTATCTGATGATTTTGTTGACAATGGAGGAAAAACTCAATGTACCGCCCATGAAAGCGGATTACTTCCGGTTTATAGAACGAATTGTAAGCCTGATCTGAGATCTGTTACTAGAGCGCTCAGAGTAACTGGTTTTGAATAAATTCTCAGCGTCACAACTGATCTTGATTCAGCTCACAAGCAAGCGAAAGGCTATCCCATAATCCAACGCGCCACAGTAGCACAGAGTAAATAAAACGCCATATTGATAAGGTAGCAGAGCGATTATTAGGGGTCCAAGCACCCTTGTTTGGAAAGCCTCTTGCTGTGAGTATAACGCTTTCAGAAAATAAAAAAAGGTTTTCAGTTACATGCATACTAAAAATACAAGTAAATCAGGACATAAAATCCATATTGTGTCTTTCTTTCATTCGATGTATGTCAGAGAAACATTACAATTAATTACACAGTAGTGAATAGTTAATACATAAAATGGTGATAATATTTTTCATATTTTAACCCCACAAACTACAGATATACAGTAATTTAATAGAAAGTATATTATTTAGTAACAACTGGAATTCATTCAGAAACTATAGAAAAAACAATAAACAGACATGTAGTTAAGACAGTGAGTCTGGACCCGATGATTTCTGGGAGTTTAATTCAGCAAAATAAATGTCAAGTTTTATGAAGTTTTATGAATTGTGCAGGAAACATTAAACTAATTTAAAAACATAGGAAAAGAGAAGCCTGATCTTTAAGACAGAACAAACCGATGTTAAGAACAAAACAGAAATACACTGCAGGCATATGATGGTGATGGAAGATCACTGTTTCTTTGGATCCTGGCTGATGTCAGTCCTCTTCTTTGTAGCCTACCAGTTGAGAACTCACATCCCAAAGTCTGACTGCAGCGACGTCATCTTTAGCCTCCGGTGCTGGCTCCTTCAGTTGACAATCACTGACATAAACAATAATTGTATCATAATTGTGCCAAATTCCCTTAAATTTATTTTAATCTCATGTTTACACACATGCTTTTATCATTTTTATTATTATTAACTATTAATTCTTATGGCAAATTTTGGCTTCTGCAATATACAGATATCAAATTCAGTAATATATTCTGTAAAGTGATCCAAAAGAGACCCTTAAACAAAATTTCTTGATGTATATACACTAATATGATATAACCATAATAGAAAGGGTTTTGTCATACAGCTCTCTCAATAAATAGCACTGGAATAAGATCATAATGCAACGCTTTCATATACTGTGCTTTATATACATTTTAAATATCACATTATAATAAACTGGGGAATGCAGGACATGATCATAAACTCACCTAAAGTAGCAACCACTGTATTTTTCCAGCCCCTCTGTAACAGCACAGTAGATAGAGGTCTGAGCTCCCTGCTTAGGGGTCTTCATCAGGAGGAGGGAAGGAATGTATAAAAGGGTGCTGAGCACAGGGTGGCCTGTCTGTATATACCGGCCCAATTCAGTGAGAATCACTCCAGGGTGCAGTGCATACACTGTTACTCCAGAACCTTATCAAGACAAAAACAAGCCAAGCAAATGATATACAAATATAGAATTAATGAGTCAATACTTAGCTGATATGTAGACATATTTAAAATTCACTATAGAATATGCAGGGGTCAGTGTGTTTAAACCTTTGATCCGACGTGCTAACTCTCTGGTGAACAGCATGTTTGCAAGTTTGCTCTGCTTGTAGCTAACCAAGGAGTCATATGGTGTTCCAGTGAAGTTGAGATCATTAAAGTGAATCTTTCCTGGAGGATAAATAACCGAGATAAATGATTTAAATTTACTGAATTTTTAGAATTAGAGGGATGTTACCTTTTTAATGACAGGCAAAGTAAACTTCCACAAACTACATAAGAGTATTGTAAAAGATATAATTTCTTTAAAAAATGAGTAGAAATGTAAATGTAGGCTCAGTGTAACAGATAAGGCCTACCCCCTTTATGAGCAATGCTGGACACGTTGACTACGCGGCTAGGGGCAGATGATTTCAGCAAGTCCAGGAGCAAAGCAGTCAGGAGGAAATGGCCCAAATGATTGACAGCAAACTGAGTTTCATAGCCATCCACTGTTAGACTGTGGGGACACATCATCACTCCTAACAGAGAACAATAACAGTGTGTATCTGTTTGTGTGTGTGTGCACGCGCGCGCATGTGTGGTTACATAATGCAATACATCACCAGTTCATTATTCACTCATATATATTTGTATTCAATCAATCTTAGTAACTATTAGAAATGATCCATTCTTGTAATATATAAAGATTCCTTTTAAATCTATGTAAAATGTTAAATCCGTGTAAAATTTCATTAATGATCTGACGGTAATAGTTTGGACACTTAAACTCTCACCTTATTATTCAATAACAACCATGAGTTATTCGGTAGCTACAGTGAAATTAATAAGAAAGATATGAAGTTGCAAGAGTGAGAAATAATAGTGTGGACCTGCCAGTGTTTGAGTTTAAGGGGTTAAGGAAATCCCTTCTGAAACATTTGCTCTTGTATATTGCACACACATTAATATTTCCTTTTTATTAACCATGATGATACAAACATATTTCACTATATAATACTTGAATGGTCTCACCAGCATTGTTGATTAGTATGTCCAATCGGTCTTCTGTGGCAATGTATTCCTGTGCAAACTGTCGTACTGAGAAGAAGGAGGCCAAGTCCAAATGCCGTACCACCACGTTGCCATTTCCTGTGGAGCTGCGTATCTCTTCTGCAGCCTTCTCTGCCCTTGAGAGGTCTCGACAAGCCATCACGACACGTGCTCCTAAAAGGAATCAGAGACCTGAGTGACTATTTCTCTCTCATATATATATATATATATATATATGTACTGTGGTTCCTAACTGTCTTAATGGAAAAATATATGATGATAATGATATATGTGATAATGATATATGAAAATAATAATTGTGTGGTTATAATGGTGGTTACTAGATATGTTTTTACCTCTCTTAGCCATATCCTGTGCTGTCTCTTTTCCAATGCCAGTGTTGGCACCAGTGATGACAACAGTCCTGCCATCTAATCGCACACGACTGTAGCAAACTCCACCCGCAATCCACTTTCTCAACACAGCCAGACCTGTATTTCATATAACATGATTACACATTCACTCAAGTCTGACTTAATGTTGTAGTTACTGCTTGCATACAATACACAGTGCCATTACTTATACAGAGTAGAATGGTTAATTGAATTACATAGAGTAATTCCTTGCACACTGAGTCACAAGGTCCATATGGAGCTATTTCTATGAAGCTGCCTCCCCAGATTAGCTCAAATAATCTCCCAAAAATGGAAGATTTACCTTGAGAATTGAATAAACCCTTATAGTCAACAGTACTTGAATAGTTTAATAGAGCCTGAATTGTTTATGGTGAACCTTTGTCCTTTGTATATCTCTTCCTGTGTGCTGTAGCTTCAACACAACAATAAACCACAGCATAAGGTGACATGAGAATAAATATATAACTTACTAATAACTGTAGCTGCAGTTATTGCGCCATATTTAGCCAGATGATTCAACTCCATTTCCTCCCACAGCTGATAAACGGAGATATATAGATTCATGTCATATGCAAAGAGGAGATCTCAGTGTTGCCATCCAACAGAGTTAACTTCCCAACTCTTGCCTGCTCATGCGCCTTGCAGATTTTATTATTACAACCTTGGACAGAGTGTAAATATGTCTAAGCACCTCCCACGTGGGCAGGGTTAAGGTTTTATAAGCGGATTAGACTGAGATCATGTTAGGCGAAATGGCTCATGGTCATGCAAGAAAAAACAGTGGTGAACAGCAAAAATACTGATGAAAATATATATGAAATATATGAAATACTGATGTGCATAATATATAATCAGGTCCCGTCAAGGCACATGTACTGCATACATTCTAGCAAAATACACTTTATTAGGTATACCTACTTTGAATCTACATTGTATCACATTGTATTATACAAATAATTTGCAGTATTACACTGCACATTACACAAATAATATCTGGTTAGTGATGCTCTTACTGTAGTTCATTTCTAATGATGGACAAAGTAGAGGGTTGCTGCAAGATTGTGTGTAGTACCAGATGGGCTACAGAGCCGGGGGGGATAAACTTTTGAACAGGATGATTGGTGTAAAGTGTTATTATTTTGTTTAAAGATTTTTTTTTTTTTAATTTAGTACTGCCCTTCAGAAGCTACAAAATATATTTACATGTTTCCCAGAAGACAAAATAATAACAATTTACACCGATCATCCTGTTCAAACTTTTACACCCCCCCTGGCTCTTAATGTATTGTGCTGCCTTCTGGAGCATCAGTGAATGTTTGCACCTTTTGTAATAGTTGTATACGAGTCCCTCAGTTGTCCTATATGCAAAAAGACAGATCTAAGCATCATATAGCCAGTGTTGGAAAGGGGTCAAATATGCAGAAGATGCTGGAAAACCAAATAATGTTCAGGACCTGGAGGATTTTTCTGAAGAACAGTAGGCAGTTTAACTGCTCAGGACAAACAAGGGACTCATGAACAACTATCATGAAACATAAAAACAGTCGTTGATCAAACACACAGTATTAAGAATCAAGCGAATGTAAACTTTTGAACTGGTTCATTTGTGTAAATTCAATTATTATTGTGTTTATTCAATATATGTAAACATCTGCTATGTGAAATAGCTTATTGGGGAAAACAAATTTTTATTATCCCTTTTATTATTTTAAATATTAACATTTTGCAGATTCTGCAAGGGGTATGTAAACTTATGACCCCAACTGTACTTATAATGCATACTAGCATAACTTTTAACCAAAGGGGGAAAACAGGAGCCTTGACACCAATAAAGCTGTCAGTATTACTGCAGTTTGTTCCAGGTTCTAGTTAGTGGTAAGAACATGGTGTTAAACTAGCTCCTTATAGCAGACTAGGCTATTCAGTGTTTTGATTTGTTACAGAGTACAAAAATGTATTAAAACTTCTAAATCTTTGTCGTTGTCACTTCCAGAACAAATTTGGCTGTTCACACGAATTTACAAATTCATACAGAAAAAATAACTTAGATAATATGCTCGTAAGTGTGCCAGTGTCACGTTGTTGATATCGTTATCGACTGTGTAATCGTTATCTAGTTAGTTAACTCCATAACTAGCTAGCTACTCGATCAACTGAGCCGAACCTTCCGTCTAACTTTGAAGACCTTCATTTTTTTTTTTTTGACGTTTTCTTGGTAGCAAGCAGAATGGAAATGAACTATTAAAAAACCGATATATTTAGAGAATAAATCAATTAACCAATGCAGTCGGTTACACAGTACAGATTACTCTATAATCCTATTTATTAAATAAATATCGAACTCCTTTGGAATTGTGGACGTTATACATTTTTTTCAGGGGACGTAGAAACAAAATACACCTCACATTTAGGATTATTGATGCTGAATATCTATTTATTCAGCTGTAAACTGACTATTAAAGGAAAGTGACGCTCATGGAAGGAAACTTCAGGTCAGCTAAGTAAACAGGGTTAGCTAAACTAGCTATCGACACGAGAGGAAGTGTATCAAACACGAGCATAGTAAAAAAAAAAATAATATTAATAAAAATAAAAATGTCACTTTTTTGATGATGAACGCAAAGTTGCTCTGGGAATATTAGTCACTCATCATAATGCAGATTAAATAAATTTGTTGTGAAATATAATAACGAAAAGGCTAGCCGGCTATCTGTTAGCTCAACTGGATTAGCCAAGGCACGTCACCATAGCTACCCAATGTAACAGGAAGCTTTTAAATAGCTCTAAATATGAATACGTAGTACGTTGGACAAAGCACAACTCGAGTTCATTTGTAACTAATAGCAAAATCGTCGTTTTGTTTTGTTATGGCAGCGTGGTCACTCCAGTAAAATGTATATAATGATAACTATACTTAGTTAAAATATATCTACTGTTAGCCGCCCAAGCTAGCCACTCTACTAGCTAGTTCCTGCTTAGCATGCTACATGCTAGTAGCAGCAAACTCCACAACTAAACAACATATAACCAGGGACAGTAGTGACTAAAAGAACTTATTAAGTACAGATAAATATACACGCAGTCCAATGTGACATGGATATTATAACGCTGGTAGTTTTATTGATGTTGTTGACATTATTTAGCTCTTTGTACGGTTAGCCTGAAGTGTCACACGTAATGAATGGATTGATATTTTAGGATTAGGAGCATTTGCACATCTGCTCTGCATATGAAAACTCTTCATCTGCATTCTTAGACACAGCGTCATGTGTTAAATAAGTTACAAGATTATGCACATATACTCTGATAATTTAATCATTTTTACTTTAGAAATTGCACTGCGAACGATTATCCCGCCCCAAGCCCAAAGATCGCAGCCAATCAGCGTGCCGGAGAGAGGTTGGGGAAGTGACGTCACGCCCTGTTCAACCTACCAGTGCGCGCGAGCTGGGGCAGTCAAAACGTCCGCACACCTCAGAGCATTGTTTTTGCTTGTGATGGTAAAGCCCGCGAACTAACAAACTGTCCGGGGAAATCTGATGTCCTGTATCGGTTTGCAAGCTCGATAAAAAGTGTACGAGGTAAGAGATTAACCGCTCGTCTCGTTCACAGCGAAGAGTCGTGCGCGTTTGTTTGCAAGTTGTTGAAGTCGTGTAGCCAGGGCAGCAGCAGGCTAATGCTAAAGAGTGCAGCTAACACAGCTGGAGGAGGATCCGAGCAGGAGGAAACCACATGCACACAGTTAGCCGCCGTGGCTAATGTTAGCCTCGGACACTGCGGGGAAAGTGAGGAAGCGCAGATCGGGAGCCCGTGCGGGTCTCAGTGACCGCAAAAAACTGCGATTTATTATACACTTTCCTGCTGAGAAGCAGAGACACTAAACCCAACCTGACGATCCATCAAACTTTATACGATTTATACGAGTGCACGTGCGCTCGCCGTGACTAAACATAAAGGTAAAGTTTATATAACATTTAAATGTGAATTTTTTTTTTAATATATAAAATTAATGTAAACATAAGAAGACAGAACTGTTAGAATAAAGTTAGGAACAAATAGTCTGATTGCACTTTCTTATTTTTAAATTAACAAAAATAGTTGTATTATATTACATGAACAGTTTATTATGATGCAGAAACATTTTGGAAAAAAAAAAATATATATATATATAATGTAATTATAGTAAATGAAACAAAGTCAATATTTGGTGTGACGATCCTTCGCTTAAAAAAATAGTAGTCTCAGGTACAATGTGTGCAGTTTTATAAGGAAATGAGCTGTGTGTGTATATATATATATATATATATATATATATATATATATATATATATATATATATATATATATATATATATATATACACATAAATTTCAAAATGTTTCTGCATCACATAAACGGCTAATGTTTTAAATGTTAGTTATAAACAAAATTAGACTAAATAAAAAACAAAAAAAACATCAAACACCACAGCAGTATTTACAATAATAAACAGTTTAAACATATGAATAAAGAGCACGTTATTTATTTAAACTAGCTTAATGTTTAACAGTTAGCTAACTTTAACTAAACTCACTACTGACAGCCAATTATGTTTAATTTGTCATGTTTAGTTTAATTAACTGAATCACGATTACAAGTAAAATACATTTGTTCAGCCCTAGTTTGGGATCAGTGATGCGCTATATGGGCAAAAGTATGTGGACACCTGACCATCACACCCATGTGGTTCTTCCTCAAACTGTTGTCACAAAATATGAAGCATGCAATTGTGTGTTTGTATGCTGTAGCTATACAATTTCCCTTCACTGGAACTAAGGGTCCCAAACCTGTTCCAGCATGACGATGCCCCTGTGCACAAAGCGAGCTCAATGAAGACATGGTGTGTGAAGGTTGGAGTGGAAGAGCTCGAGTGTCCTGCACAGAGCCCTGACCTCAACCCCACTGAACATCTTTAGGATGAACTGGAACACCGACTGCACCCCAGACCTCCTCACCCACTGTAACATCAGTACCTGACCTCACTAATGCTCTTGTAGCTGAATGAACACAAATCCCCACAGCCGCACTCCAAAATCTAGTGGAAAGCCTTCCCAGAAGAGTGGATGTTATTAAAACAGCAAATAGGGACTCCATCTGGGTTTGGATGTTGAAAAAGCTTATATGATTATGATGGTCAGGTGTCCACAAATGTCTGACCGTATAGTGTATGTCAGCAAGTGAGACTGTTGAGGAGGCATTTAAGACCACTGAATGGTGGCAACAGTTACCTTGTAATGTTTATCCATTAGTTTACAGCTATAAATAAGACAATTTGGAGTGGTAATGTTTTGTTTCGTACTGGTGTTTCACATTACTACTATTGACTGGAGTCTAAATAGATGAAACATATTTTTGTATCTGATTCAGGGAAAATAAACACATGGTTTTTAACATTGCTGTTACCTGCTACTTTTTATTCAAACGATGCTATGGGTTTGCAAACCAGACCAGAGAGGGTAAATAAAATAAATATCTATGTGTCTGTGAAAACTCCCCTTACTGACCACACGTCTTTAGCCCTGTAGCGAGTCTCTGGTCCAGTTAGCTGCCTTCGGCTAAATAATTTACATAAATGCATGTGATTTGATAAGCTGATAAAGGAGCCACGCTGGTTCATGTTTTGAAAACTAGAGTAACTGGACTATGGCCAGTGATTTATGCTCTTTTACAGTATTTTTTCCAGCTACTCAGTTTAGTCCACTGAAATACATACTGTTGTCCGCCACTTGATGACCCTTGGACTAGTGTTTCAGCGTTAACAACAATTTGTTTACGCTTTTTTTAACCGTGATTGTGTTTCTTCTCATATAAATATGTTAACATATTTTAGGGTTTTTATGGACCATGTCGGAGTCAGAATTTTACATGCAGTGTGAGGAGGAGGAACTTGCACCATGTCAAAGTAGCACGGATGAGACAAATCATACGGAGAACATAAATCACGGTAAGCAACAGGAACACAGCATGAAATGACCTTATTTTATTTACGGGTGGAGAACTGATATTGGAATACTGATTTAAGGTGTCTGGTCAAAACTTTATAAAAATGTTTAACAAAGTAGTCCATAGACCTTTAAATAAACACACATGCTGATTTTAATATTAAGATATATAAATAAACAATTTATTGTTGTTTTTAATGTGAAAAACCTTCCAGTGCATAATGGCCATTTGGCAGCTTCACCAGAACCCTCTGCATCTCCTGCTCCCACTATCCAGGCTCCTGCCATCAAGACAGCACTTCTGCCAATTGTTTCCGGTAAGTTTGCAAAGAAAGAAGTGCTGGGTAGGCAGTTTGGGCATCTACACGTTATATACACTACTGTGCAAAAGTTTTAGGCACCCTTTTTTTTTTTTTGTACAAACTTTGTTATAGATTTTTATTTGATGACTTCTACATGATTGATTCAGTACAAAAACATTTTAGATCTCCAAACATTAGTTTTCCAGCACAAAATTAAATGTTACAGAAAAATGTTTGTATGTCAGTAAAGAAAGCAGCGTATTACATAAGACACCACTTTTCAGGCAAAAATACATAATGAAGGCTGCTGGGTTTCGCTGCACAAAAATAAGAAGCAAGTGTGACAGTCAAAGTCTCCAGACGAACTGTGGCTGCTTCTGCAAGATGCTCAGTAACACTTACAGCTCATTTCCTTATAAAACTGCACACATTGTACCTGAGACTTTTTTTTTTTTTTTTTAAGCGAAGGATCATCACACCAAATATTGACTTTTTCATTTATTACTGTTTACTGCTCTTTATAGTATTTTTTTTAAATGTAGAAACATTTAATTTCATTATTTTTGAAGGCATCTTTGCTCTACAGCATTTTTTTTGCATGTGCCTAAGACTTTTGCACAGTTCTGTATGTAGTAAAAAAATGTATGGTACACAGTTTTGATAGAAACAGAATGTTTATGACAAGTCATTCGTAAGCTGTGTAAGTTTATACAGTCACCAGTACATCTGCTCATTCATGCTCTTAGCAAGTCGGCCAATCTTGTGGCAGCAGTGCATGAAGAATTCCGTTAATGTTCACATCAAACATCAGAATGGGGAAAATGGGATCTTAGTGACTTTGAGCATGGCATGGTTGTTGGTGCTGGCTGGTCTAAATATTTCAGAAACTAACACACACTCGAGCCTTTACACAGAATGGTGCAAAAAAAAAAAAAACATCCATCGAGTGGCAGTTTTGCTGGTGGAAACACCTTGTTGATGAGAGAGGTCGATGGAGAATGGCCAGACTTGTTCGAGCTGACAGGAAGGCTTTGCAACTGTGGCAAGCAGAAAAGCATCTCAGAATGCACACATCGAACCCTGGGATGGAAGGACTACAACAGCAGAAGACCACATCTGGTTCTGCTCCTGTCAACCAAAGAACAGGAATCTGAGGCTACAGTGGGCACAGACTCACTGGAACTGGACAAAGATTTTTGATGAATCTCTATTTTACCAATTTAGCTGGTAGGGTCAGAATTTGGTGTCAAAAGCATGAATCAGTTGACTGTTGTTGGTGGTTCAATTGTGTGGGAAATGGTTTCTTGGCACACATTGGGTCTCTTAATACCAATCGAACATCATTTGAAGGCCACACCCTATCTGAGTATTGATGTTGACCCGTTATGGCCACGATTTCCTTCCATCCATCCATTTTCTGTACTGATTATCCTACACAGGGTCGCGGGGCCTCAAAGGACTCAAGGCACAAGGTGGGAGACAACCTGGATGTGGTGCCAACCCATCACAGGGCATAATCACACCCATACACACACTACAGCCAATTCGGAAATGCCGGTCAGCCTACAGCACATGTCTTTGGACTTGGGGAGGAACCTGGAGTAACCAGAGGAAACCCCCGAAGCATGGGGAGAACATGCAAACTCCAAGCATTAAGAGTGGAGGAAGCATTCAAACCCCCTTCCCTGGAGGTGCAAGGCAACAGTGCTAACCACTAAGCCACCATGGTCATAGTTTATCAATCTTATAATGGCTACTTCCTACATGATAATAGGCCATGAATTTGACAGTGCAGCACTTCAATGGCTTCCCCAGTCTCCAGCCTGAATCCTGTAGAGCACATTTGGGATGTGGTAGAAAGGGAGATTCGTAGCATGGATGTGCAGCTGACAAATTTGCAGCATTTCTATGATGCAGTCATATCAAAGATATGTTTCCAACACCTTGTGGAATCCATGATAGGAACATCTGAGGCTGTTCTAAGAGCAAAGGGGATTATATAGTTCTTATAAAGTAGCTGTTGCTTTGCCTCTAACAGCTCCTGCATTTTGCCCATGCCTTCTGCCAGCTTCTCTACTCTACTTCCAGTGCAGTTCTCAGGTGTTAATTCAATTAAATTTTATTTGTATAGCGCTTTTAATGAGCCCTAATTACCAAGCCAGAGGCGACGGTGGCAAGGAAAAATCTCCCTGAGACAATATGAGGAAGAAAACTTGAGAAGGAACCAGGTTCAAAAGGGAACCCATCCTCATCTGGGTGCAATAGATAGTTCAATTATAAATAAATCCATTCTATTATTGTGTATTATATGGACAAATAGTGCAAATGTGCAACCAGTAAATTCATCACAGTTTTCGCAAGAAGTCCGGTTGGTTAAAATCTATCCAGTGTCCACTGATGGAGTCCTAAGCACGAAGGTGCTCGTGGCAACTGCAGCCCCAAAACCACCACAGCAATCATAGTCCCAAGCCATTACAGTACAGCTCCCCATATGTGATCCCCAAGCCATCTCCACAGCCCACAGGTGACACCATCCCCAGCAATCCAAACGGTTCTTCAGGTCGTCCATATGGGGCCACCCCCAGCAGCAGCGAGCGAGCTCAACCGATGAGAACTCCAACCAGAAGTAGGGCATCAGGATGGGTCAGGCAGGTCCGGAGAGCAGAAGGGGTCAGGATCACTGGCATCTCAGAAGTAGCATGTGTAGCTCGACAGAGAGAGATGGAGAGAGAGGGAGAGATTGTTAGGTAAGCTTTTGTCCTCTAATGGTTAAGGACAATGTACTTTGCGTGCAGAGTGCAAGCAGGGACTCGGGCAAAACTAGCTATGACAGCATAACTAAAAGGGTGTTAGATAGGGGTTTGATTGAACCTTTAAAAAATGACACTTTTATCGTTTAAATCCATAATGGCAGAATTTATATTGGTAATAGCACATGTACATATATAGTGGTAATGACTATTTGTATTACCCCACAATTTTAATCCTTACTGCAGGAAAAAAATGTAGTGTCCTGATTTGTGTAGGAACAAATTCTACGATTACAATCCTTTCCTTAGATTTGGTTTTATTCAGTGGTTTATTCAGTTTACTTGTTTTTTATGCTGTTCTAAATCTGTACTGTTATGGTGGGGTTTTTTGTGAAATCATGCTTTTTGGAGCACACCAAGTTTAATTTGGAATGCATGTTGATATCAAAACAAATCATCATTTGTTTAAAGTTGAAATGGTGCTGTTCTCTTTAGGTTCTGTCGTACCACGACCGTTACTGGCTGGTGTTCTTCAGCCTATTCAGATTGCTGCAGGTGGCACCAAGGGGCAGCCCATCTACATCGCTCCAAAGGTGTGCTGCATTTTTTAGATGATGTTTCTTTTGCCTCATTGGGCATGTTTTTCTTTTTTAAAGAAAGAACACATATTTAGATAATAATCATAATATGTGAGTGTACAGTATATTCTACCTTCAAGTGCTCATCGGCATCTTAGTCTTTCTGTTTGCCATATCATTATGGTAAGTAGAGGGTGTTAATGAAATATAAATTAGGGCTGCTGCTTGTAGTCTGTTTTCCTTGCATCAAATAAAACTTCCAGTTCTTTTGATGGATTTCAATTACACAGCCCTATAAATTTGTCATAATGTGATTTTTATTGCAGTTTATATTGTAAGAATTTGCTCAGTTCATAGTCATTTAAGGTCTTATTTCTATTTAAGTTTGTATTTCTTGTTTATTTTGTTCTTTGCCATGTTTGTTTCTAGCCATCTGCAGGCACCCAACAGAACATTGCAACCCCAGTTGGTTACATCCTGCCTACAGGCCAAGCTGTCACTTTTCTGACTCCTAGTAAGGCTTAAAATGGTCTTTTGTCTCTGTCACTGACTGTATAGTCTAAAAAGTGAAGCCAAAATGTCTCTGAGGCCTCTGGTGGCTGTAGGACAAGTTTTAACCCTGTCTATTCCTATGCAAGTGAATGGAAAACAAGCCACACTTACATTTGAAGTTACGTCTCTATACATTATTTTTGGGAATAGCGTTATGTCATTTTCACACGTTCCATTGACTCCCCCAAAATTTTTCCTTATGATAAATTATTTTTTTAGGAGTTATTTAGTGATTTAAATAAAAGTGTGGTTGATGAGGGGATTGACAGTTTTGGATATGATAGTTGAGCCTCATGAACACACACACTTTTCAACACAGACCTGAAGCTCTTGACAGTTCTGTAGCAAAGCCACGTGTTGTTCCGCTGTAAACTGTTGTACCGAACCCTCGGCGGGGAGTTCTTTTCCGGTATGTTACTAATGTCTAAGCTAGCTTGTTGTACTGATATTACAACTAGCAAACCAACATAAGTGAATAAAGTTATGGCAGAAACCAAGGCAGATAACACTAGCTAAATGTCTACAGTTTATTTACCGTGTGACCTTTGCCAACACTCAGAGTACTTTGGTATGGTTACTGCTTTTTAAATGAACTCCAAGGAGATCGAGCAGAGAATAAAAGAGCACTCCTCCATTCAGATGGGTAACTTGCTCCAGGTATCAGAACTAGATGAAAATCATGGACAGCAGCAATTTTTTTTTAAATATAATAGCTTGTTTTGAGTGTTGACCAGTATATTTTCAGTTAGTTAATTATACTCACATTAATTTGATTAACATTATGGATTAGCCAATGTCAGCTAACAAACAGTAGCGCAGTCAGTCTCAGAGGCGATCAAGAGGCAGACCCACAGTCCAACCAACAGTGTCTACTGCGCATACTCTGCCTCCAAGTTTTGACCTGCTCAAACTCAGTCAAGACTTTCAATTTGACTGGATTTATGCTTCAATTCTACACAATGGGTGTGAATGGTGCCATGTTGTCCACTAGCCTATACAGCCATTGGTCTCTGTAGACAATATACAATATATTGGATCCTTATATTGTGTGAAAAATGCTATTTTACATTGTGCATGTCTTTTAAAGCTTGTCAGGATGTTATTTTCAAGTCCTGTTTATTTTTTATTTTTTATGTTATCTTTATTACCTCGAATGTCACATGCTGTTTTTTCCATGCTGGATTAATTCTCTTTCCCAGCTCAGGCAGGCTCGTTGATCTCCCCTCAGCTTGCGTCTTCATCAAGCACGCCACAGCCAGCAGCTGTTCAGATCCCAGTCACTATCATCCACAGCCCATCTGCAGTACAAACCGTCACCACAGTAACCTCCAGTGGGATGCCCTCTGTGGGCACCTCACCCTCTACCAGTCTTCCTCACACCTCTCCAGCTGTCTCAGGTATCATCTAACACTTACTTGGAATGTATTAGCTAGTGGTTTATCGTATTTTATCTACACAAATTTCGCCTCAGTAATATCATTTGTACATAAACAGGGGGAAGGGGAACTAGGGGCAAGGGAAATTATTCTTTTAAAGCTACAATGTGTAGGATTTGTTTTGGTGTGAAATACATACATATATTTAAAAAAAAAAAAAAAGCTTTCTTGAGAGGGGAGCTTTAGTAGTTAGCACATTCGCCTCACACCTCCAGAGTTGAGGGCTCAATTCCCACCTTTTCCCTGTGTACGCGGAGATTGCATGTTCTCCCCGTGCTTCGGGGCTTTCCCCCCTTTTCCTCCCCCAGTCCAAAGACATGCATTGTAGGGTGATTGGCACCTCTGAATTGTCTGTAGTGAATGAGTGTGTGTGTGTTTGTGAGGTGCTGAGAGCCACAGTGTGGATCCTGTAATTCACAGGCAAAGATGTTGGGTTTGAATTGGCAGGATCTTTCAAACACTCACACCAAAGACCCACCCCCAGATTCCCGCAAATTTAAACAGAGAAACCTTTCCCCTTCAGCGGTTTTTGAACCAGATGGCTTGAGATAATCAGCCTCAAAGACACACTAAGCCTCACAGACATCTCTTTTATACCGATTGAGGGTCAGCAAATCACAAACATGGGATTCTAGTGAGCTAACAGGCTAACTTCAGCATAAAAACAAGAGCTTGTCTTTTAGCTAAAGGAGAGAGGTTTTGCTGTTTCATCTGGTATTCTAACAGCAACAGTCACATTGATTTTGTACAATTTGTTCTTACTCTCATAAAATCTCTGTAATACTGAGGGGGTGTTGATTACAGCAGCAGAGTTCTCTTGCACACCAACACATACTACCATACGAAATATTACATCAGTGCACCAGTGGTGTCTATACTGTCTAGGTTTTTTATTTAGCCAGATCTTGCTGGATATTAATTCTTTTCTCTCACAGCCTTTAGATTCATCCATGATGCAACGCACCCTTCCAAGATTAGTTTATGATAACATTTTTTCTACCGAAGCGGGTGAAATTCTAAAATCTTACATCCTGCAGCTTTAAGTTCTTTAACAATTTATTATTATTATTATGACCCTCTCATTGCTGCTACAACGTTCAACAGTTTACAGACAATTGTTGCACTAGTTCTTCCACTCAACACTGTTCTGTTGTCCCGTCTAGTTGACATGACGTCTTGTGTATTCATTGTCCTGTGTATTTATTGTATTATTACCACACCTCTATCTTCAGAACTGCCGTCAACATCATCTTCAGGACCACCTCCACCTGCTGCTGCTGATCAAGCGCAGAACCTACTGACGCAGCCTGCAAATAATGTCGTAGCTGTGGGTTCTATAAAGGCCCGAGCCCGGAGATCTGCTTTTTCTGCTACTGTTTCCCCCAAAGGTTAGCTATTAATTAGTCTGTGTGTGTGTGTGTGTGTGTGTGTGTGTGTGTGGAGCATACAACACAACCACTAATGCTTTTTTCTCTTTTTTTTATTTCTCATTTATTTATGCATGCTTACACCTTGCTTGTATGTGCTTATATTTTGCAGTATTTCAGAATGTTTTCAAGGCGCCACAGTTCTGTTCTCGCTGTAGTGTGGCCTACAAAGTTGTTCATGAGCTCCGTGGCTACATGTGTGTAAGTTTCATCTCACACACACAAAAAACAAACTGTGTCTGCTGTGTCTGTCCACACTCACATTAGTTTGTTTGTTTTATTAACCTACCACTGAGTGTGCATCCATCAACTGTGGACAAATCATAAATGTGTGTTTGCCCAGTCATTAGGTCGCTACAATAAAACCGACTAGTGCGTGAGTATTTAAATATCAGAGCAATTGTTTGAGGCACCAGGATTCGAGCGTTGAAATCTCTATTGGTGTACTCCTTTATACTTTATGTCCACATGAAGCCAGTGAGAACATTTCAAAAATAAAAGGCACATCTCGCAATATTTCCATACAATATTTACTCTCATGCAAGTGGTTAGATATGATTATTAAGGGCAAAAAGAAAGATAATACCTTTCCAATAATGTTTAGTACAGTCAAACATCTCAGGTTTACAGATTAAGCCCCATTCAAACCTGGCATTCACATCCGTCCTGAGTGATCGGCTCACAAGTGGACAGCATCGTCTTTGTCCATTAGCCTAGCAGTAGAGAGAGTAGAGACCTTTTCAGCACTATTTCCAAACAGTCTTTCGATGATTACATAGTTTCCAGGGCAATGATGCAGTCGATTAGTTCGTCCTTCGTTCACATTAAACGTGATGTTTCCATATGACCACCTCCAAATGTGGTTTGAGCGCTCGGATCACAACGCACATTTGATGTGTTTAACCTAGTTCACACCTGCACTTAGTGCTGACCACTTGTGATCCCATCACTCAGGACGCATATTAATGCAAGATGTGAACGGAACCTTACTCCGGAAGTGATCACACATGATGCACAACAGCGTCAAGATGCATTTCGTTTATGGAACCACTGCTCTCACGTGGTTGCATTGCAATTAGGTTTCATCCACTGGTTTAGTAAATATAACAAATATTTGTGCTGACTTTAAGATTATTATAAACATGCATTGTGACTAAATCCAGTGAAATTTTCAGTCCTACATTCGATGACAGTTAGAACCAACACTAGATTGCACAGTTACAGTAGCACCACAGGCTCAAATCTTTTGCTGATATTTAGTACAGGTTTGCTGTGCTGGTTGTTGCAAGCGTCATTGCACCACCTGAAGTGTGTTGTATAGAAATACATATGAAAAGATTTGTATAGCCACGAAAACAAATTGGGAGCTGGATTTGGATAGGTATGTGTGACCACTGTAGCTTACTGAATCGCTTGTCAGCTGAGCTATGAAGAAGATAAAACTTATAGGCATGTATTTTATTCATTCTGGGTGTCCAGGCTAGTGATTTGTCTGTACTGACTCCTGTACATCCAAGTGGAAATGAAATGCCAGTGCGTTGACAGACTGAGACAATCTATAATTTGTGGAAAACATGAGCATGTCAGATCGGTCACTGCACACATTCGTTGAAGCTCTTATTTGATGATTAGTGCTATGTTTCATTGTTATGCTCTTATTTAGTGTGTAAGCAGCAGAATGTATAACCTGTAGCCTTTCACTGACTGCAAAGTCCAAGCAAGTAACGAGTAATTAGGGGAAATGATTATATAAAGCAAAGAAAGTCAAAATTGATTGATTAAAATTCATGGTAAGTGGTCAGATCTACAATTTGATCACTGTGTTTTGTTTCAGCACTGTAATCCAGAGCTCATAAACAGCGTCCATGCACTGACCGCCAAACCCAGAAAAAGGGCCAAGCGGGCCAAGCGTAGCAGTGACCCAGTGCAATCCATGCCCCATATGCATAAGAGCACTATTTCCCCCCCTTCCTCCTCAACCTCTGTGAGCAGCAGACATCCAGCAGCCTCTCCTTCTCCTCCTTGTCTGAAACACATCACCGCATCTGAGATACCAGAGGGAGTGCACAGCCCTGGCACTGGCGACTATGATGCGCATGGCAAGCTTATCATGCTAGTGGAAGACTTCTACTACGGGAAGGACCCTGGGCATCCTGTCCGGATAGAGAATAACCAGGTGCCCGTTATGATGAAGTGCCATCTCTGCGACAAGAAGCTGAAGAACAACATCAAGTAAGATGCTTTGTCAGGATTTGTGGAGAAGAACATTTTAAAAGGGTATTTTTGCATGAGGTCTGTAGAGTGTATGTCCCACAGTGCAGTAGCAGACTACTATATGTAAGGAATAAAACATAACAAAGATGCTTATCTTCAAATAACATAACATCCGGAAGTGTTTTATTCCTATTCTACCACAGCAGTTTGCAATAAGATATGGTATCTGCGTTGTTAAACGTAATCAACACCTTCTGACCATTCAGAGTCAAGAAATCAGCATCACTGTGGAATAACGCATAATAGCAAAGTTTGCCTGACTGGTTTATTACTTCTCTGCAGGCTAATGAACCACATGAAGCACCATGTGGAAATGGAGCAACAGAGGGGTGATGGGAAATCGCACACTATGTGCCAACACTGCTTCCGCAACTTTGGAACACCCTTCTCCCTGCAATGCCACCTCGAGACCGTCCACAGCCAAGTAGAATCCGCACGTGAGTCCCTTTTCAGCTGATACAGAGAAGCTTGGACCGGACACTTTTTGTACGAAGAGTACTAAAAAGTTATCATTCCTCTTTCTACAGCACTCTGCAAGATCTGTGAGTTGTCATATGACAACACTCCCCTCTTTTTGCATCATATGAAAAACTTTCACAAGCCTGGTGAAATGCCCTACATGTGTCAGGTAACCCTTATCTGCCTAAAGATTTCCTGAGTCCCCTTTTACCAAAATGTATACTGTTCTCTGACATTCATGTGGGCTCTGAAATTGAATGTGGGTTTTTTTGGGGGGTTTTTTTTGGTAAGGTTTGCAGGTTCCGCTCATCTTTCTACTATGACGTTATAATTCACTTCCGTGAGCTCCACAAGGACACAGCCAATCTTCTGTGCCCTTACTGCCTCAAAGTGTTTAAGTCTTGCAACAGCTATCAGCTCCACTACAACAAGCACCAGGTAAGCAATAAGAACTAGAGAAGCTAGTGGATTATGCACTGATGTGGATTATGTTTATGATTAAAGTGATTATTCCCATCATGACTGTACAATAAGTAGATTAGTTTAAAAATGTAAGGATGGGCATGGCATTTGCTTTCTATGGCCTGTCAACTCAGGCTAATATCAAAACAGCTTAAAATAATTCCAACTTTAATTATTATAAAATCATTATTAATTACTCATAAAATCGTTCATGAGAAAAATATCATTTCTAATCATCTATAAATATTGTTTGCCCTTTTTATGTAAAATAAATGATATTGCTATTTGAATGAGCAGGACTTCTGAACAGCCTGTGTGTAGAATATGGAAAAAGGCTGCTATAAAGATCAACAGTTTTCATGGTCATATTTCTAATTTCTATATCTTATTTATTACATATTAATTAGATGCAAATGAAATCAATAAAATAGCAGTTGCCTCTAGAAAATCGACGTGGTGCTGCTTTTTCAGTTGAATTGAAATGGAATCTTTAAGTGCAATTTTCTCCCCTTTTGCTTTTAGGGATAAAAAATTACCTCTGGTTTAGATACATGCAAAGGGAAACATATTTCAGTTCAGAAAGGTTTGTCGTTTTCAGTAGAAACAGACATGTGCTGTTAGATTTGGTCAGAAGAATTCAGAGGACCCAGTCACTTGTACAGTATTGGTTGTGTTATAATTCCGAAAGATTGCAGTTCAGATGTCATGGGTTGCTCTGCCACTGCGTCAGTGTAGCTGCATTAGTAGCCTGTATGGGAAATGAACGATCAGGTTGTCACATGTTAATTATTATATGTCTATTAAATTATATGTAAATGATATGTCTATTGACATGACTGTTTCTGTGTCCAGAAAAAGTCGGTGTTGCATTGCGACAAGTGTCGGCTTCAGTTCCTTTACGCAAAGGACAAGACAGAGCACAAGCTTTTATTTCACCAGACCCATATCAAGCCTGTGCAGCTGCTGGGGCTTAAGCCTGGTACTAAGGTAAGCAGGTGATACACATTCCAACCAGAATGCCTTCATCTTTTTTCTTTTCCTCCCACATGATACCTTGAATTTTTAACATCTCATTACATTATTACAAAAGTTTACAGTATATCTGAGAGTGTGTTTAATAATTATAAGCTCAATCACCATACAAACAGTAAGCTTCATTTTAAAGTTAATAAAGAGCGGTTGTTTGTGTTGAAGCTGACAAATTTATATACCAGTTGTTTATGTGCCTTTCAGATAACCATCCGGGCTTATTCAGTGACTAAGGTAAACGACAACACTAACTTCAGTAAACCTAGTACGAACAGTGAAAGCTCTTCTGCATCCTCAGTTCCTGCACCTCAGAGTGGTGTCCAGAGAATCACACCTACAAAGAGGAAGCCTGTTGAGAGCATGTTGGAAATCATGACCAAGTTTCAGAGACAGTGGTGAGTGAGAGTAGTGATATCTTTTTTTTTTTTTGTGCATCAAGGCTGACTAAATCAGCATAAATGTAAGTCAGTGCTTTGGCTTTACTAATGAATTATATTAAAATAGAAAGGCTTTAAAATGCAGAATGCCCATTCTGGAGCTTTTGATTTTTTTATATATATATAGTATAAGGATTGTTTACAGAAGGAGGACACCCAGTGAGCACTTTTATTAGGTAGATTCTTAGCACAGCAGTAATACTGACATGATGGTTGCATTGATATGAGTGGATCAGGTGCAGCAGCATTACTGTGATTTTTTTGAACGTTGTCACTGCTGAGTCCACCAATCAAAAATATCCAAACAGCAGTGGACTGTGGTCAAAAATTGAGACAGATGATGGTCTAGAGGACTATCTGTAACACCTACAAGGTGAACCAATAGGGTAGATGTGTGTGTCAATATGTGGTTGCAGTACTCCCAACATCGCCACTGCACATGATAGACTCATAGCAGCACAGTGCCTACTAAGATGCCACTGCAGTGTCGGTGCCACTGATGTTCTGAGTATGGTCAACAACGCAAATAATATCTCGCTCAGAGATGGTTCCTTTCAACTGCTGGACAGAGCTGACAAATTACACATAGCAACAGATGGACAAAAGTCAGCAATTGTGTACCAACAGTGATGGACAAGTCATAAACTTATTTAAACTGTCAGGTAAGTGAAAGCCCTAGTGCTTGCTCAGTGTCATGTCTTGGTTGCCTGGAACCAGTATAACATCTCCTGGGAGATGATGATTCCGTGTAGCCATAGTTTTCATCCTCTCATGAGAGTGCCTTTACATCTACATCATCTTCCTTTAGTTTTTATTTATTTATTTTTTAATATACATCTGAGCAGTTGAGGGTCTTGCTCAGTGGCAGCTTGGTAGTGCTGGGATTTGAACTCTCAACCTTCCGATCAGACATCCCATGTCTTATCCACTGAGCTACCTGCACTACTATGTAATTTGTTCAGGTTCATCATCATTCCCACATCCTTGCATTTTGCTGGGGGGAAAAAAAGGTTGTCATCTGTAAAAGTTAATTTATTCAACTAGTAAAATAGTTCCTACTGTGGCTATGTGTAGTGGAGCAGTGTGTTGCTCCACCATGAACCACATGAAGCAACTGGAATTTGTTACATTTAAACATACATATCAAGTAAAATTGCTTTGTGAAATTGCCTTTGGTCAGTAGACTTAAGAAAAGAGGCTGGCAACCACCTTCTCAAAAGCCTACTAGCTATTACACCTACTAAACCTACTTGTCTGCCAGGCAACTTATGACTAAAAATGAATAGCCTGGACACACCAGGCTGGTGATTTGTCCACCCTTGACCTACAAGCAACACTGTATGGTAGATGAACCTGATAAAGTGGCCACTGAAATGTTATCTTGGGGATTGTTTAAGATGAAAGGACAAATTTTTAAAAAGCTGCTCTCGAACACTGTGATCTTAACGCAAATTCTTTCTTCTGTTTCTAGCGAGCCTTCAAGAAGTTGGTTCTGTATAGAGTGTAACTTTGAGATTCCAGATTTTTCCACTCACTTCCCCACGTTTGTGCACTGCTCCTTGTGTCGTTATAGCACCTGCTGCTCCAGAGCGTATGCTAACCACATGATCAGGTGCGTATGTGTGTGAATAAGTAGTGCGAATGTTAGAAACCATAAGCAAAGTTTTTCAAGAATTTCTGAATAACAGTTATAGCAAATGTATCATTAGTCATTGCTGCAAAAGTTTCACTAAACTTTAATGTTTCTGTTTGCAGTAATCATGTTCCTCGCAAAACCACCACTAAATACCTGAACTTGTACAAGCCCTGTCCAAAGTAAGTGGCCTGATTTTTGGTCTCTCCGGTTTACTGGTAGCAGTTTAGGAGAAGTGGTTGACGATCTAATGATTATGGTTTTCTGGCAGGTTGGGTAACCTATGCTGTAAAACCTGTGGTTATTCCACTGAGATTGGAGACCTGATGGCCACACATCTGGCTAAGAATCCAAGCCACGCCTTCAGCCACTGCAGATTCAATGGTGAGAGTGTTAGGCTTATGTAAGGAAAATAACTTTCCCCCCCTGTATGATCTTTCCCCTCGTAGGATCTTTCAAAAAAAGATTTTAATTATTAGGAAATAGGACCCTAACCCTAACCCAACCAGTAGTTACGTTTAGATGCAGCCTAATAATCTGTTAATAATCTGACTGATAGTGTAATCAGATTGGAAGAAAATACATGAATGTATACATCTTAATTAGAATAGGATAGATTGAGAAGCAAATACAAATTTAATTTCTCAGATCAAATGAAGGGGAAATCCATTTAATGGAAGAATCAATTAAACAGATGAATAATTGTCATGTAAAGCAAAAACTACTCACGTTATACATGTTCATGCTATAGATTTTAAGATTTATAAGTATAACAACAAGGTTGGATGAGAATGTGATGGACATCCAATTAATATTTAGATTATACAAAATGTAAGTCTTGTTAAATACAAGTGATATGATTGAATCCCCCACAAACATGTTGAATTAACTAGTTATATTTTGACAGTTTTCACACACATGTGGTTTGTATTACATGTAACATACACATAAATAGATTTTCTGAATGCTGAGCTTCAGGCACATATACCACAAACAGTTAATTTAGCTCTTCAGACTGACAAAAATCTTTGCATGTAAATGAAAAGTGATTTTTGTTATTCTACTTTTTTCCAGAGGGATTTTCTTGTGGCTATAAAAGGTAATTTGATTTATCTTTGTTTTATCTACAATCAGTGGAGCACTTGAAAAATAGTAAAGAATAATAGATAATAATAATGTTATTTTATTATTATAATAATAATAAAACAGTTAATATATTTTTTATTTATCTTTCTTGAATATAAATTTTCATTATTTCTAAAGTGGTTTTGCATTTTTGCTGCAGCATCCTTAAGATTCTACATTGTGTCGTAGCTCTCAATAATCTGTGTTTTTTTATTTATTTATTTATTTATTTATTTATTTATTCAGATATTTTCAGTGAAATTTCACAAAACAGTTTAAATTCAATGAGAAGCATAATAAAACTTATTGGTTTAAAATGTATTTTTATCCAAAATATATTTTTCTCCACATGTCGAAACCAGCTGGGTGGTAAAATACACTGCTCAAAAAACTAAAGGAGCACTTTGAAAACACATCAGATCTCAATGGGGAAAAATATCATGCTGGATATCTATACTGATATGGACTGGGTAATGTGTTAGGAATGAAAGGATGCCACATCATTTGATGGAAATGAAAATTATCAACCTACAGAGGGCTGAATTCAAAGACACCCCGAAAATCAAAGTGAAAAAATGATGCAGCAGGCTAGTCCATTTTGCTGAAATTTCATTGCAGCAACTCAAAATGGTACTCGGTAGTTTGTATGGCCCCCACGTGCTTGTATGCTCCTAATGAGATTAAAAAGTGTTCCTTTAATTTTTTTGAGCAGTGTATAAAGGCTCAGAGCTGCACTTTTGTGGGCTCAGTGTTCCACATGCTGGAGCCAAGATGCATAATTGTATTTTGTGCTTTAAAAAGTGGTCACATAGTAACAAAAAAATCCATCATGTATAAAACCAAGATGTATCGACGATCGTTTTATCCTCACATCGTAGCACCCCAGACTGAAATCGCATTGAATTATGGGGGGCCTAAAGTTTCTCGCCCCTAATTTTGTACCCTCAATCAGGTCAAAGCAGCAGATAGCTTTATAATTTGTAATTTATAATCAAGGTCTTGATTTGTCAGTGGCATTACAAAAGAAAGCTGTGTGTTCTTTGATATGTGCAGGTGTACTATTGACCCTGTTATCGTGAGGACTCTTAAAACGATAAGCACTGTGCAACCATGTATAGTAGTTTTTTTTTGTCTCTTGTTAATCTTAAGTTGTTTGTTTTGTAGATTTGTCTTCATACCAAGTGATCTGATTCGAAAGGGCCAGGGGCTCAACAGTGGGATTGTCATACAGAAACAAGAAATGCAAGTGGATCAGAATTCACTTCCACAAGCCACTAATCCTGTGCCCCTTCCCAACCATTGCATAAACCCCCCTGATAGCTCTGCACATACCCCATCTATTCCCTCTGAAGTACAGCCTGTAGCTGATAGCACTGTGCCTGATGAGAATTGTGGGACACAGCCAAAGGATTTAACACTACAGAAAATAGCGCTTTCCAGTGGAGCCCAAACTCAAGCCGGAGCTAAACCCGGAGAATCTCTTACTGTAGCACAACTCAAGATTGTACTCTATGCCCTGTGTTTTGGTGTTCCTCAGGCAGCCAGCCAGTTTGATAGTCAGCCAGAGGAAGTCCAATCCTTGTTACTTAAGCGTCAGCTTCAGCTTGGGACACCAAAGAGCAGAGAAGGGTTAATTCCTCGGGCAAGTGACCGGTTAGCTGAGTGGGTGTTGTGCCAGCGTGAGCAGCAGCTTCCTGTTGATGAAATCAGTCTTTTTTCCAAAGCTGCACAGTTTATGAGCGCTGATGGCGGGCCAGGCATCTCTTATGGCTGGGCTGTGGACTTCCTGATAAACCATGATTTATCTCTGCAGTCATTGGCCACATCCCGCCGACTGCTACCCCATAAAGTTCAGGAACGTCTGCACACTTTTACTTCCGTTATAAATAAGCAAGTCACCTCACACTGCTTGGGTCTATCAGCCATTGCTGCTATGGATGAGCTTTCCATTTTTATAGACATGGAGCAGCTTGATCCTGCCTCGGCTGATTCTTCGTCCATGATGTCTGCTTTTAAGTTGGTTGGTGACAAGGATCCGCTTCTAGTTGTTGTACTCGCTTCCCTAGCGGATGGCACTATCTTACCTACCGTAGTGTTTCTTAGAGGAGAGCCTCTAAGCCCAGATGCACCGGCCTTGCCAGACATCATCTTGGAGGCCAAACCAGAGGGCTTTTCTGATGAAGATAGACTCCAGCTATGGTTTGACAAAGTGTGGCATCGGCATGTGAAGCCAAACTCTGGAGGCAAGGGGTTGCTGTTTATGGACCCATATCGGGGTCACCTAAGTCACAAGTTCCTAGCATTGCTCAACAGTGCAAACACTTTGCCAGGCATCATCCCTCATGCCTGCTCCTGCCGTCTGCAGCCTCTAGAGGCCTGTGTTGGTCTAGTGCTAAGAGAGTTCCTGCAGGCTCGATGGAGCCAGCATGTGACTGAAGCTCCACAAGACCTGATTGGTGCTGTACCTGCTGACATCGCCCTTTTGTTCTCAGCCTGGCTCCTTGAAATGCTGGATGTCCTAGCAGAGAGGCCAGAATTTCTTCAGCGCTCTTTTGAGCCAGCGTTGAACTCTAATTCAGAGTTGGTACCAGGAGGATTTTCTGAGTTGGTGCAGAATCTGACTGAAGCCCTTGTGGTGAGTACAATTCAAGAACAAGAATCTAATGAACCAGAGGCTGAAGACAAAGGCAGCATGTCCTCTGTTGTTTCTCCGAGCTTGTTGCCTTCACCATCCAATACCCAAGCTCTGAAGAAAATCTTTGAGAAAGATAGTGATCTCGACTCTTTCCATGGATTTGAAGAATCGGAAATGATAAACTGATGATTTCTTAAAAGTAAAATCGACAAAATGTCGATGCTCCAGGTTGTTTTTATGCCAAGCTTTTTCAATAGTGTTCTCTGACTGACCATTTCGCTTTTGAATAAGAAAAGAACATTTGTTCAGTAGCTTATTGATCATGTCCTAATGTTTCTTGACTGTTTTGTTCATTTTACATACACTGCCCTAGCCTCATTCTGTCAGTCACCAGTGATGAAAAAGAATGTGTTAAGAGTATGTCATGTGTCTGTCCTTGGGGGTGCACTGATTTTTCAATTATTTCTGCCATTCCTTATACAATCTCATGTTTTTCCTCATGTTTGAAATAATTTACTCAAAGTTAGCTGAACCAGCAAGGGTCTTCTCACACACTGCTTCAGAAACACTGGAACAAGTGCTGCAGTGATAAATGTAGGTTAGTGATACTAATACTGCTTGCAGTACTTGTTTCGATCATTTACGTAATGTATAAAAGTCCTAATAACATCTTACTGCACCTTTAATGTCTCAAAATACCTATTGTAGCCATGTATAGATGAATAATTATGTCTGCTTTGATTGCTGAACTGTTTTATAGTCCAGCCAAAGTGTTACTGTTCACTTATTTCTACTAGTACTGCTGTGAAGTGTGCACATTGCAAATGAGCAAAAAAAAAAAAAAAAAAAAGGGGTCCTCCTTGTGTACAAGTGTTACAGATTATCTACTGTATCTAGGGCTGCTTGTCCATAATTAAAGGGCTATCCTTTGATATTACATAAACCTCATTTTATCCCTTAAACTGTTGTTTTTTTCTAGACTTTTTCTAAAAGGGACATTTTATTTTGTAATCAATAAATGCATTGTTAATGTTTGATGATTTTTTTTTTTAAATTCTTTGATACTTAATGGCAGCTTTTCCATGGACTGGCTGTATCTGCAATACAATGCTATAGAACAGACATTTTAAGGGTGTATTTTACAGATGCAAATTTATATGATGTACAGTACTGACCATTCAACATATGTGATCAGTTTGCTTAGCTGTATGTGACGGCGGTACCACTGACAGGACAGTGTCCGGGTGGAGCAACAGATGGTTTCATCTTGTCATATTGCATTTTATAATTGATATATAGTAATTAATATATATAAACATATATAAATGATAATTGCAAACCTGAACAAAGGCTTAAATGCACACACAGACACACACTAGCACTTTTTATGATTTTATTTCTGGGTAACAAATACAAATGAAAAACATACTAAGTGTAGTCTTGGTACTGCAGTTCTCTTGTGGTACAAATGAGCCACTGATGAAAGAAATCCAGATGAGCAAAAGGAGCCTTCATTCAAAGCCACTGCAAGAAGAAGAAAATAGTACACTTCATCACTTTAAACGATCAATTTACCCGGAATAATAAATAAAAATAAAAAAAAATCTCCAAAGATGAAATGAGGCAAGTTGTTTAAAAAAAAAAAAAGAAAGTCAATGGCCACTTTTAAACTTTGATACAACCTTTATTCCAGCTGTTTCATAAAGTATTAGATTTATATTGAGTATTTATTACTAAAAGAAATTGTTAATTAGGAAATCGCTAACCTTTGCTGACCCTGTGTTTTTCAGGCTACTACAAAAACATCAAAACATTTTGAAACAGAATAGTACATCATGTAACCCACCAGACCATATGGGCAATTTCCCAGTTTGTTTCTGATGACAGTGGTCCAAGAATCTCAACTCCTTCTTCAGTCACAATGGCAATCTCGTGCTAAAGCAAAGAAGAAATAATGTAACATAGCATAATATGTTCTGCAGAAACGAAGCTTTAATGCAACTAGGTAAAGTGTTTCTTGTGTATTTATCCATGAAGATGAGGAACAGTTCTCACTCTGTTGTAAGAACGAGCATCCCGGTAATACAGCACTTTGAGGCATCGCTCTATCAGTGCCCGTGCCTCGTCCTTGGTAATTTCTACTTTGTTCTCAAGCACCTCTCTCATCAAGGGCTGAAAAGAAACAGGCACATTTAAGAAGCAATTCACATGATGTCTGAAACAAAAGGTGTTTAGCATGCAGGGGAAAATGACAAATAAAAAGAAGCCCTAAATAAGAAGCTGGCCAGACTAATGCTCACCTGGGCCAAGTATGCACCAAATCCTGTGGCTACTGCCGGAGCTTCATATGCAACGCCCAGCTTGTCTACATAGCCCAGGAAGCTACAAAATAAAAACAAGTTTTGTTAGAAAGAAAAAATACCCAACAATTCCCAATACAAAGTGGCTTGACACTCTAGAAATTTTTGGTCCAAACTGTTAATCAAACTCGCACACTAGTTTGTGTTTATGTCCTATAGCCTCAATTTCCAGGTGACCAATCAGCATTTTGTCAACCTCAGTGCTTCAGTAAAACTACAGAATCCAGACAACACTGTTATAGAAGTCATAGTCCACCATTATTAAAAATTCCACTGCATTTTCAACCTAATCTATACCCACCACATCTGTAGTGAATGTGCGATTTCCACTGACAAGAACTTGCACACACACTTCCTTTGTACTGAGGAAGGCAGGAGTGGATACTTTGAGTAGTATCTGCTCTTAGACTTATAAGTGAGTTTTGAGTAAACAGGGTGTCTGTTCCTTTCTGTGTACAGGAAAACGTGAGGGAATTGGTATCTGTGGTAATCGTACATAATGCTACAGATGTAGTAGATAGAGATGAGGTTGAAAAAGTCAGAATAATCATATAAGTAATTTAAATCCAAGCTACAGTACTATAATGCTGTTTGCTTAACAGGGAATATGAAATCCCCTGTAGTCATGGGAAACTTGTTATTTGAAAACTAACCTTTCTCCATTGTAAAATCCACCAATAACGACTGTGTTCCAAAGTGGGTTCATTCTGCTGCGACGGTTGTACATGACACGAGTAAGCCAGGAGTGGATGGCTTTGGGACTATAGCTGTGGCCATCTCCAAGGAGTTCCTCATCAATCCTAAACATGCACCACAGACAAGAAAGCTTTTTGGGTCATAGTAATACAGAGGCATTACTTAATGCGAGTTTTCGTGAAGTCATAAACTGATTTCCTAACATTTGTCCTGCCATTGGTTCTCTGGTTTCCTCCTTCCTCCCAAAAACATGAAAGTAAGTGGCCTGGCTATGCTAAATTGCT
Organism: Pangasius djambal; assembly: GCA_022985145.1. Classification (NCBI taxonomy): domain Eukaryota; kingdom Metazoa; phylum Chordata; class Actinopteri; order Siluriformes; family Pangasiidae; genus Pangasius; species Pangasius djambal. The sequence continues at coordinate 11,629,279 of CM040997.1, forward strand.
CCTAGGTATGAATGCGTGTGTATGGTGCGCTGTGATGGACTGATGTCCCATTCAGGCGTATTCCCAGTTTATGTCCAGTTGTTTCCAGGACAGGCTCTGGACCCATCAAGACCCTAACCAGGAAAAAACAGTTCCTAAAGAGGAAAGAATAACGCTGCACACGGCACCAACATGTGTCTGTATGATTTTTCCTTAATAGTGCTGTTGATTGGTCAGAAGGTGATTAATTTTCTCTAAAAGCAGCTCTGACAATAGTGTCGGCTCTAATTCTAATCACAGGTTTATATATTTTCTACAGTAACAACTTACACAGGGAATTGTATGGCGAACCCTCCATATATAACTACTGATATTTTGAAATTTTCAGTGAGGAGACATTTATTTTGCATTTTTGGAAGGAGTCTCCAGCGTCAGCGTTTTGTAACAGTAAGACACAAAATAGTTCATTTACGTTTTTCAATACAGGAATGTATACAGGGTTTTGTGACTTGCAGTTTCTCTGTTACATGACAAGTCCATTTTTTTTTTTATTATTAACTTCAAGAGAGAAAAAAGAGGCTGGTGAAGGAAGGACTGTTTATAGCTGCTATAACATGAGTGATAACAGGAACTAACCTGTTTTGTGGTCCACGACAAAAAAAATTTAATTACATACAGATAATAAGTAGATTGTGTCATACTTTATTAATCAATTTATTTAATAATAAAAATATAATAATAATCAGTGGCAAATTGCTGTGGTATAAGAGGAATAAAACACGTTACCGTTATAGGAAAATAATCAACTTCGGCGTGGCACCCAGTCGTTGATTATTTTCCTACAACACCACACTCCATCATGTTTTATTCCTTGCTTATCTTATTAAGACCAGCAGGAATGGGGAAAACACTGGTAGGAGCAGAGCTGATTCTGAAACTTTGGGAGCCATAAGCAACATCCTACTTCATCCCCTTCAAACTTTTAAACAGCAATAAGTAGAACTGTCTGTCAATTTGGTGTTTCACATACAGCATGAGGACTGCTCTGGTATGTTAATCAGCCCAAATCTCTTTGCATGCCTTGGCTGTACATGATTGGCGACTCAAAGGCGTAGTGCAAGTTGTCACCTAAAGAGTTTAAATATCATGTAGTGCATGTCTTAACGTGACTTGCACAGACTTGCATAGAGGATTTAGACTGTACAGAATAATACAGACATAACTCCAGGCAAAGACTTACACCATCTGTTCAATGACTTGTTTGATGTACTGGTAGTCTGCGTAGTCCCCTGAAGCTCCAAGGATGGTGGTGTCGTTGACTTTCATGAGGCGGGAGATGTTGCGGAAACGGGCCAGTGAGCCATAAGAGCCGAGCATGTCAGCGGCGATGATGACTCCTCCTGTGAACTTCACTCCAAGCACCGACGTCCCCGTCACCATGGGATTACTGGGAAGTGAAAAGAAAATGTTAAAGCCAAAAAAACACTGAAGGTTTTGGTCACATTATAACACCCTGAATATCCACATCAAGATTATTATTAGAGTATAATAAAAATGAGCTGTAAAAAACACTGATAAGGGTAAAAATACAATATTTTGGATGGGAAAACGTATGTAAAACCTTATGTATCTAATTAATAACTCATATTTAAGTATTAAGCCAAAGTCTTAGTGTTTTCTTTTCTTGAGATATGACAAGTGTGTCTATTTCTGCTAGCTAAGCTACATTACAAGCTGAAAAAAAAGGACTGTTATTAATAATAATATATGATAATGATATTAATGTTTCCTTTCTGCACTGAACAAACGCCTGTAACAAGATTTGTTAGTTTTTGGTTTGTTTTTTCCCCGCTTCTCTAAATAATGTAGTCAACTAGCAGTTAGCTTGTTAGCTAGCCAAGCGATTTCCACCATGATGATACAGCACTGTTAGCCAAACTGAAACTAATACACGGCTAGCTTGCTAGCTAGCTAACGAAATTGTGTGTTATTAAACGTGAAAGACACAAAATAGGAATTTTAGAGCTTACAGTGTATGTCGTATGGGTCCACATCCAGGAACCGTACTATTACCGGTACCTGGAAATGAATAAAATTGTCCAGGTTTTGGTCCATTCTCCCAGAAATTTAACTTCAGTCCACTCGCCTCCATGTTGAACAAAGCCGGAAATGACGCCACCTCGCTTTCGCTTCGAATAACAGATGAAAGGAAGAAGCCTATTATTTTCATTACACATTGGATCAGTTTTATTTTTCTTCTTTTAAAAATTATACATTTTTTTTTCAACATTTAAAAATATTATTTATTATATTTTGTAGCCACGTATATATTTTTTGTTTTTTTCCCCACTAGCAAACTAAAAGTACATTGTAAATTAATACATTAGTGAATAATTAATTAAATGTCTGTGTATTTTTCTGATTTAAACACACGCACACACACACACACACACACACACACACACACACACACACACACACACACACTGTGACAGCTAAAATGCTTACAGTTACTGAAGATGAATGAATGAATGAACATTTTAATGAAAGTAGATCATGAGAATAAATCTTAACCTGTAGAAAGTATAACATTTAAAATACAAATTTTTTTTTTAAATATTCAAGTGAGGCAACAGATCATTAAATAAGCTGTATTTTACAGACTAGAAAACTTTTTTTTTCAGTAAATGGAGCACAAATTATCCATAATGCCTTGGAAGATTAGTTTAGGTTTGCTTCATGGTTTTTTTGAACATACTGTACATTAAATCAAATTCAAATCAAATTCAAATTCAAATTTTATTTGTCACATGCATAACCATAACCATACGCAGTATGACTTGCTTTACACAACTGTTCTGACATAAAATAATATATATAAAATATAATATATATGAAGAAAAATATAAAGAAAAATATGAAATATAAGAAAAATATCTACATTTAAAAAGTGTATAAGAATATATATATGGATATATGGATGGTGGCAGCAGCAGTACCGATATAAAGACATGATTAAGACCTGCCAGAACAGGTAGGCTCGTCCTGGCCAGAATGAATCAGATAAAAATGAAGAGCAACTAGAGTCACCCCTTCAGGCTCTAAATGAATAAAGCTAATAAATAATAATAAAGACTTTCACAAAGAGTGGGGTAGTTTCCATAATGCCACTTTTATTTTCAAGCAGTAGTTCTAAGCTGTTTTTGAGTGGAGGTTTCAAGAGTTTAGTTTAATTCAGAACCTGTTTTGCAGTGTTCTCTCCATGTTCTCTCCATGTTCTCTCCATGTCCACATGGGTTTCCTCTAGGTTCTCCGGTTTCCTTCCACTATCCAAAAACACACTTCCCTCCCTCTCTCCCTTTTTCCGTATTTCACTCCCCCCCTCTCCCTTTTTCCTTCCTTCATTTCTCTCCCTCTCTCACTTACTCCCTCCCTCTCTCCATTCTTCCTCTCTCACTTACTCCCTCCCTTTCTCCATTCTTCCTTCCTTTGCTTCCCTCCCTCTCTCCCTTCTTCCTTCCTTCACTTCCCTCTCTCTCTCCCCTCTTCCTTCACTTCCCTCCCTCTCTCCATTCTTCCTTCCTTCACTTCCCTCCCTCTCTCACTTACTCCCTCCTTCTCTCCCTTCACTTCCCTCCCTCTCTCACTTACTCCCTATCACTCTCCCTTCTTCCTTCCTTCACTTTGCTCTCTCTCTCTCTCTCTCTCTCTCTCTCCTTCACTTGGGCACCGGCTACACAGTTAAGTACTGATAACCCTTGAGGTTTTTCCCCTAACTTTCAAATGAATTTGTGTTTTAAGTGTGAGGATACGCTGATGGCTGTGTGAAGCTTTTTTTTTTCCTCCCCCTTTTCAAAACAGCCTCAGGCATTGGTATTTTATTTGACTGGACTCGCACGTGTGGCTATATTTCGCTGTATTTGCTGTATTCAATGTTTCCTCTTCAGAACTGACGACTTTGGCCAGTGCTTGCTGTGGAGTTTGCACTTCAGAAACACTTCCCTCTCAGGGTTTGGATCGCATCTGGCTTTAGTCAGAAATGAATTTCGAGCAGGTCTTGGCGGAGATCGACGGGTTTGGGAGATATCAGAAGATCCTGTACGTGTTGATTTGTCTCCCACAAATCTTCCTCGCCTTTCATATGATGGCAAGCATCTTCACAGGCTACACTCCAGCACATCAGTGTCGGAGCTCTGCTGCTGAACACTGGCACTTGAACCTGTCAGTAAACTCCAGCGACTCGTGCAGCATCTCATCATCACCCGCACAGAACCGCACCGAGGATCCGTGTCCACACGGCTGGCTGTACAGCCGAGAATTAATCCACAGCAGCACTGTCACTGAGGTAAACCCACACACACACACCAACACACACCATGCAGAAGAACAGATTTCAGGTGTAGAGAGAATTCAGATATACTAGGGCAGTTACTGAATGTCCAATCTGTCTAATCTTTCTTGACTAAACTAAGATTTTAGTGGTGGTTTCTACTGTTTTTGCTCAATCTCTTCCAGTTTAGAAGCGACTGGTTATGAATTTGGAAAATAGATTTTCCAAACCCATGTTACTGTTGTTAATGCAGTAAGAATTTTATTATAGAATGATGAGCCATCATCTTATAAAATATGGAATCAATCATCAATCATGGATAATGGTGGGTTATGATTTCCATCACTTTAAAAAATAATCATGGACCCCCTTGAAAACCACTGTCTCATGCTACTGTGAGGTTACTGTGCTGCTATTAATATGGAAAAAAACTTGAAAAGTTTATGATGTTTATTTAAAAAATCTGCACTGCAAGGGGGTAGCACAGTGGTGCAGTGGGTAGCATTGCCACCTCACAGCTCCAGGGTCATGGGTTCGATCTGTGCAGGGTTTCTGTGCACATTTTCCCCATGTTCATGTAGGTTTCCTCCAGGTTATTTTCATAAATCTGTGCTTCTTTTCAGGACAAATGACACTGGCCACTTTAGTTAAGAACTCTTTAGGATTCATGAAAGGTTTCCATGCTTAATGGTTGGAAGCATTGCCCCTTATTAGCTCTAGTAATGTTCTGTGCCCCATTTGCTCTGATAAAAAAAAGTTACTTCTTCAAGGAGAGCTTCCAGCTGCTTCAGTTTCGCTGCCCTTTCATCCTCTGAATATTTTTTTTGCAATGCCCATGATTTTTTTCATTATGTCTCATGATATTAATTCCTTAATTATGGAAAAACGCACATGCAAGGACTTGCTATGTCTCTCGATGAAAAAGTATTCTTCTTTTCTGCTCTTTTGAAATTGCTCCTTCTCACTGTTAACACTGTGCTTTTTGTCTGTAGTCACAACTAAAGAGAAGCCAGTTAACATCTGTCCATGGGCTACATGTGGCCCGAGGGCTGGACTGTGTACACCCCAGGCCTGAGCAATGCTTACTTGGAATAGTATATAAACATTTTTCATATGAAGATATTCAACACCTTGAGGATTTCAGAAATGTATCATGCATCGTGGGATTTTGTTTTATGAATGCTCAGAAAGCTTAGACAAGGTGTAAATAAAAAAAAAAAACTGCCCCACTATATCTTTTACCTAGGAGGGTGCATGTGGTATACCTTTGATTTGCTTTACGTACCTTTAATTAAAGTAAAGCTTTACATATAGTGTACCTTAAGGACCACATACTTTATAAATAGCCAGAATATTACTGTACACATGTAAATTGAAAAGTTTATGTTTATTTAAAAAAATCTGTGCTGTAAGGGGACAGCACGGTGGTGCAGTGGGTAGCATTGCTACCTCACAGCTCCAGGGTCATGGGTATGATCTGTGCAGGGTTTCTGCGCATGTTTTCCCCATGTTCATGTAGGTTTCCTCCAGGTTCTTTGGCTTCCTCCCACTGATAAAAAAAACATTGTCTTGATGTGAATGAGTGTGTGAGCTACAAAGATCCATCAGTGGTCCTTTAGGTAGACTGTATTTGTGTTTACAAGGCTCCTGAGTTAGGCGATAGAAAATTGTTAACCTTATCATCAGTTGATTCTCAGTTGAGTTCAAATCCCAACAATGCTACAGCCATCCATGGCCTGGAGACAAGGGAGCAAAATCGATCATGATTTCTGAGAACGATCTGGCTGGTGGGTGGGAATTGTGACCAAGGTGACCAAATTGCGAAGAAAATGGGGAAAAAAGATTCAAGTTTACATTTTCATACCTTTATTACTGAGATTGTGACAGTGAATGCTTATGAATGCAAGCTTATCTGTCTTTCTTTGGTATTTAAAGTTATCCTTGAAGTAGCTATAGACATATTTTCCCCCACTCAAACACAGTGTTCTCATGTATCCTGGTATGACTAAATATGTCATTTCTGCATAAATACCATCATAGGTGTAAACATGATGCATAAAGGATATAAGGAGCTCATATAATTATTTTGATAATGAAATCTAACTAATACAGAGTTAATTTTTATCTCTGTTTGTATGTCCGTGTGTGTGTGTGTGTGTGTGTGTGTGTGTGTGTGTGTGTTAGTGGGATCTTGTCTGTGACAGGGCAACACTAAACAGTCTTGGTTCTTCCCTGTATATGCTGGGATTGCTTGTGGGAGCTATTGTGTTTGGATCTATGGCTGACAGGTACTTTTGAATCGCATGTATTCTGCATTGTGAAGAGTCACATTCTAGTACATATGAGTTTGAACAAAGCCTCCAAGGAAATCAAGGTTCAGTCCAAGTTCTCTATTTGTTTATAATTTAGTACTTTTATGACTATTTAGTAAGTGTTATGAAGCTGAAAGACAGATGAAAATGGACTGGTTCTATTAAAACCAATGTGGCAGACAAACAAGGACTAGGCAGTACTCAGCAACATGAAGCAGGTTAAATGACATGCAATCAGCCAACAAGCTCAAACACTAAAATCTCTCTCTCTCTCTCTCTCTCTCTCTCTCTCTCTCTCTCTCTCTTTGTAGTAAGTTTCAGCAACACAGAGTAAATGAATAATTAATTATCTAATCAATTAACTTTTATTATAAATGTAAGATGTACAGAGTTAGATTTTTCTACAAATACATACACACATATACCATAGACAAATTGCATTCGTGCCTCACTTAGCAATAAATGAATTAATTTGATGACCATTGTTTGATACCCCAAACACTGTTCCATTAAACACACTATGCTAATGCTTAAATGTTAATGTAACTTCACATTAATGATAATACTACATTTTGTCTATCAACATGTAATATATTATACGGCACACCATATACACACTTTATTCTGATGTAAAACCAGACATGCATTTGGTCCCAAACCACTCCCCAAGTTAGCAGCTTTTCTCAGCTACAGTGCTAGGACCCTTCGTAATTTCGTAACGAGGTTTGTAGTTCTGAAGACACGTAGATGCATATTACATGTTACTCACAGTTGCACATTCCTTCTTCTTGCCCAATTCTGCTGACCATTATTATTTTTCTCTCTCGCTTTCAGGTTGGGAAGGAGGTTTGCCTTGCTCTTCTCTCTTGCCCTACAGACAGTGTTTGGGGTGGCTGCTGCCTTTGCTCCGAACTACCTGGTGTATGTGACTCTTCGCTTCATCATAGGAACCTCCATCTCAGGCATCATCATCAATGCTTTTGTGTTGGGTGAGTAACTGTACTATATCATAATTCCATTTGGTTCATCCTTCAGTATCCATGCATGCTTGATTCAGCTAGTTTGTAGTCTGTAGAGTGTAAAATTCCTTAATCTCATCTCTGACAACCATTTCCAACCGCTCTGTAGGAACAGAATGGACGTCTACAAAGAGACGCATGCTGGCTGGAATCTTAACGGATTATTTCTTTGGGTTTGGTTATATGCTGCTGGCTGGTGTGGCTTATTTTATTCGAAGCTGGAGGAATCTGCAGCTCGCTATCTCAGCACCAGGTTTCCTCTTTATTATCTACATCTGGTGAGAGAATACATACACATGCACACTCATACATGCGGAATATAAATTCAACTTTTGTGTGGTGCTGATAATGTCTCACTTTGGATAGTAAATACTACAAATGGTAAAACACAACTGGTGAAATAACTGGCTAAGATTAGCAAGATAGTTATAGAACAGAATGGAGAACACAAAACACCTTTCTAAAGCAACTGATCAATGTGCACATTTCATGCCCAGCAAACTTACCCAAACTTACACTCTACAAAATAAAAAATAGCCATTAAATATATTTAACATTTAACATTAAATAGCTTCACAACTGAAACATTCCACAAAAATATAAACAATAAGGATAAGTTGGCTGGCTATCGTTTAACTAGTGAGTTAGCCAATTTGCAAACAACTAAAGTACATCTCCATGGATCTGGCTCAATGCTGGCTTTACAATATTAACACTATCACAACATGTTTACAGTAGCTGGGTCTTCTGCCATACCTAAGGTTGTCACTTGCTAACATATACTGTATTGTTAACTAAAACATTCCAGGATTCATGTGTTTATGCCCTCATTGTTAACTGTTAATTGTAAAGTGCTCATTTTTAATTGTAAAGTGCTTTCCCTGCAGTGCTTCCATGAACTCTTGCGAACTTGTGCCAGAGAGTGTAGATGATTCAACCAATAGTAACTTTTGTGAAGGAACAGAGTTTAGTGCAGAACAAAGAAGTGCACAGGTTAGACAAACAATGGAGTTGTAATCAGTGATTGGTCATTGGGAAACAATGGTGATCAGTGATTGGTCATTGGGAAACAATGGTGATCAGTGACTGGTTGTTGGGAAGAATTGTAATTAATTCAATTCAATTTCAATTCAGTTTATTTGTATAGCGCTTTTTACAATGTCATTGTCTCAACTGAAACATTGATTAGTGATTGGTCAATGGAAACAATGGTGATCAGCAGTTGCTTATAGGGAACATAGGCTTGTATAGAAGCAACCGTCAGCCTTTACACACTGGTGGTGAGAAACCAAACCTGTTCTCTGAACTTGTATAACCAACAGGTGTGATGTGTGCTGGAAAGCTGTATCGAGTGCAAGACAGCCACTAACATTTCATCAAAAAGTCCCTAGATTAGTCACCAGGCTCTTTTTTAATGAAGTCACTAAAGGGGTCTAAGAAGTCACCAAATCTAGAGACAAAGTTGCTAGGTTGGCAACACTCTAGGGCGTAGTGGGGCAGACGTCCCCAGCATTCTCAGAGTAAATAAAGCCTATAGGAAAAGCTGTACTGATGCCCTGATTTTTCAACCAGTGGTCCACAAAACGTGGCGATAATAGGTGTTAATGTGGCCTAGACATCAGGCTGGCCTGTTGGCTACATCATGAATAGAAGTACTCAGGTCTCCCTTTTGCTGTCCCGTCTGTATATCATTCCTTTATTTGTGTGCCTCCTTAAATCTCTCTTTGTCTCATTCACCCTTTCTCCCACCCTGTCTCTCTTATCCTTCAGGGTTCTTCCTAATTCTGCTCGTTGGCTGTTGGTGAATAATAGAAAAGAGGAAGCTCTAGTCCTTCTGTGCAAAGCAGCTACAATGAATGGTCGTCCCTTGCCTACTACAGTGCAGGTATGACAGACTATCTTTCTCACTCTCATTCTTTATTTTGCTGTCTTTTTCAGTTACAAATGTCTGGCACTCATAAAAAAAAACTCCCATGGCTCAATAGCTCCCTTAACATCTCTATGACAACAGGCCTTAACCCCTCGAGGCAGCTAGCCAATCAGGCTACCATTGTACCCTGTAAGTGACAGACTGAAGCTAGCAGATTGCCAAGGCAACTCTGGCATCACCTGAGAACTGGGAGCGAGTTGTCTCCCAGAGGTCCACATTTAAGTGTAATGTGAGAATGTACAAACAAGCTATGCAAACAGAACATATGCTTGATTTGCCATGGTTGTTTACTAGCTTGTTACTGGTGGGATATTTAAAGTAGTTGTTCTCAAATTGGGGTCTGTGAAGCATAGTCTTCTACTTTTGCTATAGTGGTGGAAATCATTATTAAAAACTTTTTATATTTATTGAGTTCTTATAAATATTAGCCTGCCTGACACTTGCATTAAATGGGTTTAATCTAAAACTCAATAACTAACAAGAAGTTGGCCTATAAATAATTATTATTTACAAATATTATATTTAAATGAAATGTGTTCTGTTGGGGGAAAGTTCAGGAATAAAAAAAAATCATAATAAGCCTTTTACTGAAATAGTTGGATATGTTCAGAATGGGTCTTTAGAATTAATTTTACAGTTAAAATTGTAGACAGGGGTTGCTGTCTGCAAAAACGTTTGAGAACCCTTGATTTAAAGGAAGAGTTTGGCCAAATATGAAATTTAATAGTTTAAATTTAGCATTGTACAATCAGCCTATACATCATTTGGCTTTGTAATAATACCATTTGTACAAAATTATGTTTTATTAAATAAATACAACTAAACTGTAACCATATTATAATCTGAATCACTTCTAACATACGATCCCATATTAAAACTCTGGACCACATCTACCCGAGTCTGATGCTTGTGTGGAGTGCTTAGAAAGAAATGCTTTAAGATGGCTATTATTGTTTTAGCTATGAAAGAAAACCTTTGTCCATTTTTACAGATAACTGTTGGACATACACTGTCAGAAACCATGTAAGAAGGTCTGTTTAATATTTTAAGATGTGTTGTCAGCTATAAGATCCCTAACGACATTCTCCTTGTAGCTCAGATACCAAACATGGCTCCACTTATTGTCTACTAGATACATTTTGGCTAAAAGTTCACTCTAACTAATTCATCAAGGATATAAAGAAGAGGCATACTACATCTTCCATGCTAATATTCTTGCAGTTAGACAAGTGTGAGGGGATGCAGGGGAAGAATCAGCACTCTACTGCAGATCTAGTCCGTACTCCCCAGATGAGGAAACGATCTTTCATCCTGTTCTACATCTGGTAAGTAATAGTGGCTCTTCTATAAGTTAGTCCGGGGGGTTCCTATGCACTGTATAGTATTTTCACTGGTTTAACCCATTCAGAAATGTGTGCTTTCACCAAGCCTTGGATTGAGAATCATTAGTTTCAAGTAAGTTGTTGCAGATTTTCTCTTCCTATTCTAGTTGTCCTTTTAAGGAGAAAAATGTAATGACTAAAAAAAATGATTAAATTTTGCTCTGCAAAGTTCCAAATTCTCTTATCTATTCTCCATTAGATAGATTATCTTACATTCACTTTTTCCATCTGTAGGTTTGTTACCGTATTAGTGTATTATGGTCTGTCTCTGGGTGTATCAGACCTGGGCACAAACCTTTACCTCACTCAGTTTCTGTTTGGATTGGTGGAGATCCCCGCGAGGTCAGTGGTTTTGCTCTTCCTCCCCTACAGCCGCCGGCTCTCACAGAGCGTGTTCCTTGCCATTGGGGGCGCCGCCTGTCTCCTCATGCTCATTGTACCAGAAGGTGACCTTCATTCACTACTTCACTCTTTCAATCTGTCTCTCTCATTCTCCTGGTCTTATGTTCTGTCCCTCTCTTCCTATCACTGTCCATGTCATCACCATCTGTAGTTTGTTTGCTTTTGTTTCTTTGACCTTGTCCTTCCTCTCTGTTATCCTCTCAGATAGTCCTAATGTGCGGGCTGCCGTGGCTATGACTGGAAAATTTGGGATCACAGCCTCATTTGCTGTCATCTATATTTATACAGCTGAGCTCTTCCCAACTGTGCTTAGGTATTTACTCAAACACATTTATATAAAACATAACAATAACTATTCAGTATTGTACTCACTATGTGCCAGATAATAATTTCATTGGTCATTATGGATCAAAGTGTGTAGAGATGGGCACAGATGACTTATGAATGACTCTGTGTCATGGAACTGTCATAGGACAGCAGAACTAGAGGTTATGAGATTTGATCATAGGCAACTTTGATGAATAAGTGCCATAAGGGTAAAGCGGAAAGTATCGTATGCATATGATATGTAAATTAGAGAGTAGTGGGCAGGAGCCTGCGGCCACCAATCATCAATCATGTTTTGTTTTGATGTTATTCAACAGTTTTATGAATCAGATGTAGATCCACTCCTACATCATTATATCCACTCAATTCTGCCCTTGCTCCTTTGCAACCTTGATGAATAAGGGCCATGAGTTTTTAAATCATTATATACATTTATATTAAATTTAAAGTCTCCCCTCCACAGACAGACAGGAATTGGTGTGTCCTCCATGTTGGCACGAATTGGTGGAGTTTTAGCACCAATGATAAACCTACTTGGAGAGAATAACTCGGCAGTGTCCACGGTAATATTTGGCTTCGCCCCCCTGCTGGGTGCAGCTCTTGTGTTGGGCCTGCCAGAGACAGCCAATAAACCACTACCTGATACCATTCAAGATATCCAAGATGCTGAGAGGTTGGTACATACACACAACACTGAACTAGACAGTACTCACTCATAATATATGCAGTACATAACATGCGCCTTAGTAACTTTTATGTGTTTTCCTTCTTTTATCCTTCTCTTTGTGCAGGTTTACTCCAGAGAATAATGACAGAAATCTCCCTGTAGACACCATCCAGTCTCCAAACACCACAGAGGCACAGGAACTACAGTGCCTCACAAACAAGTCTCCATAGACTTACAACACAAACACACACACACACCTAAACACAAACACTTCATTTCTTTCTAACTTTTGGGTTTCAGATCAGAAAATGCAACTATTTCATGTTTTGCATGTATAACACTGTGACAAATATTTTTACATTTTAAATATTTTTAATAGTTTCATCCTTGGTCAAGGTCTGTTTGGGACATATTTTTTATAGCTTCTTGCTGAGAAAGCAGCTGTGTCATCAGAGGTTTTAACTCAAGTGTCACAATGGATCAGTGAACAGCAGTTCCCTGTAGAAACCACACTGTTTTATCTGATGTCTATGCAAGAACACACAGTGCCTTTCACTTTTATACTTGTGTGAAAGTATATTATACTGATATACTTTTTATATTTTTCCATATGACAATCAGAAAACATATTCAAACATGTTCTACGTTGCTCTTGTATTCTTTGTGAAAAGCTTGTTTTCATATTGTTCATCCTATATTGTTACATACAGATGGATGAGAAATTAAAGGAAAAAACAGTGGCTTTGTTATTTGTTATGCTTTGGGGGCATTTTCCTGGCTTGGTTGGTTTCACTTGTAAACTTAGAGGGAGGAATCACTGCAAATCTATACAAAGTTATTCTGTCTGATCTCCTTTATCCTATGATGAAACATTTCTATCCTGTTTGAGAATGGTCTCAAAAATTATTTGCTACAGTCACCAGATCGCCACCCAGTTGAACACCTACGGGGAGATTTTGGACCGACATGTTAGACAGCATTCTCCGCTACCATCACCAAACGCCAGCTGAGGAAATATGTTTTGGAAGAATGATGTTCATCCCTCCAGTATAGCTGCAAAGACATTTAGAAAATGTGTCAAGGTGCACTGAAGCAGTTTTAACAGCTTGTGGTGGCCTAGCATCTTAAGACACGTTATGTTGGGGTTTTCCTTTAATTTGACATTCACCAAATAGAGATATGGTACAGTAAAATATTTTTCTCTGCATAGTCCATCTTGTTAGAAGATGGGGTCAGGGTGAGGGGCTGCCCTGGTACAGAACCTTGGAGTAGACAGGGCTAGGGTCCTGGCTCAAGGGCACAACAGTGGGAGCTTGGTGGTGCTGTGATTTAAACTTACAACCTTCTGATCAGTATCCCAGGACCTTAACCAATGAGCCACTACCACCAAATTTCACTCATTTCACTAGCTGTTACTGTAACTAGTATGAATGATGTCCTTGATAGCAAATGGCCCATTGCTGAGCCACACACCACCATGGAATTATTGCAATGGACTCATCCAAGTCTGACTGCCAGAACACTGAACCAGTTTAAACCTTGATAAGACCATAGCTTACAGCAGGGCACAAAATTTTTAAGTTGCACTTGGGCCATTGCTACACTCATCATTGTCATAACTGGCCCTTAAATGCCAAAACTCTTTAATGGAGAACCATCAAACTCTCTGAATTTCACTAAGAAGCACCAATATTGTCCAACACATTTTAAGTTTTAAATTGTGCCAGTAACACACATTTTGGTTCCATTCCTTTCACAGCTCTGCCAATCATTTTATAGAGAAACCGGGCATCTGGGCTGGGACAAAAATACATCCAGTGACCAACAGAGATCAAAATATTTTTAATCTAGACAAAAGCAATCAGGATGTGGCCCACAGAAGTCTACTGAAGGCATGTGTCCAGGTGATTCTTAAGATGACATTTTAATGCATATCTGTTCAGTCAGTGTTGATCTTTGCTCCATTAAGGCCATAATGCTTGATTACACCACAGGCTCCTACTGAGGCACTGCCTCACAAAGGCTCTATGGGCTGTCACTCCCCTGGTATTCATATAGACAATGTCATCCAATGCAGATTAAATGTAAGTAAATGGTGGCAATGCAGATAAAGCTACACTGATAAACACTGTGGCATTTATAACATCTGTCAAGACAAGTGGATTTTATTGTCATGTGTTATATTTAACTGGTGTACACTGGAACAAAATGCTGTTTCTTCAGGAAAATGGTGCAACACAGATGAATCCAATATCATGGTAAATAGTACTACATTAAATGCAAATGATGAGTGCAAAAATATATGATAAATACACAGGAGAGTGCATGTTAACTAGGCAGGACAACAGAACACTATGAGATACAATTATGCTTTAGACATATCTGATAGTAGACTGATGCAGAAACTATAATATCTGCACATGGGTATATTAAATCACCCATGCTGACTAGTGAGGGCCAACTTCATTCTGATCAAGAACATTAAGTAGGCTCATTACAGACTGTAAGACAGGAAATGTTTTGGCGTGGGTCCAGGCAAACTGCTAACAAGGTCTATGTAGATTATTCATTAGTATCATGGTACATATCTTGGTATACACATTTCCTTTGCTTATTTAAAGAAAAACATTTGAGTACAGCATGCATAAGAAGCAAAATGGCTGACTAATATTTTTATCATTCTTAGTGTTGTGCTTGAGCTTTAGTCGCTAAACCCATCAGATTAAGAGTTGATTATTTACAACTATCATGTGTACATCATGACTACATTTAGCAGTGGACCAAGTAAGAGAGCACCCAAGGGATCTAAGCAATTTGTAGCATTGTGCTTTAAGACAGCATTCTGTTTCTTGGAACAGTAGTTCTGCTTCACCTCTCCCAACAGTCATGGATGGTGAGAATCACCTGGACACCTTGTGCACATATGCACACATGCCAACACCAGAATGCCCCCTGTCCATTAGATTTGGGATGTTACTCGTAGCATCCACCGGGAGTTTCAAACAGATTACGACATTTCTGAAAGGGGTATTGCCATCCATTAAGTCATTTGATTCCAAAAGACTTCTATTTTAATGCACACACAGATTTCCCAAAGCATAAAGATGAATTAGCTACACCTGGACACCCAAGCACTGGACACATGGATGTCAAGGAATTCATAAATTGCTTGCCCCAGCTGCAAATATCCTTGTCCAAGAATCCACCACCTTGGAGTCCACTGATTAAAAACTAATTAAAAAAAAAAAAAAACTCACAGACTTCATGAAAAAATATGGGTAGGAATTGAGCATTAAATCAAAAGCCTTCTTTAAAAAAATGTATTGTTTAATTCAGTACCCAGCATTTCCAGCAGTAACCCATCAGCACTGCCACCTCTCAGTGCAGGTAAAATAAGGTTACATAAAACATAACATAACATAGTGGTATACATCTTAACTGTTCTATATGAAACGCATGAACAAACACTTTTAATTTCAGTGCAACTCATTTAAAGGCAGCTGTATCATTCTGACAAAAAAAATAAAATCTGGCAGATTGTGTATGCATGCTCTAATGAAACATGTTTAACTTGAGTTAACTTGAGTGACACCATGTGGTCAGAACACAATGCAATATTTGTTGCCCTTTTGAGACTAGGAAATATTTCAGAGGCAAATACTAAGTTTTTTTTTTAAGTTCAACATAAATCAGCTCTAGTTTGCAGCCAATTATATCTGAGCATGTTTCTTTAATAATGTTCATTAGGACAGTGTAACATATGTGGCCCCAGTTGCCACTCCGCAGTTGTTGTCCTTCATAGACATAAGCACATAACCATCGTTACCCCAGTAAGTGGACCATGAGTTCTTCACCAGCCAGTAAGGCTGTCCATCCAGTAACCCATAACCCACCGCCAGAACAGCATGGTCCAGGTCATCTGTCCCATTCTCTACATCACAGGAGGGGGGAGAAAAAAAAAAAAAAAAAAGAAAAAGCACATCACTTTTCATAGCAATGGCAAACTCTGCATCTATAGCATATAGGGAAAGGAACCACATTTTACTGTACCAAGTCCAAGAGCAGTTCTAAAAGTAGGCTGTAAAATCTGTTATTATACATATTTGACAGTTATCAATGAAAAGTCTCTGCATTACTGTACATAAGTGTGTGTGTGTGTGTATATATAAGTGTAAATGAATAACTCACTGCAGTCTGGTTCATAATACACGCCATTACTGTAGAAGCTAAAGGAACGGTGAGCAGCATCGATGCTGACCGCATTAGGACCATATTTGTACAGCGCAGCCTTCAGAGCCTCCAAATCTCCACTGGTGACATTGGTGTAGCTTTTCACATGAGCAGTAAGAGTGGATTCATTATAGTGACACAGGCCATTCTGAAACAAATCCACAGAGGCTCTGCTGTCACAAAGAATAACGTAAAAACACAACGGTACAATATAGCTGTAAATATTCACATGTACCATTTTAAAATAATGCATTACAAGCACATTACAAGTTTTGCCTCTTCATACCTTTTGATATTAGTACTACAAGATTATTTATAAACAAACCCATTTCACAAGAAGTTTAAATGAATCCTACCCTGTCAGGCATGAAAAAGCTCGTTTGAAAAGTCAAAAACAGCATTAACTAGTTGAGACATACATTAGCCAGCATACTAATGTAGTAGCCCTATTACTGCGAGGTAGCATAATTTAACATCATGTCAACCCCCAAGATTAGAGACTCAAATTTTCCTGTTTAACTCTGGGCATGTTTCAGAGATCAGTGCTAATCATACATGATTTTCTTCTTGTTAAAGAGCAGTCAGAACTTATAGGGTTTAATTTGCCTCTAAAGGTTATAAAGAACATACAAAGACAGAGTTATTAGCATATTTCCAGAGAATGGGCAAAAATGATTGTAAAAGAAACTTTGCACAAAAATCTTAAAATACATTTGAACTGTTACTTCTGAACAAACTTGGTTATCGACATGCAAAAACCAAATGTTTTGTAACTTATAACGTCAATATCAGGTATGACCCAGAAGATGAATTCCCTATTGACTCAAGGCTAGTTCTTTTCAAAGTTTATTCCTCAGGTCATTGCCGAGTTTTTCCCTGGTGTCTCTGCCTTGCTCATTAGAAATCTACATCTACAAATGTGTAGAGTACAAGACAGTAATCCCACAGAAACCATCACAAATCTGAACCTACGAAACTTCACGCTCTCCCTCTGCAACTGGATCCTACACAAACCACCTCCCACCCACCTCCCTGACAAACCTTCTCACCATGCACCACCACCTTACTTACTAGGTCACCCCATCCTGTGGACTCTTCATCCATCAGGTTATTGATCATCACACTATAGTCACATATCATGCTAGTCATTATGCATGGACACCAACACAAGCACACAATTGTATAGGATGTCTTTGTATGCTATAGATTTACAACTTCCTATTCATCGGAACTAAAGGGCCCACAACCTGTTCCAGCATGACAATGCCCCCTGTGCATAACGTGAGGTCCATGAAGACATGATTTGTCAAGGCTGGAACAGAAGAACTCGAGTGGCCTGCACAGAGCCCTGACCTCAACCCCACTGAACACCTTTGGGTTAAAAGCCTCCTCACCCAACATCATTGCCTGACCTCAGTAATGCTCTTGGGGCTGAATGTGCAAATCCCTACAGCCACGCTCCAAAAACTACTGGAAAGCCTTCCCAGAAGAGAGGAGCTTATAACAACAAATGGGTACTAAATCTGGAATGGGTTTAAAAAATTAAAAAAACAAAAAAAAACAAATACAAGTGTTATGGTCAGGTGTCCACAATCCTTTGGCCATATAATTGCATATAAACATAGCATTGTTTTTTTTGTATTCAAATCTTTACCCATTTTCATGAGTGGTGCCAATAATTTGGGAGTTGACATCTTAAGTAATATCACATTCATCCAATCAGGAAAAAAAATATTTTGGGTGACTTGCAAGTTTTAACAGAGGGGAGTGATATATCTGAGCTATGGCAGCAGCGTATTAAAATTCTTGAGTACGTGCCACTTGTTTCTCATGGGTAACGAATACACACCATGCCAGTGTATCCACCATAACTCTCTGCAGTGGAGATGCCACCATGTTTCATGATCCATTCAAATGCCCTCCACTCCTCTCCTCCGTCACAGCCATTGTTTCCAAAGCCCCATGTACAGTCTACTAGCATCTGCTGAGACAACACCACACGCTCCCCTGTCTGTTATGAGAAAGAAAGAGAATGGACGTGGTAAGAATTTGATGCACTGTTTCAAGATAAACTTTGAACGAAAAAGTAACAAAATGTGAAATTTCACTTGGGCATGATATCAGTTGTCTGACAGGACCTAGGTTTCATTACTAGTTCATGTGCAAGCACAGTTCTACCAAGTGTCCCCTTAGGACAAAGTGCAAGGAGGAAGAACAGTACATGCACAAAATAAGTGTACATTGTGTACACGCTGCACGCATTTACCTTTAGAAACAATGCTCCTTCTAGTGCTCCTGTTGCTGCAAAGCTCCAGCAAGACCCACACACAGCTTGGTCTTTTACAGGGGTCACGGCACCTAACACACCGTGCAGATGGTAATAAAGCCAAGTACTTATCAGAGAGGTGAACCCCTGACCAAATCCAATGTACAGAACATACCATACAGCCTCCAGTCCAGGGAGTCAGGCAGAGTGAGAGAGCGGAGTTCAGTGGGGAAAGGTTGAGCTTTGTTAGGGGTCTTCCTCTGTTTCCCACCTCTCATCATTGCTAGCTCTCCCTCTGTGCGGTCAGCCAGGTGATTCACTGAGAGGGAATATGAGAGGCCTGCTCTGTTCATGGAGTGAATATACCTGCAAAAGAAGCACAATTGTCAGCAAACCTTAGACAGTTTTGTTGCCTAATAGGCTTCATTATTTTTGATACTGATCTTTCCCTGGTCACAATTTACCTTTTTAAAATAAAAAACAACCAGGAAAGCAAGCGTTTCTAATATGTCAGTTTTAAGGAGAGCAAGAAAAGGTGTAATATTACCAGCTGTGCAGTCAGGAATTGCTTGTTGGCAGTGGAAAGCAAACATTTAGCATTTTGGGTGATTCCACAGTAATGCTCAGTAAACAATAAAGGAATCCAGTAAAACAGTACATTTCAATATAAACTATAGAACGTATGATTATATTTTATAATTCATATGTCGATTGACTCATTCAGTTTTATTGGGGAGAAAAGACAGCTCTTTTGGTGTAACTTTAACTTGTGCATGTTCCAATGCTAAATGTGCAAAATGCATAAGGGTTGGCAGGTAATGTAATAATAATAAACGTTACTGGACATCACAGTGTAATCACACCAAATCGTTATATTGCACAAGCCTAATGTCAAACACTAACAAGTAGAACTCAACAGCCAGCAAGTCTTTTCCTTTCAGACATTTGACCCTGCTATGACCTTGAACCTGTCAGTTCCAAAATCGAGTCACTTCATCTGCAGGTTACAATGATAATTCCATATAATTCCTACAAACATTCAACCACTCTTTCTTGAGATTATCACACTAATGTGAATCTGACAGACAGATGGATGGACGGACAGAAACCAAAAACATAATGCCTCCACCACCCAGTGACAGAGGCATAAAAATAGGGCTTCATGAGTTTGAAATATGTGGAAATATGAAGTTATTTCCTCACCGAACATTATGTACAAAGTTGTGTTCTCGCTTTTCATGTTCCACCTCATCTTCATAGTTACGCTCATATTTTTCCTTAAAGTGCCCAAATAATCGATGGGCATGGCCCACAGGAGAAGTATGAATCAAGTCTTGAATGGGATTGGCTAGTATTCTATGCTCCACTCCCGGACCAGGAAAAGGACCGCAGCTCATACCTAATAAGAAAACAATTAGATATTTCAATATTAAGAGGCACTAGCAGTTATACATGCCTGTACCAGCAAGTGTGAGAAAATAAGAACGGCAATTTACCTTCTGGCAGATCAAAGTCTTTAGGATCGGTTTGAGGGTTGAAGTCACTGTAGTCGATGAGGTATTTGTCATAGTGGGAACCCAGAAGCGTGTTGTAGCCCATCATTTCATAATGGTAAGGTATGGCCAGTGACGTCCCACCCTCTGGTCGGGTCACCCACAGACGGTAAGTGTTCTTTTTGTGTCCAACAACCGTGACATTCATCCACACCTCACACAAGTGGCCCGCAAAGTATTCCATTTGCTCAAACTGTTTGACATGCGTCAAGGGGGAAATAATAAAACCCACAAAACTGACTAACACAAAAACGGTCTCATTCAATCATTAGGTCACCTGAACTACATTTCACAATGTGTAATTCAAAAGTGGGGAAAAAAAAAAAAAAAAACATAGCTACAGACACTTATGACTATGGCTACAGTTAGATTCTTAAAACAAAAGTTGACACCTCAAAGCCTTGTAGGTCAGGCAGGGCAGCCTGAGGCAGAACTGGATCCTCCTTAGTGCCATTGACTTGGAAGCATTTCATGGCATTAAATTCAGTCTCAGTTGTCACAGGTGTGATTTTGTAGCTGACACCTTGATCTCCTGCTGCTCCAAGCTGAAAAGTGGAGACTTGTCCTGCCAATGAGTTACCACAAAACATAAGTAACAGACACTAATTATGCCTACATAAGCATAACCTGTGTAGGGATAAGCAGTAGGCGCAGCAGCTTGGGAATTAACTTGAGTAGTCACAAGCTGGACATACAAACTGCAAAAATTTTATATTCATTTTAATATTCAGATTAAAACTCTATACTAAATCACATTCTTTGACAATGGCATGTTTCCCCAAAGGTTCCTGTAGAAATTAAGGAACTAAAGGATTCTAAAAATCCTGAACAAAAGCTAGAAAGTTCCTGTCCAAGTTCCTGTTTTATATTTCCTTCTTATAGCATAGTTTTTGATGCAATATTATAATTTGTCACAAGAAGCTTGTCACAAGAAGCAGGTCACTAGAAGAATACAGAATATACTCCTACAACATTTCTGTCCAGCCTCTTAAAACAGACAAGAGTCTAGTTTCTGAAAGACATTTAGGCCTTAACGCATCAGGTCAGCACACTGAGAAGTAAATAAGACCTAAAAACATTAACATGAAGCCAAACTCACCATGGTAATAGTCAATTCTGCTTCTCTTCCCCTGTAGATCATACCAGCCTTCAAATGGTTCCTTGATTTCAGCATAGGGTAATGAGATCACGCCTTCAAAGGAGTGGCATAATGAGTCCCAATCTTAACAGCCATTGAAAGGATAAAGGTCAAAAAGTCTACCTTTTACATGGTACATTTGCCCAAAATCAGGAACCGTCCGGCCAGCAAGAGGTGAAGCTTGCGACACTGTGGACATAAAGGAAAACGCGAGTTTATCTGTGTACATCAAAAAGTCATGTGTACCATTTTAACTCAGAATACATCAAGATACCATAGACTACAGTGCTGCTGAATTCTCAATACTGATTGGTCAGAAAGTGTTGAGTAATTTTCTATAACAGCAGCTCCGACAGTAGTTCCAGCTACAAGGTTTATATTAACTTATCCTAATACTTTCTAATATCATTTCTATAGTAACAGCTTGCGTGTATGGACTATATGGCAGACACTGCACACAGATTAAAAAAATGCAGTTCTTGATATTGTGAGATTTAGCATTTTTGGAAGGAGTCTCCAGTTTCAGCACTTTATAACAGTCAGACATAGAGCTGTAACTTTTCTTCACATGAAAGTCTTCTTCACAGAGGGCTTTGAAATCTCAGTAACATGACTAGCTGTACTTTTTGTCTTAGGTTTGAGAGAGAAGAAAGAGTCTGGTGAAGGAACGACTGTTTATAGTTACTATAATGTAAGTGATAACAGAAACTAACTTGTTTTGTAGACATTCTGCAATATTAAAAGTAACTAAGTTGATTTAAAAAAAAAAAAGTACAATGTGTCATTGTAATCAAAGGCAAACTGTCGTGGCATGAGCTGAATTAAACATGACAGGTTAATGGAAAATAATCAACTTCGACTGGCAACCCTCCACTTCATACCATTCCAACGTTGATTATTTTCCTAAAGCAGCACGCCACGTTATGTGTTATTCCTTACTTACAGCAGATATTCTATAGCTGGTTCCTGAAAAAACACTTTTCGAGTATACAGGGGGGAAAGTGTATATCTGAAAAGCAGTCTTACCTAAGGCACAGCCGAAAAACACGGCTACAGCTAGAAAGGTCCACATGGTGAAGCGACGTGTTAATAAAACACATACAGCAGCATAAACAACCACACACGCTCGCGCGAAAACTTCCCCGTGTTATAAACAGCTCATATTTATCAAGGTAGCGACCTGCAGCGCGCGCCAATCAAAACACGCAGCCGGGGCGCCATGAAGTCACATGACTTTAACTGACACGCGCTCACATGATCGCAGTCAGCTGCAACACATCAGTTCCGCTCGTGCTGGGCGCACTTTTAAATAGCTTCCTACTCCCTATACAAGTGCACTTCATACGGGGTATTAGCATAATAACTCACACCCTAGATGGTGCACTGTTTATCAAATACGGAGTCATTTAGTATTCAGCTGTTCTCATAGGTTTCGCTTGGGTCAGGAATAAAAATGGGTACTTGGTGTTATTGTGTAACCTAAAGAAAAGATTAAACAGATAATATTCATCCAGATGTGACAAGCACATAGAGACTGGATGCAAAACACGTTGTGTAACTCAAGATTGGGTGTAACCCAAGATGAGAAGCAAAACTTGAAACTAAACATTAGACTAGATAATGACACCCTACTTAAAATTATTTCTGTGGTTACTTTGAGTAGTACTTTACATTATATGTTTGTCTGGAAAACAGTCTAAAACAAACTTCAAAGAAACCAGTACTCTGGTCCATCTGATTACATTAAGAACACTCCTCATATGCATTTTTTTTTTTTTTGGCTTTGATTTCAT
This sequence comes from Pangasius djambal, assembly GCA_022985145.1. Lineage (NCBI taxonomy): Eukaryota > Metazoa > Chordata > Actinopteri > Siluriformes > Pangasiidae > Pangasius > Pangasius djambal. The sequence continues at coordinate 11,652,607 of CM040997.1, forward strand.
TTTTAAGCCACTAAGGAAAACAGATAACCTGTGGGGTTTTCCCAAATGAGGGTTCACACCTATTATACACTAAGAATGTAATCGGAATAAAAGACGATCAATAAAAATGTAATGTAAGTGGTAATAAAAAAATCCAAGTGATTTGCCTGGTCTTTGCCTGAACCTTATGGTACACACAGCCATGGACACACACACTGAAACATCACATGTGCTCACTTTTCTATTTATTCTATTTATTAGTAGATACAAAACCAGTCTTTTACACCTTAAGAACATATCTCTTTTTAACAAATTATTTTTATACTCCCACTTTGGAAGTACCAAACTTGCCAGTGCAGTCGGCAATAGGAGTAGGACAGTATTACTCGCTTGTTGTACAACAGTACCACCAGGCTGCTTGCTTCTTTTCCAAACATAACTCCTGCAGAAAATAATCATGGAGCTGTAACTGCCTTCTGCAATGCTGTGTGTATGCTCAGGAATCCTGAGACCTGGCAACCTTGATAATCTGAAGCTACCCAGTTCACACCAGGTGCTCCCAACAAAGAGTGGACAGAAGGTATTAAGAAATATAAAATAATTTCCCCAATAACAATTTTCAAAAACTATTTACAAAAAAACATTTAACAAAGTAGGAGTGTAACAAAATGTGACAAAATGATATCACTGAATAGACATGTGCTATAGTTACTGGCATTTTATGAAAAATTCTGCAAATACTAAAGTATGCAAGTTTTTTTTTTTTTTTTTTTTTTTGGGTAACTGATGAAAATTTGCCCTGGAAAGCTTAAACAGTAATTCAGAGCTTTCAGGGCTGATTGTGCACACAGTTTTTGAACTCATATGCCAACATGGATTTGTCATATGTCATCACACCACAACCCTGAGCACAAAAGAAGGTCAAGTAAATTATGAAGCCACCATGGGGCCCGAGACATTATGAGAGGAGGTTTAACGTAGCAGACAACTCCAAATCCCAACCACTATGATTTCCTGAGGGGTCTCCAAATCTCTAAATCCTCAATATTTACATATTGCTGCTTTTAAGCTTATAAATAGCAAAATACATCTTTTTCCTTATAAGAACCAAGAATGCATGTACCAACATATATATATATATATATATATATATATATAAAGTGGCTTCCAGAATGTCATAGAGAGAAAGAAATAACTCTCTATGAAAGAGCAAAGGAGGAAATTGTTGGACTGTTTTGTTAGATAGACAAGGCCAGGTATGTTACTCTCAGCACAGCTGTAGGTTGGTTCTGATTGGCAGCGTGATGTCCACCCAGTTTTTGGGGTTCTGGATGACTGTATTCCACACACTGATTTCTTCTTCAGTGGAGTCCATCCAGCTAACCATCTGACCGTAACTCACACCTAAATAGCACACACACACACACACACACCAAATATAGTTGTATTTTATGCATGCAAGATGTACAGAACTGTACACACACTAGAGGATCATTTTGAGCTGATGTGTGGTGTTGTGTTTCTCACAAATACAAGCCATTAGCATCAACTTATAACATCTGCATATGTACTTGTTTGTTTTTAGCCATGTTTAGTCCAATCAACCAGAATTCTAACATTCTATGTTTAAGAAATCCTTTCAGACAATAATGGTATAAAATCTGTGTGCATGTAGTCCCTTTTACACAGACACCTCTGCATGGGAATTCAACAATAATTGTGAATGCAGGCCAAATCCAAGGAAGACTGGCATGTTATTCAACTAGGATCAGTTCCACAAATCCTGAGAAATTATTAAGGGGATAGTGTGTAAACAGAAGCTAATATATTACTAGGAAGAAATTCCGACATCCTGATTAATATTTATTCTACACTGTCTGATAGGGAAAACATAACAGCACAGTAAAGCTATAATAGTAGGAAAACCTAAAGTTAACGAAAAAGAAGAACAGGACAAATGTCTGGAGTGATTCGGATTCATTAAACAAAAACCCCTGAAATTCTGCGAGATGAATGGCACAGTACTCTGCAGAATGTGATACAGACTCTGTGAATGTGATGTAAGTATAGAGAAGTGGAAGGTGATTTCCAACAAGACATTTGGAAATTGTTATATGGCACATTCTGTGCAATAGAACTCAGGTAAAATACCATTTGAAGGCTACAAATATGAATAGCCCTCAAACAAAGCCTGAATATTACTGGTTAAGGTATACTGATATGCTGCTAATGTTTTGGAGGTGAAAACATGACAGTGTATTTGTGTTTATCTATGTATGCGTCTGTATACACACTGTACCTGAGCCTGTGCTGAGGCGCACACCTCCAAGACAGGTGGATGAGTTCCAAACAGTAATTTCAGCACAGGCCTGTGTGAGGTCAACGGACTGCAAACCATCATACACCATAGTGTGGTTAAATACAGGACTGACTGAGCCACGGACAACCCGCGTCTGCTGACCACTAACCCCGCTCTCATCTGGCAAAATCACACTGCGAACACACCATACACACTCCCATGTATTTTTTCTATGAGGGCAAGTATAGATTTATTCTTATCACATCATATTGATACAGTTACCTACAGAGTTATTGATTTTTCTGCAGATATTTTTCAATCTTTGCAGGTTTACCTTTTTACAGAGATACTTGGAGTCCCACGTTTTGGAGGAAGGAGACCAACGATCTCCTTCAGCCAAATATGTAGCTCACCAGTGAGAGGGAACCCTCCTTCTGTATCCACAAATTTGCAAAGATATCAAATATACATATGTGTAAATACATGCATAATATGTGTTTTATTATTAGCACTTTGAGATGTAAAGTGCTTTATAAATAAAATGTATTATTATTATTGTATATATCTCTGTTTCTATGTGTGTGTTCAATAACCTTCAGAGCCAGGTGGTGTGAATTTAATTGTTAGTAAGATGGTTCCCCTGCTGAGCACAGCTTCAGGATTCATTTGTACCTAAGACAAAAAGTGATAGTGCAGTCAAATAAATCATTTTACATGACACAGCCCACTTAACAGGTTGTATTTCACTCACCCTGGGCTGAAGGGGGTACCAGGTCGGTTTACTCTGGCTCCAGTCCCACTGGTTGAGCTGCACCTCGACCTCCCCCAAAAACAGGTTCCTCCGCACACGTTCCATATGCCACACTGACACACTGAGGACGCGCGCCAGCAGGTCCAATTTACGTACTTTATACTGGGATAAAGATTAGAGTAGTTCTCATTAATGTGCATAATTTATAAATATGGGGTTAAAGATGAGCTGTACCATTTTGTGTTACAAGGTCTATTAATTGTACAGAAAATGAATAATATGTATAAATTTTAAATCATATCATTTCACTCTTACTCCTCATGGTGTTTACTGAATACAAACAAAAGAAAACTCCAGTTAAAATCAAATATAAACAAACATTAAAGTTCCTTTAAATAACTTTATTTAGGATATAAGTTAACATTAACATAAAATCAACATTAATACACCATAAGTAATGTAAACATAGTAATTAATACTTGTATTAATTGATATTGTTATAAATAATTAACCAAATAAGCCAAAAGATAAACACCTGTTTTAACTAATGCTCTTTCCATAAGTTCATAATGACAAATAAAAGTCATATTTGTGATTGTTAACTGGCAAAATGTGTAAGTGCAGCTGAGTGGTGGCTTCCAACATTGGGTTACAATTAATTTAACATTTAGGAACAAGTAATTTTATTTATGATCATTTATTTGGACTTATTTTTAGCCATGCATGGAATAAGCATTGGCTAATGTAGGTATATCATTCTTTCATTCTTTCATTCATTCATTCATTTTACATCCTATACTTCTTGAGCCCAGCCAAAGATCTAGGGGATCTGACAAAGATCCCAAGCCAACTTGGCCTTCTTCAAATCCACAAAAAACACATCCATTGACTGGATTAGCATACTGGTCCACTGCTCTAAGGCCTGGAAGGAACTCCCATTGTTCCTCCTGAATCCTTGGTTCAACTATCTGATGGAGTATCCTATCCAGGACCCTGGAATAGATTTTTCCTGGAAAGCTGAGGAGTGTGATCATACAAGACTGATGATACAATTACAAAATCAATCACTGATCTTTGGCACAAAGTTCTCTGGTACCAAGTACACTTATGAGTAATCATGTGTTTGAACAAAACGTTCATTATTGACAATCCGCAGTAGAGAGTCTATGTCTAATAACAGTCTCTAATAATTCGGGTTCTGGCTCATATCCAGGAGGCCGTTCCTCCCTATTATGTGCCTGCGGACACCACTTCAATGCCTGGCTTCAGGGGTGGGTCCCAGTAACCCTAATCTGGGCAGGGTACACTTTTTCATACCTTTTATGGTGGTCATTAGGATCACTATTTGTCTGACCTCACCTCTTCAGATCTGTTAATGCTTCCAGTAGGGCCACCCTTGGGTGACATAGCCCTGAGGTTCATTGAAGTTTACAAATTCCTTCATCACAAGACTGTATATTTATTAATATTTATTTAACATCAATTACTTGTTATTAAAGATTATTTATGTATATTCATGCTAAGGCTTATGACTTGCTAATGTTAAGTAATGCATTGTATTGTGTACAGTACTGTACACCTAAAGAGTGACTTATGTGGTAGGTTTATATGATAATATGGCCAATGAATGTAGATACAGTGTATAGCATTATACAGTGTATAATGCCACAATGTAGATAATAGCATTATCAACAACAAGAAGAAGAACAACAACAACAATAATAGCATTACACTTTGAAGCTATACTTTACTATGCAACTATAACAGAAATAGATTCTTACCTTGAGTGTTTCATCGTATACAGGATTTAGGGTTTTCTTCTTTACTGAAGTTTTTCTTTTACTATGAGATGAGTTATCTGGAAGGAGGTACAATTTCACATACCTGCAAAAAAAAACATTTTTTAAGTGTGAATATGGATGTACATATTCTTATGAGATGGCCTCTTGACATTAATGTTTAAATATCCCAACACTTACGGGTCAGAGCGGTTTTTACGCGCTGGAGCCAGGTCCTGACAGCGACACACTCGCACATGAAGCTCCTCTTTCCTAGAGTCATACTGCAAAGAGAACTGGATCTGGCCAGTCACAGTAACACTTCCAAAATCCCCAACACTGTATAGGCTCATCATGCTGCCACTCATCTATGGGAGACAAACACATACTCACTAATAGAGAGCATGATCATGGCACTGCTTAGGACACACACCAAGCTGATTTTTTTTAAAAATTTGTTTAATTGACTGTTCAATTAGATATGTTACCTAATAGTATTGCCAGTCACTGGACCTAATGGATTTGCATATACACAAGTTACACCACATCAGTCACCTCCAAAAAGCCACCAGAGGGGGCACTGCCCTGAATTATGAACTCTTCCTCAGTGGTTATGTTCATTCACACATGAACTTGAATAAGTGCTGAGCTGTTGTTATTCTGATTGATCTCTGCGTATGACACCTGCCTTGCTTTTCTGGTTTTCCTGCCTTTCCTGCCTTAGATATTACTTTGTTCTGGTTTGCATCTGATATTCTGTGTACCTACTCTGGCCTGTGTTCTTCAGATACAATTATGGATTTGCACTTTGGATTGTTTAATACCAAGCTTATATTGTGTATGACCCAGAACCGTTGTTGCTGATTTTATTGTGGACATTGTTAAACCATTGTTTAGTCCTCTTTGTTACAATATTACAAACTCATTAACATTAGTCAAAAGAAAAAATGCACTGCATCTCATGCTTGGGGGCAATATAGAGTAGCTGGATCTGTATGCTGGGGAAACCAGAGCACCCGGTGGAAATCCCTATGAACACAGGGAGAACATGCAGAACTCCATGCAGACAGTAACCCAGACTCAGGATTGAACCATGGATCCTGGAACTGTGAGGCACCAAGACCATGTTACCCATGTATTTGTTGGTCCTATTTTCTTATATATTTGGAGAATTCCTATGAAAGTGGGTAGTTTATTCCATAAGCTTACATTACATACTACCAAAAAAAAAAAAGGCCTCCTCTCTTCATTCCTTTATTCCTCTGAGGGCATTTAAATATTTGACACTTTTGTTTTACGATTCTAGAGCCATCTATGCATGCGAAACTGTGACACACTTTTCTTTTATATTGTTGCCTTGATATATTTATGCTAGATGTTTATACTTTCCTGACTGTACTAGGCAGCTGGTGCCCAGCTGTCTGTACTCTGTGAACATCTTCTGATTAAGTCAAGGTGAAGGTGCAAATAAATACATAGTAAACGTTGCTGAGATCTTCATGGTGCAATGTGTCTGTTTCTTATACAGAAGTATTTTTACATCCTATCAAAACATTGCAGACTGAATTGGATTGAAGTCGATTTCGGTATCGTTGGCTGAAGGATGTAGGATTGAGGAGGTGAGGATGTGTCAGTTAGGGCACTGAGAAGTGTGAAATGGGTGTAAATGGCTGTATTTCTGTAGTACAATGTATAGCTGTGTGTAGGAGAGTTTGCTTCATACCATATGATTAGAGTTCAAGTTGTTAACTGAGCCAAATCTGGTGTAGTCCATTTCAGTGCTGCCAGAATCAATATCACCATCCGAATCAGCCTATAGATAAACAGAGCAAATACAAGACTGAAACAAACTGTTTAACTGTAGGCACTACCTGAATATACTGTACATTAGACATTACTGCATAATAAATCCAACTAGACATCTTAATAAACCTGTAGTGATGAGGTTGTGTTCTGCAGTGATCTGTCCTCTAAAGCCTCTGAATCTGCAACACTTCCTGAAACAGTAGGATGGACAGAAAGAAGAGACAGATAAAGGACACAGACTGCTAGTTCCTGTTAGCAAATTTGGTTTGAAAAGAACTTACCTTCAGTAATCTCCCTTGACTCAACTTCTGAAATATCTTCTCTCTTTTCAGTATTCGTCTAGAGAGAACAATAGCAAAATGTCAATTCTATACAAAGTTTATCTTTATTGTAAATATTCTTTAGTGATGGCTTATTCTTTAGCAAAATAAAAACAAACAAACAAAAAGTGTTCCATCAAATACTCAGATTCATAAAAAGACATTCCCTGTCCAAACTCAGACTCTAGTGGGAGTCTAAATTAGACTGTAAGGTACATTATACGGCCAAAAGAATGTGGATACCTGGCCATCACACCCATATGTGCCCATTCCAAAACCATGTGCATTAACACAGAGCCAGGCACTAAAGTCAAGTGACAAGCTTGGTGCACAGTTGGCGTTCCAATTCACACCAAAGGTGTTCATTGGGGTTGAGGTCAGGCCACTCGAGTTCTTCCATGGCAACCTTGGCAAAACATGTCTTTATGGACCTTACTTTGTGCATGCGGTATGGTCATGATGAAAGGGGTTTGGGCCTCTTAGTTCTAGTGAAGGGAAATTGTAATGTTACAGCTTACAAAAACATCCTATACAATTGTGTGCTTCCAACTTTGTGGCAACAGTTCGGGAAAGGTCCATGTGTGGGTATGATGGTCGGGTGTCCACATACTTCTGGCCATATAGCACGCTATAAGGCTATATTTGTCTTTTAGTTGATATTAGTCAACTGTTAGTATCAACTATAAGAAAAATATATAAATATATATAAGGCAAACCCATTTCTTAATGTTTATACAGGGTGTTCAAACACACCACCTGTAAAACTAACCTTTGCGCTTCGTTTGGTCCTTGGTCGTGGTTCAGGGGCCACGCTAAGGTTGGGACTGAGGAAGATTTATTTAAGTTAGCTCAGGTCCTGGGATGTTTGGCATGACATTAATTCATAGAAGAAATAGGGGTTAGAAGGGTTATAGGCGATAGAAATAGGCTTTAAATAACCTCTCTTTTTTCTCCTCCTCTATTTTTCTTTCTTTTTCTATTATTTCTCCATCTTCCAGGTCTGCCGTGTTCACTTCTGTGGTCTCTTCCAGCCTCTGAGATGAATTTTGTTCTTTCTGTTCTTCAAACACTGACATCACAGGCAAATCTACACAATGAAAAACACTGTACATTTGACCAACATGGTAAATAAGTGCAAAGCTGAATAAGCATAAAATCTTTTACATATGCAGGACTAAAATATGGCACACAATGAGAGATGAGATTTTGACACATTCTCTGAACAAAATGGGCAGTGAGAAATCAAATGACCTTTGTCCTTCCTTTTGCGGCGCATAGAGGTTTGGACAACATCAGTCCCTCGATTCTGATAGCGCTTGGCTCGTTGCTCATTGAACCACGCGCCTGTGAGGAAGTGAAGGCGCACAGGGTCTGACTCCACTTGTTTGAGTTTGCTGAACACACACACACACACACACACACACACAGATTACATGGAGGCATGATAATATACATACACAATAAATAGCATTACTTCTTTAATCTCCATGTTTTAAAATATATTATAATAATATTAACATTTTAACTCACAAACACACCTGATCCGGCCTTCATCTTGGTTGCGTAATTCATTATCCCTCAACAATACATCTAAAATGACGTTTTGTTCCGCTTCAGTCAGATGACCCAAATCCAAGAGAGTTTCCTCCTCCATAACAGACTCACTTCACAGAAAACACTGCATCAGGAACATCGACAACATCATCATCATCAGGAGTCATAATTCTAAAATCCCCATCCCACAGTCTAGAGACTCAAGTTGAATCAAGGATATAGTAAGGCTAATAGTACACTGATAACCTAAAGGGTCTGTATTCATGGAAATCTACAAATAAGTATATGCTGAATATGGGACACATTAAGAAATTTTCTAAATCACTTATGTGCAAATCTTTATCTCTGAAACGCTGCATAAATACTTCTTGACCAAAGAAACATTTAGAATAATGGCATCATGAGAGGACAAACAGCACAACTGATTGCTGTCCTGCAGAGAATGCAGGAATATCAGAGGTATTGCATTTTGGTTAATTTTTGCTTACTGTGTCAGTGTGTTTCATAATCCACATGTAACTAAATGAAAATAAACCTACAAGTTAGATAAAAGATGAAAGTGTAATTAGGCTCATTAGCTAGTTGGAAAAGGCAAGAATGGTACCAAAAAGAAAGAAAGTCAAAGTTAAAAAAAAAAAAAAAAAAGACATAGTATGCCAGGCAGAGAAATGAAGTGAAGGAGTGCAGCCAGCATAATGATGTGAATATGAAAAGTATATTTAAGGTCTCATACACACACTGACGATGACATTACTGCCTGTCCAACACAGTTTAAAAATTAATAAACATCTTGTAGACAAATGAATCCTCTCTACTTACCAATATTTGTATTTGATGGAACAAATCATTACATAAAGCAAATGGTATCTGTGTAAAACTTTAATTTGATAATTTGATTGTCGTGTCGAGTGTCGTGACTATTGATAAATTTTCATGTCATGATTTTTCCAAATATATGTGTGGCATTCTAAAAAATACATATACATATACAAACATACATACATATACATATATATATATATATTTTTTTTTTTCAGCTGTCACTATGGCTGAATTTTAGAAAACAGACAAAATTGTTTAAAAATTTGGTCAAAAGAAGGTTTTAGCCAAAACTGTGTTTTTCTGCCAGTACCACTCTTTGATGCCTCAACTTAAGAAACAACTTGGAAATGTTTTTAAGGCTACTTTATAACTTTGTCTTGGAGTCTACCTGCAAAGATCATGTTGGGTAAAGACCCAGTTTAACAAACGCAGTGGTAAATGAATTCAGCCTGCCTAAAAATGTCTAAAACATGCAAGTTAAATGTGCTTTTCTCATGATTTGGACAAGTGTTAGAATAGCTAAATGCCAGAGCAAAATGGACATGAGCCTAATAATTTCAGCTTTTGATCAGACACTGGCTGTCAAAATGTCCATGATGGTCCTGCACCATCACATCATCAACAAAACAGAGAAGAGCATTTACACACTCTGTAGAGATGACAGTGGACAAAGTTTTTAAATGCTTAAACGACCTAATAAAAAGACATTAATAACAAGAAATTTAATCAACGCAAATGACCTGACTGAATTAATCAGTGATTATTTCCGGACCAATGTTAGCAGGATCAGTCGAGTGAAAAGAGGTTTAAATGCCGCAGGTGGCTTTTACCTCAGGTGATGAGACAAAAAAATGATGTATACGATACTGATAATTAAAGTGATAATCAGTATTTCCTATTGTAAACATTATTCTTTAAAATTTAGCAGCAATGCTATTTTTCAATTAGCAGATTATGTTGTATATGTAGAAGAAGGAGGGTTGTCTTTATGTGGAGTTAAAATGATATCTTTAAGTGATTATTTTCTCCCTTTTGCGGGGTAAGCAGATTTTACTCATCATTGAAATATATGCAAAAAAAATAAAAATTTTATTTACAATGTGAAGGGTTTTCCCAGGCTGCCTCACATATGTCTAGATATATGATAGATACAAAAAAAAACAGTGGTATATTTCTTTATGAGCACTATTTAAGTCCACTGTAATTAGGGTGTCCCATCTAATGTAATGTCCTATAATGAACAAGAAAAAGTGATTCTGGCTCCACTTAATAAAAGAGTAGAAATATCAAAAAGTGTCTTACAATACCATCATTCAGGCTATTAAATGGTGTAATAAACAGTTTAAGGGGAAGAAGTACTTCCCTGCAGATAAAAGAGAGCTGCAGTCAGGTAAACCATTGCATGAGATAGCGAGTCACTGCTGAAGGGGAACTTGCCAGATATCAGCGCGCATGCGCAGTACAACTGCCAAAAGAGTTGTTGAGTCAAACTTAAGTAAACAGCCTTCAGTTTCTGGAACAAAACTGTTATACTCTACCTAGGAAATCTAGTTGAAGAACCTCTTCACACCCCTGGAAGTAGCCCAGGTCGTCAGGACCTGGATACTTATCCAACACAAGTCATTGTCAAGGCATTACAAGTCCTGAATGACATCCACACCCTGTGGATTAAGTCGTCGCGCACTGCATGCCACCTCACCATGTGCACCACTAAAACTAGTCTAGTACTAATCATAACTAGTCTTCTATGTATTGTATATGGCAGGTGTGATAAAGCAGGTGGAGGTAATGAGTGGTGTAACGCACCTGTCTCTCTCTCTCTGTCTAAGCTCCCCAGGTGTCTCAGTTCAGGATCTCTGGAGCGCAGCCAGCGTTCAGAACGGATTCCCTCACCGACACAACGAATGCGTCCTGTTTAAAGCAGCATTTCTTTCGAGTTAGGATTAACATCAATTCTCCGTTAGACTCTGGGTTCTGAGTTAGTACCATTAACCCCCTGAATGCCTCCGATCCCGCCCTCCAGGCGCAGTACAAAACGTGAACCGGATTCAAGCGCGCGCGCGCACGCACGCACACACACACACACACACACACACAAGGAACTTAGATCAATTCAGCTCATGCTCATTCTACTCATTTGTCTCTCCCACACTCTCTCGCCTCTGAGACCATATGCTTCACATGACTACAGAGTTTCTGCAAGTATGCAATCATGAAAAAAGTCAAGGCACCCACTTTACGGAGCAAATCGACTCTCTGCTTTTTCATTCTCTCTCTAACATATGCACACACAGGCAGATAGAGCGCATCTGTAAATTTGCATGGCGTTGCTGTTTTGTGTGGCCATGCAGTCATCTAGTTATGTCCCAATAGCTATTAGTCCACACCTGCAAAATACACAGTAACTCTTGCCCAAGTACACCCATTAAATACACAGGAAGGAACACAAGCAGCATGCAGCCACCCTGCAATTATTCAAGTACATGCAACTAAATGGCTGAAATTCTCTATTTAATAAATAAATATATAAATAAAGGGGGGCATGGTGGCTTAGTGGTTAGGACTGTTGCCTCACACCTCCGGGGTGGGGATTAGAATCGCACCTTTGCCCTGTATGTGTGGAGCTAGCATGTTCTCCCCGTGCCTCAGGAAACTCTGGTTTCCTCCCCCAGTCCAAGGTCATGCGTTGTAGGCTAATTGGCATTTCCAAATTGTCTGTAGTGTGTGAGTGTGTGTGCAATTGTGCCCTGCGATGGGTTGGCACCCCATCCAGGGTGTCCCCCACCTTGTGCCCCGAGTTCCCTGGGATAGGCTCCAGGCTCCCCGCAACCGGTACAGAAAATGGATGGATGGATAATAATAATGCACTTCATTTGTAATCATTTTATATTATTATTATTATTATTATTATTATTATTATTATATGATATATAAAAGTTATATTTAGTGCCATTTTCTTCTTTTCTTTCTGCTTCTTGCTTGCAGGTATGATCTTTCTTATTTTGTTTATTTAGTATTTCTAGGTGCTATCATAGCAGACACTCCTGAGTGAAATGAGAAAGACAGGCAGACTGTAATGGGTTATTGCAGGTAAGCATGCAGGGAGGACGACTGGTATAGCATGCAGATTGCTTGGTTTATAGTTGAATGCAATTTCTCATTCTGCTGTTTTTCACGCAACTGCTGTTTAATCAACCTCGATACTATTCTGTTTAACTGTTTGGATTCTGTCTAGTTATTTATACTGCACTACGTATTTAGTGTATCGTTCTAGTATATACAGTAGTTACAGCAGTTTTATTTGTTAGTTCTATGTACAAAGGATCTGTTTTGTCCCACTGTATGCATGTATATAGTTACGACAATATGATTGCCATGTACCGCCATATAATTACCATAATGTGTAACATAACATTAATATGTTAACATTAAAATATCCACCACTATACATAAAATGGGGCTAATAGAATTGAACTTTCTAATTAAAGGTGCAGACAGCAAAACTGACTTTTCAGGTTTGTAGTCAACAAAACACTTTTCTGGCAATGCTCCATAAATTTAAACTAAACTTTGTTATTTCTGGGGCCTTGTCTCTATAAGAGGAAGAGAAAACACCAGATGTTGTGGACTACCAACATTCACCTAGCCTACTAGCCTTTTTGGAGCTAGCCTTTTTGGAGAGGGAATGTTGAAAAAATATGCTCTATTTGTTTGGATTTTCAAAACAGCTAGCTTCAGCTTTTGTCAAAATTTGAACTGTAGTTTGATTAAGGCCTTCACTGGACTCCTATACAGCATATGATCACCTGATTTTACTAAATGGTGGTGTCCAATCATACATAGAAATGTCCCACCCAACTGGCAAGTCTGTCTAATAAAATATAATAGTCTATGATGTCAAATGCTTCATGCAGATCCAGTATCGCAAGCAATGACTCATGATCTAAGGACAAAAGTAGGTCATTATTCATGCAGAATAGGTCTGATTTTATATTGTGATAAGGTCTGAGTATGAAAAAAATCAGTGAGCAGTATTTCTATTTATGTATACTCACAATTTTAATTTTCGCTGTCTCCAGGTACATTCTGTGCTTAGATTACTGCCTCTGCAGAGTTTTGCATGTTCTCCCTGTGTCTGTGTGGATTTCCTCTCGATTCTTTAGTTTCCTCTCACCTCCCAAAACATTCAGTTCAATTTTATTTGTATAGCACTTTTAACAATGGACATTGTCACAAAGCAGCTTTACAGAAATATAATAGTTCAGGATATACGTTTTAATTTAACAATTTATCCCTAACGACCAAGCCAGAGGCGACGGTGGAAAGGAAAAACTCCCTGAGACGGCATGAGGAAGAAACCTTGAGAGGAACCAGACTCAAAAGGGAACTCATCTTCATCTGGGTGACACCGGATAGTGCAATTATACATAATTCCCTTCTGTGACTGTATACTAGATGGTCAAGAAGTGCAATTGTGTAACCACGAAAGTTCATTATTGTTTACACATGAAGTCTATTTTGTTGAAGTTATCAATTGTTCACTGATGAAGACTATCAAAGCAATTGTCACAAGAATGCTCATATCAACTGAAGTCCAAAGCCATCTTTGGTAGGTGGACTGGCTGTGCTAAACTGCCCCTAGATTTGTGTGAGTGTAAGTATGTTCGGCTTCTACCCACTGTTTCTACCCAAGATAGATGACTGAATGAAAGATTAGTTACTTAACTACAATTAGGAGTTTTAATATTTCTAGGGATGCATAAATAAGTGGATTCAGTATTGCAGATTTGTGGATGAAATCTCTTTAAGCTACTTCTTATATACATTATATTGATAAAGCCACAAGAAAACATACTGGGGTTTGGAATGTGTTTATTAAAGGGAGGTTTTTTTTTAAAAAGATCACATATTTTTGGCACTCTGAAAATGTTTTTAAAATAATCACACACAGACACGCACCCATTCAAATGTCCAAACATCTCTCACATACACATCAACACTCATTACAAACAGCACTGATTATTTGCACTGCTGAATGTATCATCTTATTCACCCCACCCCCACCCACACCCCAACTTTACTATCCAGACACACATCCAATCCCATTCCTTTCATCCCTGAATGTGCTATCATAACTCATCATGAGCAGCTGCTTCGTCTGCCTTCAGTTTAAACTCCTCCTCAGTGATCCGCCCATCCTTATTGCGGTCCTGGTTGTTATACATGTTCTCAATGATACGCTGAGGGTCAAAGCCAGGAGCCAGACGACCTTTGCCTTCTTCAACTTGAAGCAGGATGTAGTCTGAGAACTAGGGAGATAGAGATTATTCAGACACAACTACAGACATGAGCAAATATATATAGTACACACTTACACAAATGTATACACACAGTCTATACCTCAGTGAGGTCCACTTGTAGGTCCTTGTTTTTGTCCATTTCACTGAAGAGATTGGGTGACACTTCATCATTCCATATAAACATGTAGCCTTCAGGAAGACCCTCCTCAACACCTATCAACTCGACATCAAACACCAACACTGCACTGCCAGGGACTTCTCCATCTACACACATTAATGTATTGTTACAGCATTACTGTGCATTCCTTATGTGTAGTTGTGTTTTTCTTAAATGGTATGCTTAATTAGTTTGACTGTATTCTTTTTCTGAGAGATAGGATCTATGAAGAGGACTGTGCTAGAGAGGAAACCCATTAGAACGGGCTGGAGTGAGGGGGGCGTTGGGTGCTCCTTTTTTTAAGAATTGAACACTGCCTTTGTGTCAGAAGTGAATGTAATTCCCCACTGCATTGCATTTCAGCTTTATCAGTGTGTTGCAGCAGTGCCACATTGAAAGCATTCACTGTCCACTCGTAGCCCTAAGCTACACTTGGGGACATGGTTCTAGTCAGAGAAGAGGATTTGTTGCTTTACTCTTACTGCACCGAACCATTAATCAAGACTTTCAGAATTATTACTAAAACATGACAAAGGTGTTAATATTACTATAAATACTTGAAGTTCCCAGCAGCCCAGTGTGACTGCTTTTTATCTGGCATGGAATCTTCTCCATAGGGATCCTATGTCTGTTCAGCCAGTGTTCAACATTCAGCAATGCATGGTTTGATCACTCTCTACTGGTTCTATCAAGTATTGCAGTCAGAATCATGACCACAGCACTGACGTGTAAAATTGTGTACTTAAACATATTGGGTACTTGACAATGAAATGTCCATACTGTAATACGCTCACATAACCTTTCATACTCACACCTTTAATGGTGTGTGTGTGTGTGTTTTGTGACTCCACTTGTAAATTAGTGAACAGACTGCTGTGTTGTTTTTTTAACTCACCATAGTCTTGATTAAATGAAAAGTGATAAGTAGCCTACCCACATAATGTTAACTGACATCCAGGAATAAGTACTTATCAAAAATTATAGGTGAAGCCCTTTCCAATAAAGTCGTTTGTGTTTTGGGCTACTAAATTCGGGGTAACTGGGATATTGGTGTTGATAATGGATAGAGTACACCACCAATGGCAGGCTGAGACTGCAGGGATCTACCCGATGATACTCATGACTGGCTTGTTTTGAGTTGTTTATAGATTTCCAAGGGACATCCTCTTGGAAATGTGATCGGAATTTGAACCAGATGATCACAGAGATTATAGATACTGAAAGCTTTATGGTAGTTGCAATGGAGAGTTATGAGTGAAAACATGAAATGTTATTTATTTATTTGTTTCGTTGTTTCTTTGTTTGTTTATTATAATAGAATCTATGGAAAGTTTTATGCATGAGGTCCCGAACTCTCCTGAATTTCCTTTACTCACAGAGAAAATATGAGGCACTTGTTCTTTAAAGCTATTAATAATAAATAAGCAGAAACACAATAAACCACTCTTATGTGAAACACCACTACTTGTCTGGGTCACATGGTGGATCAGCCTTTGTTTTGTGTGTGTGTGTGTGTGTGTGTGTGTGTGTGCGCGCACATGTTTGCGTGAGAAAGAAACAGATTATATTACATTTATTCTTTGGACAGACATGCTTATCGAAAGAAAACCAGAATACTAAACTAAAGTTAAGCTCAATGGCTCAATAGCGTCACTATAGTCACTGCTGGATTTTACTAAATGAAAGAGAGAGACTTACCCACTCCCCTTTCTCCATAGCCCAGGTGAGGAGGTACAACTACTTTGCGTTTCTCCCCCACACACATTTCCAACAGGCCCTGCTCCATACCTAGAATCACCTGTCCTGCTCCCAGGACCACATCATATGTCCTCCCATACCTGTAACTACACACACACATACATACGCAGTTTGAATGTGTGTTTCATCTATGAAGTGAAGCATGAAAAATGGCATATCTTACCAGTGAACTTCAGCATATATTATTTCCTAATAAATGATGGGTATGGGGTAGAACTTTAAAGCTCAAAACAACAACATAGCACATCTGTGTACTGTATGTGTTTGTTACTTACGAAGCATCGATGTAAGTGCCATCCAAAAGTGAAGCGTTGTAGTGGTATTTCACAAAGTCACCACGTTTGGTGGTGTAATTGCACTTCTCTGGCTTCTCACTGGTGATCTGCACTGTGTCAGATGGGTTGTGGAAGTCAACGATTTGGACGTCAAACACCAGCACAGCAGAGCCAGGGATCTTGGTGCCTGACACAGAGCCAGAGAGAACGAATGTTAGAAAGGGAGAAGGATAGGAAGACTTGAAGCCATTAAACTGAACTGCAAACTGTGACGTAAAAAAAAACAGACTACAGTGGAGAACAGAGAAAAAGGAGTTGAGCGGGACACAAAATAAGAGAAAATCCTGACAAAGATCATGCCCGCAAAGAGAGTACTGCCTGTAGAGGGCGTAGAGTACACAACAGTGTGAGCCTGTAGGCAGCTGCTTCTCCCATGGAGTACCCACAGAAGCATCCTCCTGATTTACAGTAAGGCAACTCAACATACCTGTTCCTTCTTCTCCATATGCCAGATGTGGTGGGATTGTAATCCTTCTGCGCTCTCCGACACACACACCCAGAAGGCCCTGGTCCATCCCAGCAATCACATAGCCTTTCCCAATGTATGTATCATATGTGTGATTCCTTGAGTAGCTACAACACAAATATTATACACAAATATTAACATACTTTTGCTAAAGGCTTTTGGTATTTACAGTTGTATTTTATTTTTATTTATTTATATTGAAATTCTATTAATTGTTTTATTCTTTATTTTATTTTTTCAATTTTTATACATTTCATTTTATCCTATAGTTGTGTACTTTTTATGTCCTTTCACTATATGTACTTATATTTTATGTTTTTGTACTTATATTTCACGTCATCTTTTAATCAGTCCTGTGCAGTGCACAAAGTTCATTATTATTATTATTATTATTATTATTATTGCAAATCATACAAATACAGTGTGTATTAACAGGCTCTGAATAAGATACATGTATTTTGAATTGCCTATTGAATAGAGTATATATACTATAAGCTTCTGTTGTTTTTCAATTACCTGGAGTCGAAGGGGGTTCCATCGAGCAGTGTCCCATTATAGTGGTAGCGCATGAAATCTCCCTCCTTACTCTTGCGTTGGCATGAATCTGGCAGACTTTGAACCTCCACTGTAATCTCATCTTTTGGGTTATGAAGGTCCAACAGAACCACATCAAATACCAGAGAAGCCTGACCAGGGATGTCACTTCCTACACAGTGTTTGAGAGTGAAAGACATCAAACATTTTCTCATTTGGGAACCAATTTCACCAGAAAAATCACATTTTCCCCCAATTTAGTTGTTAATTCCCACCAAGCTAGCATGACAGATGTGAGACACCTGAGACATGTGAAGCCATGTTTCCTGCAGTTTCTTTACAATCTGCAATCATAGGACAACTGTGAATGTGCTTGGAGCAAAGAGACTACACACACCTGTACAAACAGATGCATCTGAGATTCGATATCATATTAGCTATTACACAAAGTTTATACCCAAAGTCACAGGCTCTCAGCTTTGGGGATGTGACTCCATTTGCTAGCAGTTATTTATGCGAACCAGGGTTCAGTGCTGTTGTGTGCATTAATTTAAAGCAGCAGTCTATGTTGGATGTAACAGTTGAGATGAGACACATGCTTTTGACTACATCTCCTGACTTGTGCAACACACTCATTAGACGTGTTGCGTACAGAGTTCCTGCAGTTGTAGGCTCTTAGACACAAAAGCATTGTTGAATGTGTAAATATATATATTAAAAAAAACATTTGCCATACAGGTATATTTTTATACACTGTGCTTTTTGCATTGATTTGTTAAGATAAATTTTTTAATTAAAAAGTTGCATAGAATTCGGTGGAATGTGCACTTATTTACAGTAATGCACTGTACATTTTTAAGGTAGTCAGCCTACAGTTTCTATTAAATCCCACTGTGAATGATGACAATTATACTTTGTATAATTCAGGAAGAAACATGACTGTCAGAAAAGCATGTCTACCATGGCTGTCTACCATGCAAACATTTACTATAATTGAATTTTCACTGATTAATACCACATCACTGACATCTGTCATACTGACAAATTTCAAGACACGTTCAGCACTTTACAGAATGACATTTACCATCTCCATGTTCTCCATAGCCAAGGAACGGTGGCATAGTGATGATGCGTTTCTCTCCCACGCACATTCCCAGAAGTCCTTGGTCCATACCAGCGATCAGCCAGCCAATCCCCACATATGTGTCATAGGTCCTCATGCGTGTGTAACTATAATGAGAATAAAGAGCACACTAAGCACACTTACATGTACACAACACAGCTGCACAGCAGGTGTCTGGACTTCTGTTTAGACTGTTTTGCTCACCTAGAGTCAAAGAGTGTGCCGTCGAGCAGAGTGCCATTGTAGTGGTAGCGTACATAGTCAGAGACCTGCACGGTTCGGCCACACTTCTCTGGCATGTGGTAAGTCTGAGTCTGCACCTTGTCTTCTGTGTTCCAGATATCAAGCAAAAGCACATCAAAGTGCAAGATCGAATCAGGGGGGATGATATCACCTGGGGAGGAAGTATACAAACATTGCTGCTCATTCTTTGTTACGCAAATAAGCAAAAACCTTTCAGAATGTACATTATCACACTCATTATCCTTCGTTCTTGAGGCCTTACACATGGGCTTTACTCAGCTAACCTGATTTCAGTTAGCAACAGGAAACAGTAACTTGCCAGTAAATGGAGTTGTAACAGTTTTGTGACACAAAAAAGTCTATGAAAAGTGCGTATGCCTTTTTCCACATACACATCATGATTTCAAAATAGTAAACTTTGTATGGAAATGTAAGCGTTGCCATGCATGCTCTCAACAGTGCTTACTGCTGTGCTAAATGCTTACTTTAATTGGTAAAGTAATAAATTAATAAAGCATAACATCTGACACTGGGAACGTTGGCACTTTTAGAGGGCCATCGTCTTGAAAATGTGTTCTGAACTGAAACTAGCATAGAGAGATCATCTTGATTGCATCCTGTCCCAATTACAGGTCGGTTTGAAAAAAAAGCCTCTGCTCTGCTCTACTGCCTACTCTGGTGTCTCTCAGTCATTTCTGAACTATATCATGCCATTTTTCTCTCACAATTAAGATTTTTTTTCTTCGCAACTTGTACTAACGTGGACATGTCTTTACAAATACCTTTACAAAGCCACTGCCTTTAAAAGTCCACACCCCCAGCTGTTCCCTCTTCCCCACCCCCAACATTTGCCCTCATCCCAGGTTTACATAAACACCTTCCCTCTTTGAACATCCCCTTCCCAACACACACACACACACAGAGCACAGGCTCCATGAGCAATGGTTATGGTATTGCATGCTTGAACTATATAAGTGGTAATGGGAGCCATAATACACTTCAGAGATTAGGACAGAGCTTAAGAACACACATAAAAAAACCAACTCACACACATACCAAATGATGACACAAAGGCCATTAGTGAGAACAATGATATGAGGAGGTATATGAAATTACCATATCCGTCTTTCCCATAGGCAAGCTGTGGAGGGATTTTAACAAGACGTCTCTCGTTCACGCACATGCCCAGTAACGCTTTGTCCATCCCGGCAATCAGTTGTCTTTGGCCAACATGCACATTGTAAGTGGTGCCACGATCATAACTGCAAATATGCACATATTCAGACAGATTCTCTTAGCAGATTAGTCAAGTGGGTTATTGTCATCGCTCAATATAACATGTATACATTGAGATTTTCCTTAAAATGTAAAGTGCTTTATAAATAAAATGTATTATTATTATTATGTATACTGGAATGCAATGTCATTTTTTTCAGGACCATTTGTGTGAGACAATAATACAGCAGCATGGCACACAGGATTACACAATGTGCATTTAAGCACTCAGTTTCTGAGCTCAGGAAGGAGACCGCTGCTTGTAAATCTCAGTCATTCACTCCTGTGGTGTATTACCGGTTGCTCACTTCATTCATTCTTTAAAGCATGCTATCACTTGTCTCACCAGTTCTTCTTGTGCATGCTTTTCGTAATGCACAGATCCTCAGATTATTCCTCAGCCTGAAGAAACTCATCTGATCATGCTCATCTGCCTGCGTGGCTGAACTCCACTGAGCATAAACACTGTTACATGCGCTGCATGGATGGAACAAACCTTACCCTTAAACACCAGTCAACAATCAAGTGCTTCAGTGCGTTTACTGACCTGGAATCAAACTTCTTGCCGTCGGGAAACATGCCGTGGTAATGATACCGAACGAAGTCGCCTGACTTCACGGCTCGGTCGCAGCGCTCGGGGATAAAAGTCTTCTCTACGATGATGTCGTCTAACGGAACCGGTGGGGCGTTACAGGCCACAAAAGTAACCAGAAAAGCGAGGAAAATCATCCTCACTGTGAGGCGGATCATCTTCCGCTCCGTTTCTGTGCAGGTTTGTAATATCTTTCCCCGAACAGTCCCAGTGTCCCCAAACCGTGTGCCTGTGTGAGTCAGAAGGGGGGACGTGGAGCGGGCACTCGGCGCAGAGCTGTAGACGTGGTAAGGCAGGCCAACCCTCCGACCAGACAGAGTATAGGGACGGGATTTGTGATTCACTTTACCGAATCGGTTCTTTGCAAGTGAATCGAACTAGGCGAGTTTTGATTCATTTGATTCGCAGTTCGGAATACAGAAATAGTGGCCGCGTTTCACTACAGGTTTTAACATTAGTTAAAAGATCCATCCACTTTCTGTACCTGCACAGGGTCACAGGGAGCCTGGAGCTTATGCCAGGGAACTTGGGGCACAAGGCGGCGGACAGGGTCACACAGGGAGCCTGGAGCCTATCCAGGGAACTCGTGGCTGTAAGCTTCTTTCAACACATAGAAAATCCCAGGGGGCCATCCTGGACAGGGTGCCAACAATTGCCACAATCGCACAATTTGGAAATGCCTACAATATATGTCTTTGGACTGGGGGAGGAAACCAGAGTACAGGGAGGAAACTGGAGTACCCAGAGGAAACCCCGAAGCACAGGGATAATATGCAAACTCCAAGGTGGTATTCGAACCCCAAACCCCCTGGAGGTGCAAGGCAAGCATGCTAACCGCTAAGCCACCATGACCCCCATATTAGTTAATGAAATTAACATAAATAAATAGCTGTAAGCTTCTTTCAACAAATAGAAAATACGACTTACTGTGAAGTAGGTATTATCATCCCTGCTGAAAAAACTGTGGAAACCCCTCATAGAATTTGTAATGGTTATAATGGAAACTGTAATCAGTGGGTTTTTACTCATAATTTGTTGTCTTCTGTTGGTGGCATGTTATGTCTAGTGGATACCATTAAGGACCGATAATGGTAATGATTTTAATGGTTAGCTGATGGTTTGGTATTTGTAGTGGAAACCATTAGAATTTCTGTGATGGTTTCTATTTTTTTTTCCAGCGGGGATGACACTACC
>CM040997.1:11674992-11700655 GCA_022985145.1 Pangasius djambal
AAAAAAAAAAAAAAAAAAAAAGAGCTAACTGACTTCGCCTCTTGGGGAAATCCCTGTCATCATTTAGTCATGGTCTAACTAAAGTCTTCTATCTGTTCCAAGACTGATATTGGCCCGATTATTGAAACTGGATTTTGATTTGCTTTACTGATGTTTTAAAGGTCTGCTCGTTGCTCGCTCCTGAATCGATTCTCCTGACTCGTTTAAAAGAGTTGTTCAAAATGAAATGATTCACTAGAGAAAACGCCCATCACAACGAAAGGAAGCTCCTCCATTCCCAAACTTTCCACTGTCTCTGGTCTCACTTTACAGGGGGGTTGAGTTTTGAACGGAAACGTGTAAAGAGCGCAGCGCTTCCAACGTGGCACAGAGTGGGGAGGTGGAGCAGGGGCACTTCTCCGATGGGGGTCGTATGAGGGTTTAATTATAGAGGACCAAAAAAAATGTTGATGTAGGCCCCATGCTTCCTGACAAGCCTGCTGTACGTCAGCACACGTTTCTGATGATGTTCATGGTCCCTTGTACCAGTGCTCTTGCAGTTCATTGAGACCAGTGCTCTTACTTAAGCCCCAAGTGAGCTTTTAAACTCTGAAGCTAAATTCAGTCCTGCTACACAATACAGCTTTTGATCCTCCACACCAGTTATTTACTTTAGCCGGGTTATAGGCTATTGTCAGCGTTTAAAGGGGTTTGGTTTCGCTTTATGAGTAAAGCAAATCAGTGCAATCTGAATTCCTGCAGTGAAGGGGGAAGGGTGCAGTTCAGACCGTGCAGACGTGGAGAGAGAGACGCTTGCCCCGGGGTTGCCAGATTGAAATATTATCTCCACACCAATCAGTCTGAAAGCAGCTGGATCTCCAAAACTTTTTCTGTACAAACAGCTTTTCTGTAAATATTCTGTACATAGAAATATCAGGAGTTTGTGTAGTCTTGTGTAGAAATTATACATTACTCACTGGAGAGTGTAATGTTGTGGAAAGTCTGTCATTTTGCAGCTATGTTTGGATTCAGTGATAGCTCCACAATCAACAGAATATCCAGTGCTATAATAATCCTGCACCGCCAATCCCAAAGACCATAATGGTGCTTTCCAAGACATATATCACTCCATGTATCTCCACTCTTAGAAAAAAAAAGGTTCTTTTGGGGTTCTTTGGATTGTTATGTGTTCCTCACTTCCTGCAGGGGTTTGATTTAGAGCCCACTCTAATTGGGAGACATTCTGTTGTTGGTATTGACAATATTTAAGAGTATACCCAAGAGGAAGAAGCCAAATAACCCATAAAAACTAGAGATTTGACCGTTTTCCCCTCTCCTTGAAGAGAATAAAGCATTATTTATAGGACAGGGTATGTCTATTGTACATGATGAGAGACGCTTTACACGATATCACCCAATCAGGCAACCCCCGCCCTGGTCTTCGGCTGTCCTCAACTTGTTCAAACTCAGACACGCTCCGTAATTCGCCCACATCAGACCCAAAATGGCCTCCTTGTCCTCCTGTGTGACTTTGGCTCTGGTTTTCGGTGTCTTCTCGACGGTTCTGGCTCAGTATGAGAAGTACAACTTCCGCAGCTTTCCGCGTCACGAGCTTATGCCTCTGGACTCGGCGTACAGGCACGCGCTGGACCAGTACACTACGGAGAAGTGGCCGGAGGCTGTGGAGTATCTGGAGGTGAGCCTCCGTCTGTACCGGCTTCTCCGCGACAGCGAGGCCTTCTGCAACCTGAACTGCAGCTCAGCGCGCCTGGACTCAGAGGAGCGCTTCTCCGACTTCCCCGAGCTGCGCGCTTTCGGGAACGTGATGAAGCGCGCTCAGTGCCTCAAGCGCTGCAAACAGGGCCTCCCAGCCTTCCGCCAGACTCTTCCCAGCAGAGAGACCCTGGATGGGTTTGAGAGACGAGAACCTTACCGATACCTGCAATTTGCTTACTTTAAGGTGAGTCCTATATTACTGTTAGCTGCCAGTACTTAATATGCAAATGAGTCCTCAGACACAGAGCCTTCCTGATGAAGCATTAGAAATAAGATGGAAAAGTGCTAATGGAAATTGCCATTTTTATGGAAACTGACCTACGTTTACAAGAGTCCACTTGTTCTTGATCCAGGATATAGTCACTGTGGACCTGAATTGTTGCCATGCTGAAAAATCCAGTTTGGTTTGATCAACTACCAAAACACAGACACAGCTGGTGAAGCTGGCAGACCACCTTTGCCAGCTGGTGACCACTACTACTGACACATTGTAGACAAATTTACTCCAGTAATAAATCAACTTGAAAATAACTTTCTAGCTGGCAAAGATGGCCAGATCAAGCTGGATTTTTCAGCAGGGTATATTTTAAGGGAATATTGTCCAGCCCTGTCTTGACAACCATTAATGCTATATATCAGTGTTTTCCTGAAGTGCAAGGATGTTTAAAGCATTTTAGAAGTCAATAAGGTTCACTGAACTGTGCTTATACGATATGTTTACCATCAGAGACCACCAGACTCCCGTAGGACGCCTTTAAATCCCATTATAAAAGCACCAAACACATCTATAATCATTTATAGGACACATTTTAAACTACTAAGATCCTGCATGCTGTGATTTGGAAAACAAAAATAGGTATTACTAATCATAAAAACTCCTTACAAAAGCAACGGAAGTCTGTACTGGTTTCCACAGTTTTCTTCAGCAGGACCTTTTCAGTGTTAAAAATCCATGTCTCCTCATAATCACGGAACATATTTATTTTATTAACAAAACCCAATTATTCAAATATTAGGCACATTAAGCAATGTACCATTTTCTCTATTTATTGGAGCCACGAGAGTTTTTTTTAATTCCATAACTTTCATAGACAATGAACCCAAAGCTGTTACTTCATGATAAAATGTAGAGTTTTAAGAAAAAAATATATATGTACAGTCCCCTCTGAAAGTATTGGAACAGCAAGGCCAGTTCTTGTGTTTTTGCTGCACACTGACGACATTTGGGTTTGAGATGCTTAAACAATCAATCTAACAGGGTTCACCTGGGCAACAAGAAACACTTTTCAGTTACATGTTCAGCATATCATTACATAAATGGTAGTCACATCCTCTGCTTCAAAGCAACAAATGTAAGAAAAACTATTATAAGTTGAACCATTTGTACAGTTACTTTTGCTTTGTGTTATGTTTGAAAATCTGTGTGAGGTGGTTGCATGTGTTTCAGAGTGATAACCTGGCAAAAGCTGTGTCTGCTGCACACACCTTCCTAGTGAAGCATCCTGATGATGAGATGATGCAGAGGAATATGAACTACTACAAGAGTTTACCTGGAGCTGAAGAGCACCTTAAAGACCTGGAGACCAAGTCATATGAGGCAAGACACACACACTTCTCATTCACACTGTTTAAACAGCTGATGGGCGTTTTGTGAAGAGTTACTCTTGTAGCTATTAAAGCAATAAAATAAACTTTTACGAAGGTACTCACTCATGAAATGTCTTGCCATGTCACTTAAATTGGGTGTATGAAAACGATGTACACAGCGTGTTTGTCATATTTGCCTATGATTTCAACTCAGCTGGACTGGAGAACAATCAGTGCGACAGTACAAGCTTCCTGACTGAGATCCTGATATCACTTTTAATAACTGAGTCACTATATGACAGACGGCTGTGTTTTATGCGTTGTGTTTTCTTTCACTGTTGCAGATGTTGTTTATTCGAGCAGTGCGGGCATATAACGGTGATAATTATCGAACGTCTGTGACTGATATGGAGCTGGCACTCCAAGACTTCTTCAAGGCTTATGATGAATGTATTGCTGCCTCAGAGGGTTCCAGGGAAATCAAAGACTTTAAAGATTTTTATCCCTCAATCGCAGGTTGGTTAACACTTCACTTTCTCCACGTTTGGACAAAGAGACAAAATTCCCGTCCAAACACACTGACAACGATCTTTCCACGTACAATCAAATTAAAGGAAAAACCAGCATAAAGTGTCTTAGTAAGGTGTTGGCCCACCACTAGCCACCAGAACAGTTTCAGTATACCTTGTCATGGATTCTACAAGTCGCTGGAACTGTACTGGAGTGAGGAACACCATACTTCCAAAAGTTTCCCTCAACTGGTGTTTTGATGATGCTGGTCTAGAGTGCTATAGATGAGATCAAGTGAATGCTGAAAGCCACAGAATATTATTTACTTCATTTTCATACCCCTTGAAGCCATTCAGTGAGCGCTTGTGCCCTGTGCGTGGGGACATTGGCCACTCCCATCAGAAGAGAAATGTTTCATCATAGGTTAAAAGATGATCAGTCAGAAGAACTTTGTGTAGATTTGCAGAGATGCACCCCTCTAAGGGGACAAATGGACCCAAACCACGCCACTGAAATTCCCCTCACAACATAACAGAGTCACTTGTTTTTACTTTAACTTGTGACCTGTCTACATTCTTCTGTATGGTGTGTTTTAGTATCTACCTTATCCAGCTACACGAATAACAGCAGTGTCATGTTTTTCTCATCCCTCTTGCGCTCTCTTTAGATCACTACACTGAGGTTCTTGAACGGAAGGTTCGTTGTGAGAGCGATCTCACGCCAGTCGTTGGTGGATATGTTGTGGAGAAGTTTGTGGCAACCATGTATCACTACCTTCAGTTTGCCTATTATAAGTGTAAGCCAAAATGCCATTTAGCCTGTACACTTAAACATTCAATGGGGAAAAGTGATATATTAAAGGAGTTTGTCTCATTTCTGTTTAATAATTAAAAGGTTTGTGTGTGTATGTGTGTGTGTGTGTGTGTGTGTGTGTGTGTGTGTCATTTTGGCTACAGTGAATGACTTGAAGAATGCTGTGCCATGTGTTGCAAGCTACATGCTCTTTGACCCTGATGACGAGGTGATGAAGAATAATGTAGACTATTATCAGTATCACAAAGAGAAGTTGGGTCTTGCTGATGAGGACTTCCTACCCAGATCAGTCAGTGTTTCCTATCTTTATAGACACAAAGCACACATACAAACATACAGTTTATAAGAACATACATAGACACGTTTTTGCGTAACATTTACAGGAGTAATGTTCTGTCTCATTGATTTCTCTGTGCCTGTTCACAGGAGGCAATACGATACCACAATCAGACAACACTACAGCTGCAGATGTTAAAATTTGCCAAAGAAAACCTGCGGCAGGATGATGAGGTGAGCAGAACAGAATCAATAGTCATGTAATTATGTTTAGTTATTAATAGTTCATAACACAAAATGTTTAAGACAGTCTTGATATTCTGTGAGTTCGCTATACAGTGAGCAAATAATCTTACTGTAAATGTATAACCTTAAATAATCTTACCATTAACTGGGAACATGATATGTGTAAAAAAAACTCTGCAGGTTGTGGATAGTTCTGGCATCAACAATTAGGAAAAGCTAATTGCTAACTAAAGTACTTCAAGGAAAGCTAATTGCAAGCTAGGAAAAGCTAATTGCAAACTAACCTACTTCATAAGTGCCAACAATCTAGGAATAGCATTGGTCAGTTTATGTTATACCACATCGCTACTAAATTCTTAAATCTGATTGGTCAGAAGGTGTTGATTAATTTTTTAAAATAAAATTAATAAAGTAGAATGGCTCTGACAATAATGTTATGACTGCAAGGTGTATATTAATGCTCAGCTTGTATGGTGGCCACTCATATAAATCGGTTTTTAAAAAAACACGTGTTATCGTTCATATGATGGTGTTTTCTGTAGGGAGACATTTATTTAGCATTTGTGGAAGGAGTCTCCAATGTCATTGGAGTAATACTCAGAGGTAAAGCTGTTCCCTTGTTTCTGACATGCGAAAGTCTTCAGGACTGAGGGCTTTGCCGTCTCACAGTAACATGACAAGCTGCGTTTTTTTTAAAAATCTTATTAACTGAAAGAGAAACAAAAGCAAAGAGGCCGGTGAGGGAACGACTTTTTATAGCAGTTATACTGTAAGTGCTAAAAGGAAGTAACTTATTTCATGGATGTTGCACAACATTAAAGGTAACTTTAAAAGGATAAAATATACAATGTGTCATTCTTAATAATAAATAGAAATTGTTAACGTTGGCAATTTGCTGTTGGAAAATTAGAAGAGGAATAAAACACTTTGGAACATGCTGTTTTAGGAAAATAACCAACTTATTATCACAGATACCGATGTTATGGGAAACTTTGCCTCAGGTTGTGTCACACAACCATGTCATTGATTATCTTCCTGTATTAGCACACCTAGTCATGTTTTAATCCATACTTATTATATGCTCTCAACAATGTCATGAAAATGGGATTTAAACAAGTTTTCAATCTCTGCTTAACTTCAGAAATTTGATTACTTGGCCAAAGTTTTCAGTATTTAATGTTTTCCTGGCAATTTTGGCATCAAACTAATGCCAGCATCTTATGTTTCGTTTCTCACACGTAATACAGTAAAGCTTTTAACACATTTTGCTTAATAATCAAATGAATATAGGCTAAAACAGCAGTTAACAATGGACATGCCTGAAAGAAGAGTTTACAATTCTGAAAGCATTTCTCTTTAAAGCAGTCTGAAACTGCTGTATTACATCATTCATTTAATCATCATTATTTCATGCTATGATTTACATTTCCATCAAATGATAGGACTAGAGCTCTGCTCTACTTACATAGAAACCAAATGTAATGAAGCTGCAGTTCCCTGCACTCCTGTACAGTCTGAGTGGAAGGGTTTAGGTTATTGCATGGCTCCATTTGTGCGTAACACATTTAGCCATCAGGGTGCAGTGTACGCTTGTGGCATGGTCTTGAGAAGAGGAGCGCTCTAATTTGCACTGCCCTCTAGTGATTCACCTTGAAACCACCACCTTGAAAGTCTACTTGGATTAAAGTGCTCTTTCTCTTTTTCAGGGAGAAGTTCTGGAGTTTCTAGACGAGTATCTTGATGCTGAAGAGGAGTAGTATTGAGTGAATATTTTACGTACTGAAAATAAGTCAGGAGAGGAACAAAACAGTTTTGTGAACAATGATCTTTTCCAGCATATGTTTGTATTTATTTCAGGCAGTGGGGTTCTTTTGTACTTGTGTAGGTACCAAACACATGGTCCATCTAAACAATTTGATGATCATTTGTTCCATGATGTCTTACAGTACAATCACTGTAATTCAGAAAGATGAATAAAAATTTTTGTTATTGAAAAATATTTGTTATTTTATAATAAATGTCAAATTTCTCTATTTGTTACTGTCAGTTTTTTTTTTGCTCAGAGTGCAAGCATGTACACGTTTACAGTAGAATTCATATCACAAAATATATTCTCAGCTACAAATTATGGCACTGACGCCAGGACTGAACTCTTATAAGTGTACAATATTAAATTATGATTATGGATTATGGAATGAGGTACTAATATTGCCTTATGTTGAGAGTATCAAGGATGTCTGGGACCTGTCATTAAGTAAATAAACATGTTTAAACATGTTTAAATATCTTTTTGCTCAAATTTTGTTTTACAAATTGACTCAGGTATAATTTATTTATCTTTTACAATGGAAATAATATAAATTGGTTAAAATCATCAGATGTCTGTTAAGTTGCATGTTGGAAAATGCCAATTACAAAATTGGAAGTACACACCAAGGCACAAAATTCCTAGAGTCATGCACAAAATGAAGAGTGCAGATCCTAAAATAACCTGACTAAATTTAACAGCAAAAGGCTAAACACTGAAGCTTATGTTCAAACGTTTAAATTTTAGATGTGAATGTGTACTTAGACACGTACCCACACACATAAACCCTATTTTCTGCCTGAAATGCTGACCCATGGCTCTCTCTCTCTCTCTCTCTCTCTCTCTCTCTCTCTCTCTCCCTCGCTCTGTGTGTGAATGTTTCTTACATTGGTGTGATAAACTGCACAGATACTCCATGTTCAAACACTTTAAAATGAGCCTCTGTTCCTCCTGTTACTGTGTGTGTGCGTTTGTGTGGATTTGACTTCAACCATGGATATTTTTCTCAGTAATTTTTTTTTATACTCTTTAATTGTATGTATACAATTACCATGGACACAGACAAATTCGCGCACATCCTCACAAATATTTCAAATAAGAACAAATGTAAATTTTCCCAAAAATTAATGAAGTTGATTTTATTTGTAATTGTACGGTTAGTTTGTCACACAAGTGTGCAGCAGTCAGATGCCACAATAAAGCTTAGAGCTTCTCTCTGAAGATGTGTTAAACATTGATCAAATATGTAATATTCTGATAAATATCCTGATACATCACAAGAGCTATAAAGAAATGGTATTAATCAAATCATATAACAGGGTATATCATTTCATAGGAAAAATAAAAATAAAAGGAAAAAGACCATAGTGGGGCAAGCCTGTTACACCTGGAGACTATAAATTCATTTCAGCTTAAACACTTACACAGTGACATCTGTGACTGAAGAATATCACATACCCATGTACTCAATTAAAGAAGCGTCACCTTCAACAGTATTACTAGTAACATGCTGGGATTCTGCCTAGTCACAGAGAAGTGTCAGGTATTTAATGTACAAATGGAGCTGTTGTGCAATAGAAGAGAGACCTACACTAGGTTGAAACTGGTACATAACACCGAACAATATTCACAGGCAAGTTGATATCAGCTCTGAAAAATCACATTTGTTAAATTACAGCACCTACCTTGATCATACTCCTGAATAAATAAAAGACTTCATGTCATATTGGTATTTAGCACACAACTGCTTTTAGCATTTTACCTGTACGAGTTTCTGATTATTTTACAAAGAATCACAGTAAGTATAAAAACGTAATTCCTCTAAAATATGTGAACGATTATGTGTTTCTGAATTACAGGGAGTGTAAACTAAAAATAAAGATAGTAACTCACCCTGGCATCCTACTTCTTAGGAAAAATTTTGTGAATAATAGGTACTCTGTGATAAATAAAATAATTTGTTTAATTATTCCGACTGGTTAATTTTCATAGACAACCTTTGAAAAGAAAGACATTTAAAATGATGTTTAAAATGATAAGTATGCAATTTATAACATTAAAATTAACTGACATTCAAAAAGCCATCTGGTCAGTAAAATGGAACATCAAACTTCTTAATCAAGCAAATTGACAATTAAACTTTTAAACTGAAAAACACTTTCAATTTCAATTTCGGCCGAATAAATACAGTCACACTACTCGACAATGTGTTGTTTACCTCTGCTCTATTGGATAGATTCTTAATAACAATTTGTATTGCTTTAATACTCCAGAGTAATGTTACTACCCCATAATGTGACTGCTTATGGAAATTTATGGGTGGCTGCTTTTACTTAGTAAAAACTAACGTAAGAATTTTGAAGATGGCTATCAGACCACTTGAAACAACAGAACTAAGGATAGCTATCTTGCTAACAAGCACACTTCAACTCTGGTTAATTAGAAAATGTGAAACTACAAAGAACTGATGAAGAAATCAGTCAATCTCATCTGCTGGAAGCAGAAAAGTGCTAGACAAAAACAATAAAACACTGACGCATTTGTTACACCCAAAAGGTTTAAATTAGTCTCCACTATGTTCGCGGCATCAACAAAAATACCTCATCTACCCTTCAAGCTGAAAATATAGCTGTCAGAGAGTCTCCACCCTATAGGAGACACAACACTGATTGCACTACCGTTGATTGGTCCTCCCTTCTCTCCCGCTGTTCTGGCTCCACATTCTCAAAATCACCTTCACCGATTCCTTGTTCACGGAATCATTAAGATTTACATATGTAGACTTCCAAAGTTCTCACAGTACAGCAATATATTGCAGATGTAAGGAGCATTTCTGAAGCTATTTTCTTTGTTATTTGAGAGCCTGGCTACTTATTGTGTGTCTTTGTGGCTGCCTTTTCCTGTTTTCTAGTATTGATTACCTCTGTTACCTGTACTCCTGACCTTTCTGCCAATGCTGATATGTATGAAAATAATGCTTTTTTTTTTAGACAAAGCCTGCCTTTAATGACTTTGGCACATTATAATTACACTTCATATACTTCCTAAAGAATTACTATTTCTTGTGTTTTTATATAATGCTTATTGCTCACATGTATTTGATTGAGACTTGCTAAAGGTGCTATAATATATATATATATATATATATATATATATATATATATATATATATATATATATATATATATTTATATATATATATATATATATATTATTCAATAAGTACTGTAGAATGAATGTGTATACAAAAACATGGTTGAATATGCAATATATACTATCAGTTCCATCAGCATATTCTCCACTGATGGGGCACTAAAATATAGAACACTACAGTTTCACTGTCTCTATTTGTGTGAATGACAATTTATATTGAATGTACAAACATTATACTGGTCACGTTATATTGTGTATATAAGGCTGATACACAAATTTCTTTGAAAAACATTACTATCCTGTAAAATTCAAATATCCATATGCATCTAGCGTCTCAAACGCAAACAACAATAGCCTTTCAAATGCAGTCCACACAATGAAAGGAATTCCACAAAGAAATAATTAGGCATCATATAGGTATAACACAAGAAATAACACACGCACACTGCACTGCAAATATGAAAAAATAAAATATGTTTTAACAAAGCACAAAAGCAATTCTCTCACTGCCCAGTAAAGAGATTTCTACTTTAAGGGACATAAGGAACACACACACACACACACCCCCGCCCCCCCAACTTTGTGTGTATATTAGTATGTATGTAGGTGTATGTATTTCATAATGTTCAAACTTATGTGGTGTTTGTGTAAGCCATGCGTGTTAGGTTACACAGTCTGTTGGAGTTCAATGCATTGTGTTTGTCTGTTAGTTCCATTCAGCTGATAGTGAGAGGTCTTCTGTTGTCTTCTTTTGTAACACCATACACCCAAGGCCACACCCACAATCGCTGCTACAATGCCAACAATGATAGCAGCAATAGTTGGCCCATGGCCAGCTAAGTGGCAAGGGTGTACAGTGCAAGATCCATTGTCTTCTGGTTGATCCAGGCTACGGTCTACATCTCCTTCCATCACACTCTGATTTTCATGGGTTTCTACAAATACATCATCATCATCGTCACCACCAGTGGGAGTTTGATCCACAAAATGTCCAAGATCTTTGGTTTCCCAAGAGACACTCACTGTGGCTGTGGCCACATTGCTGATGACATGGACTGGTGAAGCAGGCGTGCTGTCTGTTGGTGCCATGCCTGAAGGTGTGGTAGTGTGTTCAAAACCCATCCCTTCTTGGCTGGTGCTGACATTCTCAGGAGCAGTGCTGGGTGTGTTTTTGAGAGTTGTCTCATCTAGGCCAGCTGTGATCTGAGTGTGGCTGATTAAAGGTGTGGGGCTCAATTCAACATCATTTGCTCTGTCAATTATACCATGAAATTGTGAATCTTTAGATTCATCATCCTCTTTCTCATGTTCCACCTCCACTGGTCTCTTGGCTTCTCCTTCCACCTCCTTCACTGTTGGTGCTTCTGTAGAAAAATATCTTTCTTCTGAAAGAACAGGCACTACATCAGAAACCTCTGCTTGAGGCATGTCAGTCACACTGTGAAACTCTTCCTCTTGGTTGTAAAACTCTTCCCCATAACTCTTTTCTCCAGGGCTTTCAGTTACATTCTTAAGTCCCACATCCTGATGATTAGTCACTTTACTAAACTCTTGCTCCTCAGGCATCTCAGACACACTTTCAGTTGGTTCCTCTTGGTGGCTGTGGACACCACCTCCCAGACCTACCTCTTTTGGGATGTCAGTCACACTTTTAAAATCCTCCACCTTTAAACTGTCTGTCGCACTCTCCATGTCTACCCCCTGCCCTGGTACTGTCTCTCCTATAGACCCTCCAGCTGCTCTCTCCTCCTCCTGGGGAACAGGATATCCATCGAGCCATGACTCCACTGTGCTGCTTACACCGTGACTGGCAGGTTTGTCAGTTGGAGGTTGGGTCATATACCCACCATCATGATCCTCTGTAGTTATCTCAGTCTCTGACTGGTCTTCACCAGTCTTGACAGAGATGTAATTCTCATCTTGGTTGGGGTCTTTAATAGGTGTGCCTGTGGTGATGAGGGGATGCTCCTCTTCCTGGAAAGCCTCTGAGGGGAACCAGAACATATGTTTCTGGCTGAGTTGAGATACTGGAGGCTCTGTTACAGACACTGCAGAGTTTTTCTCAATCTTGTCTATTGCTTCCACTACCATGACTGGCTCTAAATGGTCTGGCTCAGGTGTAGACTCTTCCTCCTCTCCATGATCAGTAGGTCTAGGCATCATACTCACACGATGCACCTCCTCCAGGCCATCATAGAGATGATGATCATCTGGGAGCTTGTCTTCGTAGTCAATGAAGGCCTCGGCTTTATCTGTAATACATCAAGTACACCAATGCTCACAATTCTTTTTTTAGCTAAACTAATGTTAGTCCCAGCAAAACATTTCCACTCTTAGGAATTATAAAGAGCAATTAGTGCAGGTGTAAAAAGTCATTTTTATTAATGTAAGTAATGTAAGTATAGTGGATGGTGTGGCTGCAGACTTTCATTACAGCCAAACTGGAGGCACGCTTGATACTTGATTGGAGACTAAGATGGACTGATTAAACAAGTGAAACCAGTTGTGTCTCCTGCTTGGTTGGATTGAAAGCCTGCAG
Source organism: Pangasius djambal (assembly GCA_022985145.1). Taxonomy (NCBI): domain Eukaryota; kingdom Metazoa; phylum Chordata; class Actinopteri; order Siluriformes; family Pangasiidae; genus Pangasius; species Pangasius djambal. The sequence goes on from CM040997.1 coordinate 11,687,679, forward strand.
CCACATCAGCCCTTTGTGGATAAGATTAAAGACCCCTGACCTAGCCTTTCATCACAGTGCAACCTTCAATGCTTGATAGTAATACTCACTTGTATTTCATTAGGCTTTATTTAAAAAGTCTATCTGTTGTTGTTACAGCCTTGTTAAAACTGTTGGGCCAACCTACTAATAAACCAAAGCATCCCCACCTTGACATGTACTCCATCAATATCACTTATGTGTTTAAATACCAGTTGGTTAAATCTCAGTACTGTTCATCCTCTCACCTTTTACACAGAGCTGCACCAGGCCATACCACTCTCCACAACTGTCACACAACAGGCTGAACGCTGTCTCTCCATTGGGTAGAACGTATCCTGGGTTACAAGCATACAGTAGCTCGTCACCCAGCTCCAGGCCTGTCTGTCCCTGCAGACGTGAATTGGGAAATGAAGGTGGACCTCCGCAAGGAGCCCCTGATGCATGTAGGTAAAGGAAATAGGTTTAAACATAGACTTCTGTTTTAAACAATGAACATTTTTAGCTAGCAATAATTTACTATAGAATACTTTGAAAATATTAACACTTAAGTTCCCCTCAACATTTCACATTACAAGATTTTGAACTGACCAGTATCTTTCACACAGAACACAGCCAGTCTCTCATACGTCTCAGTCACATTCTCCACCTGCATGTCCACTGCCCGTAAACTTCCAGAGATGCTCCTGCAAACTGTTGTCCTGCAGGCAAACCAATTAGTAAATAAGTTACTACTCAATGGTGGGAATTAATCAGAATTCCCATTAAATGTCACTTTTACATGAATGCAGTTTGAATTAAATATTCTCTCCACTGCTTCTTGAGTCTAATATATAGTCACAATTTCCTTGTGGCTACAACGACCACTACTGGTCCAAAACACCTAAGCAGTGTGTATGAATGACGTGCAGCATGAAGCCTGATGTGGTACAGAACTGCCATCATGACCAGAAGCTTGTTGAGCATTTATTTGTAATGGAATAAAAGATATGCAACACCACCAGCCCTGTGTCTTGGTTCTTGCCATTCTGGTCTTCAGCAATGGGTAGTGTTCAGTAAGGAAGTCCATCATCAGGCCAGCAAAACCTTTATCACACTCTGGGAACCACTGGAACTTTGCTTCCTTTACAGTTAGGTGAGGCAAGGGAGCAGTACCATTGGCAAAGCCTGTGATGAAGTGACCCAAGTTGGACAATTTTAATAATATACACAGGGTGTGTTATTAACCAGATATGCACTGTGCTGATTTTGTCTGGGTCTGGGCATTGCACAACCCAAACAGCATAACTCAGGACTGCTATACAGAAATTTCATTGTCACCTTGGCTTCTGAAGTGAACGGCAGGAATTGCTAATGCAGAGCAGTGGGTAAGGGTGTGGCTTGGTGTCGGCATGTACGCTTGGTACTGGCATGTGCCACTATTCTCACTTTTTCTACATTAAGGTAGACATGTTTCATTACTTTTGTATTCACTTGCTGATGACAGGCTTTGCAATTGCAAACTGCACAACTGAAAAGTGCAAACAACAGCCACAGATTTCCATACCCATAACTGGCTTCATGATCATCAAACATGTAGTTAGAGATTTTGTGTAGGTATATGTTATATGTTTACCTGCAGACATTCTTTAAACATCCAAGAATTGTGTAAGTTGTATCTGCAACTCCATCTGTGCTGATCCTGATTCATGCTCTTTGAGTCAGTGAATCCTGGCTGAGATTTCTCATATTCAGTGGATCAGTTGAGTCAGTGAGTTCAGTGAGTACTGATCTGGTTATTCAATCAGAGCTGGAGATTGCCACCTTTTCTGTGCATGTAATAACAGTCTATATTGGACTGGGTGTGAAAAATCATTTTTAAGTCTTTATATTAGTCAGGATGTTTTGCTGTCTTAGACAGCTACATGATCAGGCTGCACATTTGGGCAAACTTAATAAATTAGTGAATGATTCTGAACAAATCATTTTCTGAACAGACTGAGGTGAAGAGAGTTACTGAAAAGAGTCAAAATTTTGATCTCCAGTCGTAAGTGAAAGGCAACCTTTACGGCTTCACTACTGGAATTTTCCTCAGTGCATGAAGTTGACAAGAAATTGGTTCCTTATCCCACATTGTAACATTCACTTGTAGAATGTGAGTCAGAATTGGAGTGTGTGTGTGTGTGTTTGGGTGTGGGTGTGCATGGGGGTGTCAAGATTTTACTTTGGGAAAACATTAGGACAGTGTAAAGTTGCCTTGGAAATGTCCCACTACTGAGTTCACTTATTATAGGTATAACCAAACTGGAACCGAAGACCATGGTACATTACAGCCTTAAACTGAAATTGATTACACTCATTTGTTTCCTCATAAATCTGCAAAGACAATCCTCAGTATAAAAGTTTCTGACCATTTATTAACATAAAAAAAAAAAACCTGAAATGTCACATTTACAGCAGGATTGAGACCCTTTGCTGTGACACATTCTTTACTGAACTCAGGTGCATCCCTTTCCATTGATCATCCTAGAGATATTTCGACAACTTAACTAAAGATCACCAATGGTAAATTCAGTTAATTGGACCTGACATGGAAAGGCAAACCTTTATCTATACCTACCTCTGTCTATATTAAGCCCCACAGCTGACAAAGCATGTCAGAGCAAAAAGAAAGCCATTAGATGAAAGGAATTGTCCCACGTCCAGAATTTTATTAAATCGAAGAAGTTTTGAACCACAGAAACTCATCCTAGAGCTGGCCTCTCAGGTCATCTCAGCAAATGGGGAAGAAAGTCTCCAGTCATGAAGGTGACCAAGAATCTGAAGGTCACTCTGATGAACTCCAGAGGTCCTGTGTGAAAATGTGAGAACGTGCCAGAAGCACAACCATCTCTGCAGCACTCCACTAATTATGCTTTAACAGTAGAGTAGCCCGATGGAAGCCTCTCAGTAAAAAGCACATGATGCCTTACTTAGTGTTTGCCTAAACATACCTAAAGGGATCTCAAACCATGAGAAACAAGATTCTGTGGTCTGATTAAAGAAACTTTCTGGCATGAATGCCAAGCATTTCATCTATAGATAACCATGTATCATTCATCACCTGGCCAATTCCTTTCTTGCAGTGGCAGCATGATGGGAATGTTTTTCAACAGCAGGCACTGAAAGGTTTGTTAAGGAAATGATTAACACAACCCTTGAGGGAAAACCAGCTCCAGAGCACTCAGAACCTCAGATTTGGGTATAGGTTCACCCTCTATAATGGAAAAAAAAAACACAAAACACCCAACCAAGATAATGCAGAAGTGGCTTCATGGCAAGTATGTGATCGTCCTTGAGTGGCTAAGCCAGAACCCAGAGTCGAACTTGGTTGAACATCTTTAAAGAGACCTGAGATTAACGATACAGCACAATTTCCCATCCAAACCGCCTGTGAATACTTGTGTAAATGTGCTATTTCATTTTTTTTTTTCAGTGAAAACCTGTTTATGCTTTTTCATTATGGAGTATTTTTGCTAATTACTAATTTTAAAAAAATTATTGTTATAAAAAAGTAAGGAAAAAATGAGGGGGTCTGAGTACTTCTGAATGCAATCTACATTTAATTTATTAATGTAGATTAAATGTAATTTATTAAGACGTCTGTGATAAGCCTGCATGTAATCTAAAGGTTGTTCTAAGTGGAGTGCAGTGCAGTTTTACAGTAGCAGTGAGCAATGTCAGTCAACGCAACACATAAACAGAACTTTCATTCTGGACTGAGTTTCCCAAAAGCATTGCAGCACAAAGATCATTGTATGGTAGTGCAAGCATCACATTAAACACTTTCTCTGCCAGTTAAGATGATCATAATTTTGCAATACTTTTGGGAAACTCAGCCCTGATAAAACAACAATTTCCAATTTCAGTGGAAATCTAGTCTAGACATATGTCTATCGTTCAGACTCTTAAATCAGTCTGAGTTTCATACATAATGGAATACATTTCCCCAGTGTGGGCTCTTGACTTTTTTGCAGTAGCATATCAAGGACAATGGAGCATTTCAAATGAGCATATTTATGCATATTCATAGCTTATTGCATTCTTTATGAGCATAAAGTTGTAGAGAGTTTCCATAGCCATTTTTAACAGTAGGTCATTACAAATATTAAACACCATAAATGATTTTTAAAGATTGCAAGTTCTGCACTTTTGATTTTATGTTTTAAGATTCAAATGTTTGACCTATTTTAGGTTACACATCAAAAGAAGAAATCAAAAGAAGAAACAGACTTACATTAAATCTACAATGTGATAATTACTCTGGGATTTGAGCTTTCATGTTGAACAATATACATTAACTGTGGAATTGCACAGACACTGAACACTGAGAAAGTGTAAATGTATTTTGTGACATTGCCTCAGGTGCAGCTCTCTCAGGGGTTTAAATGCCTGTAGGTGCAAATGGAAAGCTTCTGCAAAACATACTGTGTCATTCTAAATGTGCACCAAATCTTCCACCAAATGTGGATTGTTATTCTCATATGTAAACAATCATAATGACAAATAGTTTCAATAGGTGTGAATGTGTGACTGGGGCTCTTACCCAATGCTGGGACCAGTAAGCCAACCACGTGCACAGGCAGAGAATGCACACTCAACAACAGCATGACGAAGCTCCATTGCTGATGCCATCCGAGCACCTTGATCTCCACACGCACTTGAAGCTGCCTCAAAGCCTATATCTGAACCATTTCTCGACTCTAGCAGGAAGACCCGGCCTGAGAGAGAGAGAGAATTAATGTAAGAATATTAATGTATTAACAATTTTTATATCTAAGGTGTGTGTGTGTGTATTTATACACACACACACACACACACACACACACACACACACACACACACACACACACACACACACATATGCTGTATATATACACATACATATATAAGCACACACACACAGTAAATACACCACAGGGTGCTCAAGTGTATAATATACATAAGTTTAAAAGAAAGTGCTAATGTATTCAATCAGATGAATGTCAATAAAATTGCAAAGGGGTTAAATGATTGGTGAAGAGGAAATTTCCATCTGCCATCACAAGTATAAAAATTCATTCCCTTAAGATAGGAAGAATATGTCATGATGGTAGAGTAAGGTTAAATGAGGGTAGCTGCGTGTGTGTATGCGTGTGTAAGTAACTGGGAGGGATTATGTTTTATTTTTAGTGATAGGGTGTGCCACATGGACACTAACTTAAAGAGTTTCTCAACAAAAGGTAAGTGAGGACTGAAGCTCAGCTCCAAACAGGATGTATGACTCCAGGGTGAAAATATGAATTCACATATACACACAAACACCACAGTCAGCACCATTCCATTACCCCACCCCAATCAACACACACACACACACACACATGCACAGACAAACTGTTAAGCAGTCCAGTTTATAACAAAAACTGCCACAAACACAATCCTACTTCAATAATCACTTTCACATTTAGTCACAGTTTCACACATAGGATCAAAATAACAGTAGTGGACAGTCATTGTTACGAGGCCACAGGGCACTCAATCGCTGTTTTGACAAATTTACCCCAAAACAGTACCTCAATTTTTATTTTATTTTCAAATGTTGAGATATGGGATATAGATTTTTACCATTTATTCATTTGGGGATTATCCAAAATAACATACAAGCAGAATGCAACCCAAGGCATCAAATCTGCTAGTGACACAGTGCTGTGAGATGAACTGACCAAAAATGGAAGCTACAACTAAACATAATTAGCCAAATTGATCTAATTCAGAAATTAAACTAAAAGATGTTGTAACATTTTACCACATTAAAATGTAATATATACTGTATATATTAATGATCATAAACACAAGAGAATGATGAAGATGACAAAGTTCCAATCATGTGGTTAATTTCAACCATCAGACCGCTGAGCCATCCTCAGCTGACACAAAATAAATGACTCGTCATTAGTTTTTCTTTGCCGTTAAATGCCACAATGATTTAATGTCTGGTACATTGGTGTGATCATATTAGATGTTAGGAGTGAGTAAATGTTTCTGGATAGGATGACACGGTAGCTGATTTTTAATATCATAAAGTGCATTGTGAGTTACTTGCCCGTTGCCTTAATGCCAACATAAGATCAATAACATGCTGCTTCTTAGTTCCAGTCTTAGTGCCACTTTTAATACTTTCTCCCTAATAAATGCTTATCAGCTTATGGCCTGCATCAGTTGAATCAGATGTTAGATAGAATAGAATAGAATAGAATAGAATAGAATAGAATAGAATAGGCCACACTTCTACCTACCAGCATTCAATTTCCCAAGCTTTAGCTGTGGCACATATCTACCTCCTCTTGCTGTCTAAAATGTGGACAATCACTTTTCACCTGCCCCGCTCCAGCTGTGTGGATCTATTTTACCAGACTAAATCGATGCAGTGTCTACAATCTGGTGGGTATAAAGGAGGGAGACAAATGGAAAACAGCATTTTCCACTACATCTGGGCATGCTGTGTGGGCTCTCTAATGCCCTGTCTTTAAAGCATTCATTAATGAGGTTCTCAGGGGCATAACTGGCAAGTTTGGTAGCCTACATAGATGACACTCTAATTTCTTTAACATCCCTACAGGGGCATAGAATGTAAAAGTGTTACATAGACTTCTTGACTACACGTGTAAAAGCTGAACACTGCCTGAAGCATGCATGGTTAAAATACTATATTTTATACAGGCAAATTCATAAGAGGGTTTAGTGCAGTTGCAGCCCCTCTTACATCTCTTTTTCTAAGTGACACTATGACAGGTCTCTTGGAAAGAGAAGACAGCCTTAGTTTTAGTCATGCTAGAGTCCAAGTTCACCACAGCATCCTGATCCCACATTATGGGATGCTGATCCCTGTCATTGTAAAAGTGGAGTACAAGTGGGAGCAGTCCTGTCTTAACAGCATGGTAAGCTGGCCAAAAAGGTTCTATGTGCCTTTTTCTCAAGAAAATTGACTCTTACAGGACGTAATTATAATGTGGGGGGATTGCTACCCATCAAGCCAGCCCTGTTGACATGGCAAAACTGGCTGGACAGAGAAGCTGAACAAAAGACTGAACTCACGACAAGGCAGGTGGACCATATATTTCTCAAGATTCAGTTTCATACTTTATGCTCAGGGTACACAAATGGAAAGGTGGATGATCTATCCTAACTGTATGAAGCATGGCAAAAGACACTCAGTTTATCATTCCACCCTCATACATTGTCGCCACAGTGTACTGGGAATTAGATACCATGATCCATCTTGCTAAATATAAGGACCCAACACCTGTCCTCCTGGGAAGAAAGACATCCCCTAGGTTTTGCCATGAGCAACTTTTAAAATGGGTTCATAGAAGCCTAAGTCCACTGCACACCTCCTCTCAGAATGCTACTGCTGGTCAGCTTTACACCAAGACGTGTATAAATGTATACAGTCATATTCCCTCTGTGTCTAGCTAAAGCCTCGCACACTTTCCCAGTGTTTGGCATATGTCAGATTACAGCTGCTCTGCCAAAAAATTGAACCCCTGGCTTGAGGGACTGCCCATTTAAGATTTTACAGGTCATTAATCATTGCAATACAATTGCTCACAGCTCCCAAGCAATTACTGCATCTTCTTTAGGCCAGTGATCCCTGGTTCATTAGATGCCCTGGACAGATCTCCCACCTAAAGCTTCTTCATAATCCCAAACTCCTTCCACCATGGAGGATACAGTCAACATACTATAGTGGAATGGGATATTCAGCCAGAGGTGCTGGATCCTACCCTCAACTCATTGACAGTACTATAAATGGATGTCCGAGTTTTTTTTTTTCTTTTTTTTTTGCAAAGCGTTCATTCACTCTCATTGTTGTTAATGCATTTTTGAGTTGATTGTCTTGTTAGTTTGGGATTTGACTCTGACTGTTTTAGATTCTGTGGTGTTCATTGCTGGGTATACACCATTTTTGACCTGAACTTTCTTTCCAGTTTTGTGTTTCTCACCATGAATAAACTCTGCATTTGCACCAACCTGCCTGGCCTGGCATTAGAAGAATAGATTAGAATAGACAGATGAACATGAGCCACTCTCAAACATAATGTCTTGAACCCAGCTTGTAACCTGCATTGGGACAAAAGTTTAACACATCCCAAACAGAAGCAGCTGTGTGCGATCAATATCTATTATCTCTGCACATGGTAGGAGTGTTCAGCACCTCAGGGCTTCCTCACTATGTCTGTGTAACAGACCTTTTTTTTTTATCTCACAAAATAATTGTCATTGTGTTTTAGGGAAGAGAAAAAAATGGGTTTAGGTACTGCACTAAATTGGTATTATAACTGGCCAAATTTATAGCAATTTTGATTAAACCTCCAACAGTGATTCAAGCCTAATTATGGTTGAATCATAGGTGGGGCACAACAGAGGACGTTGCAACGGTGAAGATTTGGGTTTCCAAATAAAATATTTACTGATAGTTTTAATATAAGCCAGTTCTCACTATTAACATTAATATATGCCAAGGTTTTCTTTCATCCAAATCTTCTTTCAAAAAATAATAATAAAAAAAAGTATTAGTCTTTCATTTTATCTAAATAATGCTGACAAATTAGTGAGGTAATGGAGGATAAATAATTTATCATAATTAGAAACAATGTCATTATTAACGAGTTTTAACAAGTTTTATATTAAACAAAATTATATTTTCCAATTTATGGATGATAAACTATCTATCTATCTATCTATCTGTCTGTCTGTCTGTCTGTCTTAAATGTGCACAATCATTTCTCTCTTTCACATACACACACATATACAGCGCAGAGTTATTGTCTTTTGTGTAAACCATTACAAACCTTAAAGTGTCGGTGCGCACTGTAGTGGCGCGTAAAAGCTATCATCTGGAATGGACAAACTCACCATCTGCGCCGGCGAGGCCAACGCTCAACCAAGCCAAGCATGCAAGAAGAGACCAGAGCACCAGCTCCCGGACACACACTGGTCCCATAGCGCAGACTCACTAGTCCTTATAGTGGGGCAAACGAAAGCGTGTTGGAAAGGCGCGCGCGTTGCGCACTCCAAACGGTCCAGGGTTTCTGGTTAGCTGAGGAGGCGAGGAGAGGTAAGGCGCAGTCTCTGAGGCGAAAAGGCGGTTTATCTGACCAGAGGCGCATTACCGAGCTACTGGAGGACTTGTGTGAAAACTCTCACAGTGCTGTCAGTAAATACGTCATGAGTGAGAGCGCAGGAGAACAGAGGCGCTTCGCAGTAAGCGGAGGATGGGAGGGGGACTCACTCGCACCGTGGCCCATGCGCTTCACAGGGAACCCGTCGCCCTATTGACCATGTTTAGACAGCCTGTGAGTTTTCTGAAGCATATTTAGGTGTTTTGCCTTGTCACCAGGGCGCGCCTCTCTAACCTCTCTGCCCATGCCTGTTATCCAGCTAAAAGTGGCAGGAGAAAATATGGCTCATCGCCACACAATAGTCTGATGAAGGTTCTCGATATGGAACGAGCAGTTTCTGCTATCCCACTGCAGTTAAACTCCCACCAGTACACAGCCTACACACACAGCCTTCTACCAGCCTGACCTTTGAATGTGTTTCACGGTAGCTAAATATTGCAATGTCTACACCCAGCTCTAGCATTAACCTCCGCTCGTGCATACACCTAACCCTAACCCAGTAATCAAATGAAAATCTAAAAAGCAGCAAGCAGGCAGTACATCTGCAAGTGTTTCTTTAAAAAACAATAAAATGTGTGTGCATGGGTGCACGTATGTTGAGGTGGGGACCAGCTTTCCCCATAATTCTAGAAACATGTGACAATTTTGGTCTTGTGGAGATATTTGGGAAATTTTTAACTGCAAAAAAAGACACAGCTTTTGTTTGAAAATCTAAATGCGCCTACTGAGGTTCAGGTTGTAGGTATAATGTTATTTAGCTACAGTAATATACAAGTCAGAGGAAATACTCCACTAAAATAAAATTACAAGTGTGTGTGTGTCTGGGCTAGAGAGACACAGCAAGCAATACAAAGAATGTGTTTTAGTGAGTAAGTGGCGGGAGAGAGGCCAACACAAGTAAGGTCTGTCTGAATAGCTTCAGATAATATTTGCTTAAAGAGCTGTGTGTGTGTGTGTGCGTCTGTGTGTGTGCGTGCATGCACTGGAATGAAGTAGAAGTTTGTCATATTATCAAAGCTAACACACACTCAGTTACATGCAGGTCATGCCACTTGCACTCTACATGCAAAACCTGCAAACCTACAACCTATTCATTACCTATAGACATACAGCATGTTCATCTCACTCTTGTAACTAACACACACACAAAACCCTCTAATTTGACGATTTGTTGACATTGCAAATTAAACACTGATAAGAAATTATTAGCAAATCTAATTTAAGGTAAACAAAGCTATAGCAGTAGTGTCACAAGAGGGGCTATTACTTTTGACAGGTTTGGAATGTCCTCTTTCTTCTGCCCTCTGCTGTTGTCTTTGGGTAGTATAGCACAATAGATGATTCTCTACAAATCAGCAAACCCTGTGGGCCAGATGTAGCCTACTAAGCTGTTTGTGCTTGCTTTTAAGAGTAATTAGGCTGGATTCTGCTCACTGACTCTCATGCATTATGTATGAAATTGTGTAGAAGTTTAATCATGCTGGAACAAGCACCATGCTTGTGGCAACACCTTAAGCATTTGAGAGAAGTCAGCCCAAAAAATTGTGGGGAAATGTGAAATGTGACTGATTATATAATCTGTTCCATTTGCCAATTAGCGTAAGCCAGTTTTGTGCATAATTTTGTCTGCTTCCCAAAACCAGGTGTAAATTAGCCAGAACCAAAATTCCAGAAGGTGGCGCTAGACCTGATCCAACTCCTCCTGTAGCCCTAACCCTAACCCCTAAACCATGACATGCTATACAACAAGGAACAACACACTTATCCAGCCTGAAACACACAGTTGTCTCCACCCCCCGGATTTAGGTTTAACTCCGCCCAGGTAGGAGGTGTTGTATCAGGTCTGACTCCACCTCTTGTACTTTTGGTTCTGCAGCGATGGGTACTTGGATTGCTCGGAGCTGTACAGGCAATGTTGTAAGGTGTGCGGTTTTCCTGCAAGATTTGGCAACTTTTTATCATTCTCAAAGATCATTTGAATTTATGACAATATTGAGATTGCACAATATGCTAAATAAAATAATTGCGTGATCTGTACGATTTTATTGATAAGTGTGGTGTTTTTGGTGGATGCCAGACAGAAGTAGACGTGGTGGTGGTATTTGATTAATTTAATTTGTCATTTAATGGGTGTAGGAAATAAAAGAGTTTTATGTTCTGCTGATCACAATTTAAGTAAAATGCTAGTATTTTCTATTAGGGATAAATGACATCTTTTTTCATAAAACCAGGTCTGCACTTCTTTTCCTCCTCCAGTAGTAAACCTCCAGCACTTCATCGACTGTCACCTCGATACCCCTATTCTCACAGTATAGCTAGCTGGCTAGTAGCTTTCAAACAGAAGCAGGAAAAGTGCATGATTCTTGGTGATGCTTGTAAAATGAATGCCAAAAGAATGCATCCCTTAGTTTGTTTAATCAAAATTAGCAGCCAAATTAGCCAAACAAACTAAGAGTCACATTGAGTAGACCTTTTCACACTTGTTATGAATGTGGAAGCATAAGTAGTAATGTTACAAAACTTCTGGTGACATAGTGAACAACTGCAGCATCCCTAAATGCACAAATAATTCAAGTAAACGTCTGTACTTGAGCTTTCACTAACGCCCAACCAATGTGCTTATGAGAAAGAAATGGCTTTGTGCTACTCGCTGGGACAAGGGCGAGCATTTTAAGGTTTTAAGAGGCAGCACAGCACACATCTGGAGCCAGCATTTCGAAGAATCGGACTACCTGAAAACCATTGGCCATAAACACCTAAAACATGGAGCTACACCTCCTCGAGTTGAATGGACAGATCAGATATCTATTGTCTGGCAAAATGTTTTTGACAAACGTTCTTCTTTTGAGAAAAGCCAGCTGTGTGTGTGATGCTGTGTGTGTGATGTACTCCTGCTACAGACCACGACTATGCTACTAGTCACCTGTGATCGACTGAAAAGAACTAGTTAGCCAAGTGTGAATAGCTAGCTATTTATTGCTTACGTTAATATAATATTAATTGAATATTATATAGAATATTATATTATATGAATATTAATAGAATATAACCTTAGTTGTTAGCTCAGATTTGCTGTCCGGGTGTGGGATTCAAACCTCAACCTAACCCCCTTCCCCTGCTCTGGATGTATGAGCGACTATATCATTTCAATTGACCTGACTAATTTGAATGGCACAGACTGTATAAACTGAGCTGCAAAGAGTTATTTAAGCGCTTAAATGGTTCTTTGAATTGTCACTATTCTATACAGAACCATTTCTTTTACCAAAGAACCCTTGAAGAACATTCTGGGAATAAATGGGTTAAATAACAGGCTTGCTCAGTAAATATGGAGGTATTTGAATGATATTTGTATGCATTAAGTATAAATTATAGGCTAATCATTTTTTTTATCCAGTGTAGCCCTATGTAATTGTGCTATTCTTTGGTACCATTATTTTAGATCTTGATGTTGACACTTTTTTTTTCTGTGTCTGGACATGTATATTTAACTAAATATAGTCAAACTGCAGCCCATGTCCAGGTGTGTGCTCATCTAAGAGAGCCTTGCTGAGCTTGGCTAAGGGCTGGTCAGACAAACTTGTGAGCCAGTGTTTGAAATTTGCATTTATGATTAATAGAAGGTTTCTCTGCTTATACTTTCCCACAGGTGTTCTCAAACAGCGATGAAGCCCCGATCAACAAAAAGCTTCCCAAAGAGCTCCTGCTCAGGTACGCTTAAACCTACAGCCCTGTCCACAGTCTGACCTGTACTGTACACTGCATTTTTATTATGATCTT
>CM040997.1:11704517-11716328 GCA_022985145.1 Pangasius djambal
TGAAATTTGCATTTATGATTAATAGAAGGTTTCTCTGCTTATACTTTCCCACAGGTGTTCTCAAACAGCGATGAAGCCCCGATCAACAAAAAGCTTCCCAAAGAGCTCCTGCTCAGGTACGCTTAAACCTACAGCCCTGTCCACAGTCTGACCTGTACTGTACACTGCATTTTTATTATGATCTTTTCTAATACGTGTCGTCATCGCCCCTTTCTTTCCTCAGGATTTTCTCCTACCTAGATGTGGTTACGCTGTGTAGGTGTGCCCAGGTATCCAAGGTATGTCCTCCATTAAGGTGTGTCTCCTTCGGTTAAAATGGCATGTCCTTGAAATATTGCGAAAATCTGTTCTGTATTTTTTGAAAACGTACAGGCATGGAACGTTCTAGCACTGGATGGAAGCAACTGGCAGAAGATTGATCTCTTCAACTTCCAAACAGATATTGAGGTGAAAGAGGAGTCATAAATTACTATGTGAAATGTAGCTGGAGTATACAGTATGTGTGTATGAGGCATAGTGTAACTATTTGTGTGTATGCATAGGCAAATGTATGTGTTGTTTGTGTTTGTAGGCATTGATTTATTGTGGTGATGTGTGTGTTTGTGTGTGTATAGAATTAGTACCGAGTCAGGAGGCTTTCTTGCTGAATCCTTAGTCCGTCTTCTTCCTTGTCTTTGTTTCTGTCTCTTTTTTAGGGTCGTGTGGTGGAGAACATTTCGAAGAGATGTGGTGGCTTTCTGAGACAGCTGAGTTTGAGAGGTTGTCTCAGTGTAGGCGATGCCTCTATGAAGTGAGCTTCACTCACAAGCACAATTTGCTTTACTTAGCACCTAAATCATTAAACTGTTAATTGTGATATTGAACAGCATGTCCAGTTATATTTGTTGTGATTGCACTTCTGGATCTATAGTTATATGACATGACGGTTTATAAATCAAGAAGATGCTATACATTTAGTTTGCAGATTTTCCAGCCTTTATGGCTATTGTATAGGAGCTCTGAATTTTAACACTGAAGTACACTGCTATACGGAATCGCTCAAAAATATGCCAAAAATGTCCTTGTTCTTGAAATACGAATCTTGAATGATCGACAGTTGCCTAGGTGAACTGATATTAACTGATCCCCTTGGTTACGATGTTCACATGAGCAATTTTAATCTTCTGGATTGTAGCTAAGATCTTTTGTGATCAACAGAATTCAGATTTCAGTGTTCCACAGTTGAAGATCTTATGGTTGTCTTTGGCAGGACTTTTGCGCAGAATTGTCGTAACATAGAGCATCTGAATCTGAATGGCTGCACTAAGATCACAGATTCCACCTGCATCAGCCTCAGCAAGTTCTGCTCCAAACTCCGCCACCTCGACCTCACGTCCTGTGTGTCCATCACCAACCATGCACTCAAGTCATTAAGGTCAGTGACAGGTTTTTAAATGTCTACCAGGCTAATGGTCTGAAAGGGAGGGGATTTTTCTTTTGTTATTGTTTTTTTTGTTTTTTTTAGCTAAAATCTGTTTAATGGATACATTTTAGTGTTGAATTAGTACTTATTTGGGCTCTGCTTGTTACGTAGACATTGTCTGTAAGGGATAGGAGTGCTTGTTCCGTGATCCGAAGAGATCTTGGTATATTTGTGTACGGCAGTGCGTTTTTCTGTCATGGTTAGAACAAACCTGAAATAGCAATAACTTGCGATTAGACCCATGTGTCATATCTCCTCATCATAAGTTAAAAATGAAAATGTGATATTGGTTAGTATTTGTCATATTTTACAGTAAATGTAAGGGAAGAGCTACCATAATACATAATTCTGTAATAAATGTATAAAGAGTTCTGATATTCAGCAGCATTATCCTTGTGTAAAATCACAATCTATTACAGGCCTGCACCCACCCAATGTGTAACTCTGTTTACAGTAGGGTTGTCATGGTAACTTATTTCTAGCTGATTACATTGGTTTCCTATTTCCCCCATTCACCTTCCCAGCACATTTAAAAAGATGCATCTGAAGCTTCTTCATTCTAAACATGATTTAAACCCTACAAAACTCGGAAGTCCACAGTTAAATCATGTCTTCCTCCTGCCCATGTGGTGTGCCGTGATTACTCGCCATCGGTGGAAACGCCCACCTGAGCACACAGAACAGAAGATGACATGGAATTGCATAGTATTTAGGATTTCGTTAGGGTTTTAGAACAATTTAGTCCCAATTTTATTTGTAGCCTATGTCAGTCACTGGATTTATAATTCTGCAGTGCAAAAAATAACATCTTGGCAAGTGAACATACCTTGATTATAGTCGAATTTGTCTAGCATTTCTAGATATCATTTTTAATTTCAAGCTTGAAACAGTCTTCTGTCTTCTTCTATTGGCAGGTAATTTTGCTAATTGTAAGCAGTCATTTTTAGAAGGAAGCAAAATATCTGCCAATAGAAAAAGAAAATGTAAAGCTTGAATTAAAAAAAAAGGGATAAGATGTCTAGAAATAAGTTTAATAATCTAATATTTGGCTTAGTTTAATGTTATCATAGGAAATACTAGACGAATTTGACTATATTCAAGATAATTTCACTTGCAAGGCTGTCTTTTTTTGCAGTATAAATATTTTTTGCTAATCTGCTGTTGCTTTTTTTTTATTTGTATTAAATGGAAATAAAGTATAAGTATTATTTTAGGTCATTTTAGCCTATTTCATATTCCGTTTAAATTATATCTATAATTTTGAGTTTTTCATCCCAAAATGAGCACTCGTCATCAGTTAGCGCTGAATGTGTGTTAGTCAGTGCTGATGTATGGTTACATGGTTCTGTCACTCAGCACTAATGTCTTTTTTAGGTTCTTTGTAGGTTCTGTAGTTTGCTGTGCTTGTTTGTTATGGAGTGCTTTGGGGTAAATGCAAAGCCAGCATTTGTTAAATGAAACACCAAAACCTCTTGCTACAAACTGCTTCCATCAAAGAACTTCCACGGTACATTATGTATAATCTCAGCCAACTCTCTAATCTCATGGTACACTGCACTGCCACTTTATTTAATTAACTCTTAACTCCATGACCCCTTCATTACGACCTGTGAGTTTTTCAGCTTTTGAAGTCAGATAGGGGAATTAAGAGGATCTAGATATTTTGAGAACGATTGAATTAATGGCTTAAAAGTATTTTGATGACTTTCTTAATGAATAGGAGTCCAGATCTCCATTAACCGAGTTCCTAACCTTTGCAGAGTTATAATATGAATCTGACAAACTGGGTTTAGCCTTGGGTGACTCTAAAGTGAATGTTTAATTGAAAGGCTATAGCACAGTAACCAATTTGTGCAATATCTAACTTTGTTTATACCCGGGGCAATTTTGTAGAGGTTTACTACTAGGGCTGCTTATACACTCACAGTATACAACTAACTGATGGGCCAGCAATTTCCCATACGTCCCCTTAATGTATTGACACATGCCTAAAGAAATCCTGGAAGCCCATTCTGTTTTTTTGATATATATAGATATTAAATTAAACATGATGATAAAAATGAAATAAAAATGAAAGTATGACATAGTACCTCAAATAAGGAGACTGTTCCTCAAAGCTAAGAGAAAATATTCTTGAAATATTGCAGATTATTATGAGCTACTGTGACATAATTTTGAGAATCTTTCTCATTATGAGATTTGGTACACAGGTCATTCATTTAAGAAAGGTATGACTTGGCATACGGGACATTAGAACAAAATGTATTACTTTTAATTTCCATATAGCAGAAATGGACTTCCATAGTATTCCATTTGTGGAAATTTGTACTATAAAATATTATAGTATTCTCTTTGTCACATGCAATATAAATAAGAAAAACAGAATAAAAATTCAACATTTCAATAAGTAGACAAAAGGCAGAGTAAATCAAATTAATGAAACCAAATTTACAATTTAATTTTCCAGTTTGTAAGCAAATATTAATATTAATTAGCTGTATGTTTCTTATGTAACTTAATAGTATGTTGTTTGTAAATAGGAAACGTTTAGGATGGTATAATTTGGAAGCATATATAGTCATGTTATCTTTCTCCACTCATTTCACTCCACTCTTTTAATTTGTAGCTCATCTGCATATCACCAATGAAATGAAATGAAATGTAAAACTGAACCAGAGAAAAATAAACGAAAACAATCCTAAAAAATGATCTCAAACCAGATGTCATTAACTGTTGGACTATGGAAAAAATACTCCAACAGAGTCAATAAATGTGTTTAAAAAAAACTGCCTGTAGTTCAACGACCCTAGTTTTCAAAACACAAAGCAGCTTGGCTTCTGTTCCTCTGTTGTGTATTTATGTAGGTTATTTAGCTGAAGGCAGCTCATTAGACCAGAGACTAGCTACCGGGCTTGGGAGGTCAGAAAGGGACGTTTGGTCTGATTAGTGAACTGATGACATGGCAGAAAAGTTGATGAATGTTTAAAGACAAATGGACAGAAAAGAGAAGTGTACATTAATTTCCCACATTTTAAGATCAAAACAGCCGTGTCTCCTCTGTTCAGAGTAGAGGTGTGCATGGCATGAAAGTTGTGGGAGTGGCCAGTTTTATTAATACAGGGTGTCTGATATGAAGCTCGAGAGACAATGGAAGGCCACATTCATTGACATGGAAATGGACATGTTGCTCATGCGACATTCATTTTTATATATCATCAGGGTCCTGATCATTTGTTTATATTTTGGGAAATAGAACCAACTAATTGTGTTAAATATTGCAGGCGATTGTAGGATTGGGAAAATGTTCTGCGAGAGGAGCGGACTTGAGTGGAACTAATACAGACACAATGTGCACTCCTCTATTTCCCAGTCCATGACGCAAGTCAGAAGTGCGAATGTGAAGCTCCATGAAACAAAACACAACTTCAAATGGTCTTATTTATAGCCAAAAACTAATCGTTAATTGTTAAGCAATAAAAGTTCACTCTTGTTGTAATTTGGTCATGTAAGTTGCTTATCCAGAGCTTTTTGAAGTAAGGAATTTTATGTAACCTTTGCAAATTTTAGATGAAGACCTCTGCATTTTGTGCTGTTGTGCATGGCTCCACACGGAAAGGTTTATGCCAAGGTCTCATTCTTTTAAATTTTGTTTTTAAGCCAGCTGAAAATGGAGAGACCAATAACAGGA
Source organism: Pangasius djambal (assembly GCA_022985145.1). Lineage (NCBI taxonomy): Eukaryota > Metazoa > Chordata > Actinopteri > Siluriformes > Pangasiidae > Pangasius > Pangasius djambal. The sequence goes on from CM040997.1 coordinate 11,709,668, forward strand.
TCAATAATCCATTGATTTTAATCCATAGATGTAGATGACCAGCATGTGGTCTGTTTTTTTTGTATTGTCTAGTTTTCATTTGTGTAGTTGTCATTTATTGTAATGTCTTTACATATTTCATTATTATGTATAGTAAGGGTAAAATGCCTTCTTTGAACTTGGTGGAAAAAAAGGTGACAGACTTTATTCGAATAATGGCAGTAACGGAGCACATGTAACAAGCAGCTGGGATTCAGAAGAGTCAGACTAAACCCTCAACATGTAAAATGTTTACAATTTATACATCTGATACACAAGATTTATCACCCATATGCGAAACATTTGGCATCCTGTTGGCTGTGATGGTTGTTTTTAACCTGCTCCTGTTTCTTTACTATGATTTGCATACCTTCCTGATGCAAGTCTGAATGGGAGGCCAGACTTGAGGACCTTTCTATGTGACTATGATGATTCAGACACTGGCTTTAACAGCTTACCAGCCTTACAGTGTGGGAACCTAAGGCATTTGGATTCAGATCACAGCAGATCTAAACCTTCCAAACCTTGATCTTTCTTGCAGACTGAAATTCCTTACAATATTGTCTGTATTAAGAACATTATTTGATATCATGTCTTTCCAGTGTTTGTTTAAGGTCTAAGAGAGAGATTAATTTCACTTAAAACATTAAAGGCTTGACTATAAACATAGTTAATGGACTGGAAAAATTGAGACAGAAAACCACACACCTGTTCCTGAATGAATGTTTACTGAGTAAGCTACCCACAGCAACATGATCCTAATTTTATCTCAGAATGATCTTATGGTTCAGGCATTGGAAAGAAAGAGTTAAAGGATTTAAGTTAACCAGGAACTTGTGTGGGAGTCATAGATGGCAATGTGCATGTGTGAGTAAGCTTTATGTGAACCTTTTTTATAAAGGCCAAAACCAGTAATAATAGGTGAATATAAAATCAGATCTACAGGAACATGCAGGCAAGGCCAACACACTGTAACAGAAACGTCTTAGACCAAAAAGGAATAGAAATTGAAAATGTGGCTCACAAATAAATTAAATAAGAGACAGTTTGAGGTGTCAGTATTCAAATACTGTAATCATTATCAATGTATTTGTTATGCACTGTTTCCACATTTAGTGACTGAAAAAATTTTTTAAAAGGAGGCTTATGTCTGGCAATAGTTTGATTGTGGTTTGCATTGCAGTCTCATGAAACTCGTGCATTTCCAGTAATGATTAGTACAACTGATTTAAAGGTTTAAAGCTATAATGGATTATCATTCGAGTACCTTGAGAGGAGGAAACTTTAATTGCAGTGAAAAAGTGCTACTTGATTACGGCACATTGGTCCTTCCCCTAAAGGTTAACCAAATATCTGTTCATTTAGCCTTATGGATATTCAAATATTAAAAATTAGGAAGAAGACACGTACCTTTGCAACATACTCTCATCTAAGCCCACCCACCGTTTGTATCTCGATAGTGCACTTGATCCACTTGCATTGCAAAGGGAAAAGGATATTTACATATTTATAGGAAGTTTACAGTGGAAATACACTGAAGTGAATGCACACTGGTTAAAGTGCTTTCTTTGACAGTTTGCACTCATCAATTTGTATATAGGATGACTGGTTTAATGAAACCTAATTTGAAGTTATAAGTATTTAATGGCCATTCTTAAACAGCTTTGTTCATTTTGTTGGGTTTTTTTTTCTATCTTGTGCCAGATCACAAAATGCCCTCTGGCCAGGTTCTGATACAAAGTCTACAGTTACGTTGACTCAGTTCCTCAGGGTGTTTAATAAAGTGTATTAGAATGATGTAAGGTTGTAAGACCAGAGAATGCTTCATGTGTAAATAATGAGAAGCCGAAAAAGATGATTAAAACAGTACGCTGCATATTTGTCTCTGTCACACCAAAAGGCTGGTTCCGTTCTGCAGGAGCCTTCCAATACAGTGAAGAAATGCAACCTGAATTCAAATTCAAAATTCTGAACATTTTGAACTGATGTATCCTTCCCAATCTTTAAAAGTCCATAGTACTTTGAAAATATAAAGAACATGAAAGAAAGCTAAGCTGACAGAAACTACATTTCAACCCAAACATATGTGTAAAGTTTAAAGTTGCTCACATTTAAAAAAAAAAAAATAAAAAAATGGTTGGTTTTTTTCCCCCCAACATCTGTATTTTATTGAATGTGTGAAGATGGGTACAACTCTAAAATGTCTGTCCCCTAGTGCTTCTACCAGTAGCAATTGTCACTGAGTATATTTACAGAAATCCAGATGAAGATTTAGATTCCTAATGAGCAAGCCAGAGGCAATGGTCGTAAGGAAAAACTCCCTGAGATGACTTAAGGAAGAAACCTTGAGAGGAACCAGACTCAAAAGCGGATCCAGCCTCTTCTGAGTGACACCAGATAGTGAGATAATAAATAATTATTCTTCTATAATGATGTACTATAAATCCAAACGGTATCAGATGTGTTGAGAGGATGAGAATTGGGCATAAATTGTTTTGGGAAATAGGTTATCAAAGAGGTTGTCCATGTGGGACCATGCACAACAGCAGGAAGTGAGTCAGAAGTGCAGAAGTGGAACATCAGGACGAATCAGGCGGGTCCGGAGGGCAAAAGGAGCCAGAGCGGTAGAGGTGTGTCACGTCAGGCAGCAGGAGTACAACACGTACAGCTCGATAGAGAGAACAGATTATTGAGTATGATCTTATTTGACAGTGGTGTAAATTGGTTTACATTGTGATCAGAGTGCAAGCAGGGACTTCGGCTGGTCTAGTGCTGACAGCATAACAAAGGGAGAGCCAGAAGGCAACACGGGCATAATGGCAGCCTGGGAAATAAAGCGCCATGCTACTTCATCGTCTACAAACCTGAGAGTTTGTGTGAGAGAGTGGATCACAGCGTCTTAACATCCCAGTTTACCATAATTCTCTGCGCCCATGAATGCCACAGATCTGCACATTTACCTATGCGATACAGTGCTTTTCTTATGCTGTTGTTAATCCTTGTCACTTATCAACGCTGAGAAGGGTCCTCATAGAAAATTGCTACTAAGAATTTATTATATAATTTAGAAATTGCTACTAAGAATAAGAAGATATTCACGGACATCAAAATAACTTGTGTTTTGGGCTTAAGGTGACTAAGAAGAATTGGTGTGAGTGAGTACTTTTTTTTTATTGCTTTATGTCCCTGTGTCATTAAACATATACTGCTGTCCAGACCTATGATTAGAATTTTCGTAACCCAAAAAAACTTAACCATTGCAGTGATTGAAACGGTAATGTTTTACTGATTATATTTCTAACCATCATTTGATGCCTCTGTTTTTTTGTCACAGTTTCTAAAATTGCCTTAGATTGCAGATTTGTTGTATGTTACAGCTCAGGGTTAAATTAGATGTTTCTTTTCATAGTCTGTTCTGTGAGGTCCTTGGTGAACCACTTAAGCTACACTTTTGCAAAAAAAACACCTTAAAACAATGCCTAATCAAACTCCTGTTTTGGATTTCAGTAAAAGTTGAAATTAGACATGCCAAAAAAGCTGAATGAATAATTAAGAAATTAACTGTAATTGTTTGAAGTCCATTTTAATGTGTTAATGACTAGTATTACTGCTGTGTTTTAAAAGTGTCAATCAGATGACATAAAAGAAAACCCAAAATGTTTTTTTTTCAGGTTTGAATATGTATTGCTGACATAAACGTGAAACTATTTGCTTCACGAATAGTGAAAATGGAAGAATCAGTAGCAAGATCACATCAGATATTCACTGACATCAAAATAACTTGCTTTTTGGGCTTAAATGTGACTAAAAGAATTGGTGTGTGTGAGTACTTGTTTATTGCTTTATGTCCCTGTATCGTTATGTCCCCAAAATGATAGGAATAGTAAAATGTGTGTGTGCGCGCGTGTTGTCCTTGTCTCAAATCATTGATTTGTGCATTTCAGTGAGGGCTGTCGCATGTTAGAGAATCTGAACTTATCCTGGTGTGATCAGATCACACGTGATGGCATCGAGGCGCTCAGCCGTGGCTGCACCAGCCTCAAAGCACTGTTTCTCAGAGGCTGTACACAGGTACCGCACGCACGGGCACGCACGCACACACACACACACACACACACATACGCATAGACACAGAGCACACTGTGTAATGCTAGTTACATATGCCCTTGTGGTCATATGAACCCCACACCAGGGGCAGTGTATAACACCTTAATAACCCCTTGTGCACGTATGCATGTATGCTGAGACATTCCAGCAAGCTCACATAGTGAACTGTGATGCAGCATTTGCAGTAAATACCCTGGAACCTCCTGACGAGGAGCTCTGGAAGTTATACAGTGTTCATAAAACCACAGCTACATACTTAAATAGCATTCTGTTTCACTCCCCTGAACCACCGGGATAACATTTATCAACAATGTTATGAGAAACAGGACTCTGAGCTGCACTGAAAGGTGCTAGGAGATGAGCTTTACAGCACTTTCAGGGACTAAGTTAACTTTGCAAAATCTGAAGAGGGTGCAAAATGATGCCCAAGCTGCAGCAGCACCTTCATGGAGAGGTAGGCCCATGAGGAGGAGACTTTCCTTTTTGGTTAGTATATCACAGTAGGGTTTAGGAGTCCATTTGTTTTGACCTACTGGGCTGCTTAGACAAGAGAACACCCCTTATCTTACTTGGTATAGCAGTTAAACAGCTGGCCTGAAGATTGAATGGCTGGGGTCCAGTCCAGATTACACTGCAGTAACACAGACTGAGCACAACAAGAAACATTCTTCAGGCTCTTTGTCGTTGAAAGCTGCAGGGTCAATAGACTGATTGACAACATATGATTTGACCTTGGGCAGAAAACCTAGACATAAGAGTCACCTGGCTTCCAACACATAAAAAACAAGTTTATCATCAGAGCATACAACTCTACAATTAACTTAGCTGAAGTGATGGGTAGCAGGAAGGCACTTCTCAAAGACACCCACTTCAAGCCAACTTCACACATAACCTCATGAGAAAGATGTTTGCGACTCCAACACACAAGGGAGGTCCCATGTAGAGAACATGGCAGATGGAGGCATCTCGCTCCTTATAGAAAGACAATAATCCTATGAGACTGAAATATATATATATATAACACATACATAAATACAGTACTAGTCAAACGTTTGGACACACCTTCTTATTCAATTATTTTTCTTTATTTTTATTGTTTTCAACATTGGATGTCTTCAGTATTCATATACAATCTATGAAAGAACACGTATGGAATTATGTAGTAAACAAAAACGTTAAATAACCCAGAATATATTTTATATTTTCGATTCTTCAGAGTAGGCACCTACTTTGACAGCTTTGCACACTCTTGGCATTCTCATTCACACTCAGTCATCCCCTGAGGTAGTCACCTGAACTGGTTTTCCAACAATCTGGAAGGAGTTCCCAGAGGTGTTGAGTACTTGTTGGCTGCTTTTCCTTCACTCTCCGGTCCAACTCATCCCAAACCATCTCAATTGGATTTAGATCGGATGATTGTGGAGGCCAGGTCATCTGATGCAGCACTCCATCACTCTCCTTCTTGTGTGTGTTTGGGGTCATTGTCCTCTTGGAAAACAAATGATGGCCCCACTAAGTGCAAACCAGATGGGATGTCTCTGCAAAATGCTGTGGTAGCCATGCTGGTTAAGTGTACCCCCTTTTTTTGCTGCGGCGCCCGGGGAGCAGCTGGGCGTTCGATGCCTTGCTCAAGGGTCTCAGTCGTGGTATTGAGGGTGGAAGAGATCTAATGTCCATTCCTTGTGTTTGTTGGCCCAAGCAAGTCTCAGTACAGTTCTTCCGAAGTAATGGTTTCTTTGCCACAATTCGACCGTGACAGTCTGACTCGCGCAGTCTCCTCTGAACAGTGGATGTTGAAATGTCTGCCACTTGAACTCCGAGAAGTATTTATGTAGGCTGTAATCTGAGGTGCTGTAAATCTGTGGTGTCTGAGGCTGGTAATTCTAATAAACGTGTCCTCTGCAGCAGAGGTAGCTGTTGGTCTTCCTTTCCTGGGACGGGCCTCATGAGAGCCAGTTTCATCATAGTGTTTGTACAGTAGTTGTAGTAGCACTAATAGGGCTATTGATTCTGTACCCACCCTTCCTCTGTCTAAAGCACATTAAGAAGGCAAGAAATGTCACAAATTAACCCTTGAAAAGGCACACCTGTGATTTGAAAACCATTCCAGGTGACTACCTTGTGAATCTGATGAGAGAATGCCATGAGTGTGCCAAGTTGTCATCAAAACTAAATGTAGCTACTTTGGACAATCTAAAATATAAAAAAATATTCTGGGTTGTTTAACACTTTTTTTTGTTTACTGCATAACTGCATACGTGTTCTTTTGTTTACTGCATAATTGTTTACTGCATAATTGCATACGTGTGTGTGTGTGTGTGTGTGTGTGTGTGTGTGTATATATATATATATATATATACACTGCCCTCCAAAAGTTTGGAAACGCCTGAACAAAATAGGGTTTTTGGGCAATATCAGCATAAATCCTCTTTAGTTAGTGACCATTTTGCATTGATAATAAGGGACAACACCAGGCATCCGAGCAGTCAGTTTATTCAAACATTGACTTGATATATTACTCCAAGCCTCCTGGAGG
>CM040997.1:11716428-11739389 GCA_022985145.1 Pangasius djambal
TTTTTCTATGTTATGTTCATGTTTATGTTCATAAACTTTTTATTTAATAAAATATGTTTTCATAGTTTGTGTTGTCCCTTATTATCAATGCAAAATGGTCACTAACTAAAGAGGATTTATGCTGATATTGCCCAAAAACCCTATTTTGTTCAGGCGTTTCCAAACTTTTGGAGGGCAGTGTATGTGTGTGTGTGTGTATGTATGTATGTATGTATGTATGTATCTGTGTGTGTGTGTAATATTACCTAGAATTCCTGAAAGAATTATATAAAATAAACATTGCACACAGTTACATTTTCCATAACAATAGAAGAAGCCATTTATCATTATTCTAACAAAAACTCCCTGTGACATAGATGTGGGAGACTTAAACACTCACTGTGTTTAGACTGTTTGGTCCTCCCTGCCAAAGGCAGCATGAGGTGGGCGGGTACCTTCTAAGAACTGGGAGGTGGGACCAGGGTGTGGTGTGGATGGACCGCTTGGCCACGTTGGCTCCGTGCTCTTGTTTTTTTGCCAAAGTCTCGACTAGTCGACTTGTCTGCCACCCCTAGTACACACAAAGCCTAAAGCATCGTTGGCCTTCTACCTACAGGCCAAAACTTTGGAAGCAACAGTAACCGTCTAAAAATAAGCACATCAGTTGTATTTTTGAAGTGATAACAGGAAGTAGTTTACTTATTAACATATAATAAGAAGGGCTTAGTTAAATATATGCAGCAATAGTCTGTAATTTATCAGATTCATTTGTTTTCTCTTTTGCATTTATATTCCTTTAATGTATAATACTACATTAGTGTAAACCCAGTGATATACACCTGACTCTACATTCCGCTGCTCCTGAAAGCTTGATTAACTGTGTTGGGTGTTAAAGTATGTGTGTTTGTGTGTGAGCAGATGTGTGTGTTTTTCAGTTGGATGATACTGCACTGAAGCACCTGCAGAAGCACTGTCCTGAGATCGTGACAATCAACATGCAGTCCTGCACAGTAAGGCAGTGTTAATTGTCCTGTTGGTGGGGCAAAACAAAAATTGCACAGGGTACATTGTTACTGCATCTTCACGGACACTACATTTCCTCTGATTAAAGGGTACGGTGGTACAATATATAAACATAAACATACAATAATACATGATCAAGAAGAATATCAGAGTATAGCAGGTCCATATTGCTTCATTTCTGAGTTGTAATAAAAATATGGAAGGTAATAAATATAGTGGCTATGTCTGTTTAATGTGCAATATTCCATATTTTCAATGCATTTTTCCTGCAGCAATGTTCCATGTAGGTGTGGAGGTTTCATATATATATATATATATATATATATATATATATATATATATATATATATATATATATATATATATATATATTTCTTTTTAATATTAGAGTATGCCTGACAATAAAGTTCAGCTCACACCCAAAATATTTCTGAGGCATTCTTAAGTTGCATGTGTCATGAGCCAGATATGCTACAATTTTAATTAACCAGCTCTGTCAGATGTGCAGACTCAGGATTAAAGCATAATCTGATCTATCCTGCCTCCCTTTTTGTGCATAGTGTTCTAATTTCTTTTTTACATGAAGCATAAGCTCCATAGAAATCACACACGTTGACTATCTGTGCACTGTGAGCTTTATTAAAAATCATAGTGTTATAATTGTGCTGACGTACAGTAATCATACGCATTACAGCAACGTGAGGGAGGCGGACTAAATTCTCAGCTGTGCTTAGAATGTAGGTTTCAGATCAATTACGTTTTTACTTATGAGTGCAACATTTATTGCAGCGCATCATTTTAATTAATGTAATGAACAAACAACAGAACAGTAATGGGGTAATGCAAAAATTAGCTCATTTAAAATTTGCCTGTCTATATTTTTATAGCAGGTAACAGACGAGGGTTTAGTGAGTTTGTGCCGCGGCTGTCACAAGCTGCAGATGGTGTGTGTGTCTGGCTGCAGCAACATCACGGACGCCTCTCTCACTGCACTCGGCCTCAACTGCCAACGGCTGAAGTAAGGCTTTACCCACGTGCATGCATTCTCACCCACCATTCGCTCATATATCCTTTGATATGTGTTTTTTTGTTTGTTTTTTTTGCAATTGGTTAGGATCCTGGAGGCTGCCCGCTGCTCTCATGTGACTGATGCTGGTTTTACTGTTCTGGCGAGGGTGAGTGGTTTTAAGCACATGCACACAAACACACACTCATACAGTGATATTTACTGCATAAAGAGCATCTTAAAGGCTGAATGAAATGTTGAATTCTCTTTGTTTTAATATGGATTCTACTGAATGTATTGTTTACCTTTTTCCCTCGTTTCAGAATTGTCATGATTTGGAGAAAATGGATTTAGAGGAATGTATTCTGGTGAGTTATATTAAGCGGTAGCAGATCACCCATTTTACACTGTTTATTTTTGGTTCCTCGGGTGTGACAGTGCCAGATGTTGAGCGGTAACAGTCAAATGTTTTGGCACACCTATTTTTTATTTATTTATTTATTATTATATTAATATTTAATTATGTATTAATGTATAATATCGATTCATTTATCAAAGTATATTATTACTTTTATTAATTGAGTGATATTAAAGACATCAAATATATCATGAAAGATTCTGTGTCACTGCTTACATTCAACATCAGATGAGATGCACTAGATAAATATGCACACATCATAAATTACAGCTTAAAAATTGTTTTATATTGAAATATTAAATTTTACCATCAGGACCTTTTTGAGAAACTGGAGTGGCTTTGTCCTTATTGTGTCCTAGCCGTTAATGTCAAAGGAAACAAAGTCGATTCCTTCAGATCAGTTTCCTTAACATCGGTGCCCTCCAGGGCTAGGTTCTCCTCTACGCTCTGTATTCTAAACGATACAACATTAGAGGGATTGAATACTAACTGGTGTAAAAACAGCACACATGGACATGATGAGTCTCAGTAGTGCAGTGTGAATATTGATACTGTAAAACTAAGGAGCTAATGGATGATTTCAGGAGAGGGAAGGGTGGACCTGCCACCTCTGGCCAGACATGTTAAATTGATCTCCTAAGTAGGAGGGCAATCAGTATATTAAAGACAGTTCATCAGAGGCTTTTCTGTGTGAGAATGCTTAGGAAATTTGTCACTAGGAAGTCTAAAAGACATCTCTAGTAGTGACGGAGAGTGTACTGAGCATGGCAAGGAGCAGTTAAAGTTATTTTCTCCAACTCCTGCTTAAGTGTACTGTATTTTTTGTTGTTGTTCAAAAATATTACTTTGCTAGTAATTAATTAATGCTGGAACATATTTTTTTTGTGGTCTCTTGTATGTATGTATGTATGTAGCACTCTTTTAGAAATGCTATACTAATACTGAATAGGGCCTCGTTTTGCCCTCAAAACAACCTGAGTTCTTTGTGGCATGGATTCCACAAGATGTTGATTCTGGTCCAAGTTGATATGATTGCATCATGCAATTCCTGCAGTTTTTTCAGGTGCACTTTCATTCTGCGAATCTCCCATTCTACCACATCCCAAAGGTGTTCTATTGAGTTCAGATCTGGTGACTGGGAAGGCCCCTGAAGAACACTGAACTCATTGTCATGTTCATGAAACCAGTCTTAGTGACACAGTGCATTATCATGCTAGAAGTAGCCATTAGAAGATGGGTAAATTGTGGCCATGAAGGGATGCACATGGTCAACAGCATCACTCAGGGTGTGGCATTGAAAGTGATGATTGTTTGGTATTAATGGCCCCAAAGTGTGCCAAGAAAACATTCCCCACACCATTACACCACCTCCACCAGCCTGAACTGTTGACACAAGGCAGGTTGGGTCCATGGATTCATGCTGTTGGTGCTACATTCTGACCCCACCATCTGTGTGTCTCAGCAGAAATTAAGATTCATCAGACCAGGTTTAGACTATTTGGTCCTCCCTGCCAAAGGCAGTGTGAGGTGGGCGGGTACCTTCTAAGAACTGGAAGGTGGGACCAAGGTGTGGTGTGGACGACAGTTGAAGTTTTTCCAGTCTTCAACTGTCCGGTTTTGGTGAGCCTGTGCCCATTGCAGCCTCAGCTTTCACTTTTGGGTGACAGGTTCGACGTGTTGTGCATTCTGAGATGCTTTTCTGCTCACCACAATTGCACAGAGTGGTTATCGGAGTTACTATAGTCAGCTCAAACCAGTCTGGACATTCTCCATTGACCTCTCATCAACAAGGCCTTTGAAATGCTGCTCAGTGGATGTTTTGTTCTTTATTGTACCATTCTGAGTAACCTCTAGAGGTTGTGGTGCGTGAAAATCCCAGGACATCCGCAATTATAGAAATATTCAAACCAGTCCATCTGGCACCAACAAACATGCCATGGGCAAAATCACGGAGATCACATTTTTCCCTATTCTGATGGTTGATGTGAACATTACCCAAAAGGTACCCTAAAAGTAAAATTTATAGATAAAATATTCAAAAATCCTGAAAAAACAAAACAACCAACCAATCAGGTCTGTATCCATTAGCAGAACATGTAGCTGCTCTGAGAGAGAGAGAGAGAGAGAGAGAGAGAGAGAGATTCCACATAGTACTTGCATATAGTGACCTTTTTAATTTTGTGGTTTGTATGTTTGTGTGTGACTTTGCAGGTCACTGACAACACACTGGTTCAGCTTTCAATCCACTGCCCTCGGCTCCAGGCCCTGGTGAGTGCTTTCTGTTTTGAGTGTGTGTTCATGCGTGACAAAAGTACAAGAAGTGTTTGAAAGCTTACAAGGAATAATGAACTTTTCCTTTGTGTGATTATAATCCTGCATGTTGCAGAGCCTCTCGCATTGTGAGCTGATAACAGATGATGGGATTAGACACCTGAGCAGCAGTGTGTGTGGTCAGGAGCGGCTGCAAGTGGTCGAGCTGGATAACTGCCCCCTGATCACAGACATCACTCTGGAGCACCTGAAGAGTTGCCAAAGGCTCGAGCGCATTGAGCTCTACGACTGCCAGCAAGTCACTCGCGCAGGAATCAAACGTATCCGAGTGAGTCATCAGCTGCTGCAACACCCACATTATACCCCTTCAGCACATAAAACTGACTACTGAAATGAGCTGGGATATTTGTGGAGGAACTGTTCATTAACGTAATTAATGGTTTTACATTTTTAATATTTACATGTGTTCATCTATCCAGATTATGAATAAAATAATCTTGGGTCTTACAACAAAACTAATATGCAATTTACAAATTATATGAATATAATAGTTTATACCACAGCGTTGGTGATTTCTCATATCTGAGGTCAGACAGCTTTGATTAATTTTCTATACCAGCAGCTCTGACAGTAGCTCAAATCATAGGTTTATATTAATGCACTCATGCTTATATATGATTATATACGTTTCTATAGTAACAACTTATTCACAGGGACTTATATCTTGAACAGCGGACGTGCTATATAATCTAAACTTAATAATAAAAGGATTTTAAAAAAATTATGTTTATCATTGGAGAAAAACTAATCACTGTTGAAATGGTTTCCGGTAAGGAGAAGTTTATTTAACATTGAAGGAGTCTCCGGTGTCAGCGCTTTGTAACAGTCAGTAAGGTTCTTGCCATGGCTAAGTCTTCAGGACAGAGGACTCTGTACTTGTCAGTTTCTCTGTAACATTAGAAGCTGTGTTTTGTTTTTGTTTTTTTGTCTTATTAACTTCAAGTCAGAATAAAAAAGAGAGGCTGGTGAACTGTTTATAACTTTAATAATGGAAGTGATAACAGGTACTACAAGTTAGATAACTACTTTTACATCATAGAGCGTTCACACCTGTTACAACATTATCATGCCAAAAGCATAAACCAGCTTGGAAACTGTCAGAACACCTGCTCTCCACACCCACCATAGCCATATGTAACATTTCAAGGGAACCATAATGGACAGGGTAACTGAAAAGTCGAAATCTCAGCCTGTTGACAAATTGCTAATGACGTCTCACATACACTATATGGTAAAAGTATGTGGACAGTTGACCATCACACCCATATGTGCTTGTTGAACATCCCGTTCTAAAGTTGATCCCCCTCCATTTGCTGTTATGATAACCTCCACTCTTCTGGGAAGGCTTTCCACTAGACTTTATAATGGGGCTGTGGGGATTTGAAGCTCTGTGCAGGCTGGTAGAGTTCTTCCACTCCAACCTTGGCAAACCATGTCTTCATGGACCTCACTTTGTGCACAAGAGCATTGCTGGAACACGTTTTGGCCCTTTTGTTCCTGTGAAGGGAAATCTTAAAGCTACAGCATACAAAGACGATACAACTTTCAACTGTGTGGCAGTAGCTTGGGGAAGACCAACATATGGGTGTAATGGTCAGGTGTCTACATACTTTTGGCCATATAGTGTATACCAGCATACTGCCAACCACTAGTGCTTTTTAATGCTGTTACTTCTTCTCTAGGCTCACCTTCCTGAGATTAAAGTCCACGCCTACTTTGCACCAGTCACACCCCCTCCCTCAGTGCATGGAGGGGGCCAGCGTCTCTGCCGCTGCTGCGTCATACTCTGACAGTGGATGGGGCCTCTGAAGCATGTCATGGAGCGTCAGTCTGTCAGTCAAACTGTAAACCCCACCTTGCTCCTGCTGGCCACTCCTGCTAAACTCTATACAGAGGTGTGGCTGGGAAAGGCACGGTTGGATCAGTGAGGGTTTATCTGGCAGCCGGATGGAGCTACACAATTTATTGAAAAAAAAAAAAAGAATTCAAATTCAAAATACAAAGAATAATTACTATGTAAAATGTGACATTTCAGATGGAATCCACAAGAGGAGAGTGGGAAAAGCCACCTTGTAAAATATTTTACATTTGGATTTATAGAAAACACATTTGTGGAAGTACTTAAAGCTGTATGACATCGAACTACTGACTACAGAATCTTGTCTGTGTGGGAAGGTCTCTGAGGGCTTGATGAGAACCAGACAATGTTTACTTCTTGATCCACTGTTACCAGTTTGAATGCATTATTTCCTCGTAAAGGGAATCGTTATATCAACAGGAATGATGAGCAAGGAGCAGGACATGACAGTTCTGTATTTGCAGTGGGACTTGTTAAAGACTTTTACAGTAACTGATTCAGAGAATGTTAAAATATATACAAAATATAACACTACAACCAAGCAACCTGTGTTCAGCCTGGAGCAAAGTGGTTTCTGTCAGTGCTCAGCATTCTTTACAGAAATTGATAAAAGATTTTGATGAATCTTGCTACATTCAGTAAGACTGAGTTGGAAAGGTAAGGAAGAGATGAAGTATATATGTGGACAAAATGGGGCTCATTCAGATTTTTAGGCTCTAGCAATGGAATGAAGGAATATTAGGAGTGACTTCATATTTTTAAAAAAAAATATCATATTTACTGAAGAAGTCTAATGGAGTAGATAAAGGTGACTTTTAAGTTCTAAGTGCAATATTTCAAAGGCCCAGATTTTCTGTTCAATGTGTGAAATGGTGTTCTTTTTACAATTCCCATATACGATCTTGATTGCTGCCAATCGTTGCAGTATTATTTAATAGGCCAGGCCCCGGAATGTAATTTTTTTTTTTTTTCTCCATTTTACAATTTAATTTCCCAAGTGCACATATATAATCTGCATAATCTACACTTATGTAGTTCTGAGCACTGAAAAACTGAATGCACCTTGGGCCTCATGTTATTAATGCAGATGACTGTTGAATTAATTGCCTAATCAGTGATGATGGCTTTTGGGTGCGAGTGCCTTTGATTTTTGCAATGCTGGAATGGGCATGGGGAAATCCAGCCTCAGAGATAAAAGACTCAGGGCTGTAATGTGATTCGTCAGATCTTTTTCTTTCCTGCATCTTTGATTGTCAGCATTGAAGAAAAGAGGAGCAACATATACAGGTGATGGACGGCACACAGGAAGCAAGCACTGCATCCATGTTTGGTGGGTTATTGTAGTTGCCTCTGAAGAATGACGTGTGAAGTGTAATTCTGCAGCAATGTAAAGGACAACCCCCTTCCCCTATCTCTCATTCAAATTTCTGATATCCGTTTGGGAAAAAAGCTACCTGTCCTTGTGTTCTGGTGTTACTGTGACATTTCTTTAAATAAAAGATCTGAGCAGTGTGTCACATTCAGTGTGGTTCATATCAACTATTGGACTTGTTTCCATTTTTTTTTAAATACAGAGCTCTAATTCATTACTGCTACAAATGAATAATATACAGTCCCCTCCAGAAGTATTGGAACAGCAAGGCCGGTTCTTTTGTTTTTGCTATACGCTGAAGACATTTGGGTTTAAGATCAAAAGATGACTATGAGATGATAGATCAGAATTTCATTTCCTGATATTTACATCTAGTAACATGGCACCTTTGGTGGCAGACCATCCAGTTTTTATGTGAGCAAAAGTTTTGGAACAGATAGGTTTAAAGCAAACAACACTTAATATCTGGTTGCATATCCCTTGCCTACAGTAACTACATCAAGCCGGCGACCCACTGATATCACCAAACTGTTTCATTCTTCTTTTGTAATGCTTTTCCAGGCTTGTACCACAGCTTTTTCAGTTGTTGTTTTGGGGGTTTCTTCCTTCGGTCTCCTCTGCAGAAGGTGAAATGCATGCTCAGTTGGGTTAAGGTCTGGTGATTGACTTGGACAATAGAAAACCTTCCAATCATTTTAGTAGAAGTTAATCTTGGTTACAGAACTTTTCTGGATCATCTCTGTATTTCTTTGTGAATTCCAATCTGCCCTTCTAATTCTTACTGCTGATGAGTGGGTTGCATCTTGTGGTATGGCCTCTATATTTCTGCTCTCGGAGTCTTCTTCAAACGATTGTGATACCTGCACCCCTGCCCTGTGGAGGTTGTCGTCACTGACTGTTGTTTTTGGGTTTTTCTTTACAGCTTTCACTGTCATCTGTTTCTGTCATCAACTGCTGCTGTTTCCCTTGGCCGACCTGTTTGATATCTGGTTGTTAGTGCACCAGTGGTTTCTTTCTTTTTCAGGACATTCCAAATTGTTTTGTTGGCTATGCCAAATGCTTGTGCAATGGCTTTTCATCAACTTCCCAAAAAGGACATATAAACTAACCGGTACGATAATGCATATTGTTGGCAAGCAGAAGAGCTACCTCACCTCCCAAATCCCACTTTAACCCCTGGGAGAGCACAGCATTTCGAGATGTATAGAGTGGTAGTGATCCCTTCTTCTCTGTTTCCCACCTAGCTTATTAATGGCAGTTTTGAGCAGACGGAGACAAACACAAGGATGAATTATTTCAGCTCTTGCTTTTCCAAATGAACATGACATAATTTTGTGACCAAAACAACTAGGTTGCATTATTTCCACACAGTTCAGAGATGTGCATTTAAAGTATTCATATAAACACAAATCTTTTACAGTCAGTAATTGTATACATACAAAGTTCTCCTAAACATACACTCTATACAGTATATGTATATAATATTAACCATGAGACCAGCACTGATGATCATAAACCACCATGAGTCAGCAGGATTCTCTGATTTAGGCTGCTATGTTGAATCTTAAATGATATTTACATAAAGTGAATTCAGGTATATTAGAGTAGTTTTTGAATTTCTACATTGTCTAAGATTTCTTGACATTAATAAATCATATACCCCAACATATGACACATTTCTGAAATCCTCAAAGTGTTGATTATAAAAGTAATATTGGTTGGGGAGAACGTGTATCTTTTTTTGTTACTAGCAACCATTTGGGGATGACATGCCAAATAAGTTCTTATAGAACCATTATTAATGTGCTCACATTTAGGGAAATCTGGGCTTTTCTAATGACCTTAAAGCCCATCCAAAAGCAACCTGCACATGGGGTATGGAGCATTTGTTTCTCTGCTTCCATGCACTTGTTAAGTAAATATAATGTGCAAGTACAGTAAATGGCTAAAAGTTTGTGGACACCTGACCATCAAACCCATAAGTGATTGTTGAACATCCCATTCCAGATTTAGTCCCTTTGCTGTTATAATAACCTCCACTCTTCTGGGAAGGCTTTCCACTAGATTTTTGAGTATGCCTGTGGGGATTTGTGTTCATTCAGCTACAAGAGCATTAGTGAGGTCAGGCACTGATGTTGGTGAGGTTCCTGGGGTGCAGTCAGCGTTCCAGTTCATCCCAAAACTGTTCAGTGGGGTTGAGGTCAGGGCTCTGTACAGGACACTCGAGTTCTTCCACTCCAACCTTTGCAAACCATGTCTTCACGGACCTTGCTTTGGGCACAGGGGCATTGTCATGCTGGAACGGGTTTGGGCCCCTTAGTTCCAGTGAACGGGAATCTGTAACTTACAGCATGCAAGACACCCTGTACATCTGTGTGCTTCTAACTTTGTGGCAACAGTTTGAGGAAGAACCTCATATGGGTGTGATGGTCAGGTGTCCACATACTTTTGGCCATATGGTATATGGAGTATGGTGTAAATATTATAAACATGTATTACCACTGTGTATGATCATATAAAGTTTGTTAATTCAGTGAGATTTTCATTTCTACTTTCTGTAGCAGTTTGAATCCATGAAGTTTGACTTTGTCTGGCCATGTGCTGTTTAGATTATGGGCATACACCACAAAATATAGCATGATTTTTATATTATTGTGTGCTCCCAATGCCTGGTGTAAAGGCCAATTTGATGACAGCAGGTTGGATGTGGTCTGGGGTACAATGGGTTTGAGCTCCAAATTGAATAAAGGGTAATGAAATTATAATCTGGCCGTTTTAATTGGGGGTCGTGACCCCAAGATTGAGAACCTATGGTCTATGGTCTCGGGGTAGACTGAACAGCATGTGTATGTATTTGGCGTTATATTTATATTTACAGTTGTAAATACACTTGTCCACCAGCAGAGGGCTCCAGTCACCTGCGAATCCCAGTATGAGTACTCTCCTCTCTATTTACCAAACATATATAATGGTAGTTCGTAACTATAACAAATTTTGACTTTTGCGCTCGGAATTAATCGTCACTAATATTTTATTGCGATAATGCAGCCCTGCGGAAGCTTCAGCGATGCTTTGGTGGTGTGAACACATTTTTTGATCAGGCAATACGGCGGACAGCTGTGCGGCGTTGAAGGACCCCGCGGCCTCTCGGCCCTGCTGTCCGTTTTGTTCATTAGCTTACGCTGCCTGTACACAGCAGGCCGGTGTGCTGACCGGGGGAGGGTTGAGTGTGAGCGGCTGTATGTGCGTGTGAGCGAGAGAGAGTGTGTGTCTGTATGTATGTATGTATGTATGTATGTATGTATGTATGTGTGAGGCAGCTGTCGGAGTGTTGATTATTTTGGGAATAAGAGTAACTGAAAGCTGCGAGGAGAGGACAGCGCCACGGTTAGGACACACCGGGGGTCGGCGCAGACAGCAGCAGGGTGAAAAGCGGGCTTTTCTGAAAATGGAGACGAGCAGTGAAGAGAAGCCAGGAGGCAGGCCCGAGGCCAACCAGCCATAAGTTTAGCCAAGCCAGCCATACAGCTAGCTAGCTAGCATTTTTTAGCCGAGGTAAACAGAGATTCAGCTACCGAGGCTAGCGAAAACGAAACAGTTCCTGCTTTTGATGAGCATCTCTGTGGTCTCGGTACGAGAGCGAGTCATTTCTTCAAGTATTCCGTTTGTATGTGTGACTTTATTATTATTATTTTTGTAGAACCACTTTTGTCCATTTCATACCTTTCAAACTTCTCTGAAGTTGTTTTTCTTTTGCGTGGGCTCCAAGTTCTGCATTTCAGTCAAACTCAAACTTGCCTCTAGTCTGGACTTTACACGGCTAAGCTCTTCACCAGCTCTTTTTTTTGGTCCCAGTTTTTTTATGTACTGTGACATTATTTGGTCTATTTGGTCTACTTGGTCTGTTTGGCGGATTTTGTCAGCTTGTTTTCCTGTAGACCGGGACCTCCTGACCTGACCTCAGCTCTGGACTTGGTTTTTAGCTTAGTGAGCAGCTCCAGCTTCGGCTTTGCTACACAGGCATGGAGGAAAATGACAACATGGACTATTTTTACCAGCAAGTTTTGCAGAAGGATGTGAGCCGGCGGCTGCAGGTCGGTCCCGACCTCATCGACTACCTGAGCGACCCGCAGCGGTCCTCGGACGTGGAGCAGGACAAAACTCGCCTGGATAAAACCATCGACGAGCTAACGGGCTGGGTCAACTCCAGCAACTACAAGGTACACGGTCTTTCCCCCTCTGACTGTCTGATCCTCTGCTTCAGTGTGCTTCAGGCTTGACCTGGGGATGTTTTGTGTGTGTGTGTGTAGTGATGATCAGCAGCTAAGGGTTATCATTGTTGTTCTTGGGGTTTTGTTTGTGACACAGCTCTATTTCCACCAAAGTGCCTTTTAGATCTCATCTGAACTCATTAAAAGTGAAATATTTATGATCTATTTCTAAGGCTTTTACTAAGACTGGTTTTCTCTGAATGCTGCTTGTGCAGGTTTCCTCCTGTCACTTTGACATTTAGCCAGGTTTCACTGGACTGAGTGCACATTCTGCTTAGCAAGGCCTTCAGCTTCAAATATACAAGCTTAGCGCACTTATATTAGATCATAATGCTGGTTCATTCATTGTTTTCAGTATTGATTTTTCTGTAAATGGAAGTGGGGTGAGCATCTTCAGGCTGGGCTGTGTGAGGCTGGGGGATGGGACCAGGCCAGTATTGTTCTCTGGGCCTGGAGGACAGCATTCATGTACACGCCTGTGTTTCATTTACAGGCGATCAGGTTTTCCTTTTTAGACGATGCCCTGGTTCAGTACTCAGTATCAGGACCAGTACCGGCTTTAAAGTCTGGATCAGTGTCGCATCAAATTTGACATGTTTTTCGATCTGATTCTGATCAATCAGAGTTTTATATGGAGAAATGCAGTAATGTAATTAATATGTCTGGAATTTTAGTCCTGTCCAAATACATCATGTCAGTAATTTTGTATGGACATCACGTACAGGCATTCAGGAAGATTATGCTTAATTTTATCTATTATAGCATGACAAGTGGTAACAACCCCAGGTTTATACGTGTGCGTATACATGTATCTGAATCGACATGTTGGTAAGTATTCCGTTATATTCTGTAGGAACTGTAGGTTTAGCCCTTTTTCTGTTTAAAGATGGTCCAGGAGACTCCTGTCCGCTATTCTGTCATGTCCTGGCGAAACCAAAACGAAACCAAGCGTTGGCCAATTTTAAAACACAGAACAATAAAATATAGAAGATGTTAAAAAGGATTTGTCTGAGAAGCAGCACTTCTAGAGGCTTTAGGTAAGCTATTGAGTTCGTAGCGCAGGTATAGCTCACGTACATGTTATGGTCATACTTCTGCTTACGTGGCCACACACCCTAATAAAGATCAGTACAATCAGCTTGTATTAAATGAATGTATGAATGTATGATAAGAGTATGCATGATTTTTTTTAGTGTGACAGCCATGCGTATGTTGTGAAGACAGTCCCCTCTCTGTGACTGATACAGAGATATAGGAATTGATCATAATTGTTAGTCATCTTATGGCAATGTTTTATGCCATCTGATTAGTACTTTAGACATAAATTGTCTTCAAGGATGCCGCCTTCAGGACTGATGTTTTGTATAACTTGACATCAGATGCTTGCAGAGAGCAGATGCTCGTGTTGAGTATCTGTCAATACTCCAATCCTTGATATCGGTAGGTACTGAAATGGGAAAATGAGTTTGATGCATTCCTACATCTTTTGTTTTGAAAATCTAGTTTGTCTGCCCATCTGCCTTTATCAAAGAGTTTCCCTCCCCTGTTATGGTTAGTAAAATCATAATATGAGCTTGGAATTAATAATTTACTGTGGACAATTGGTCCATGCATGTTTGTGTTTTAGGAAATGGCTGCATGGTGTATTTCACTTCTTACACTTAATTGTGGTTCAGTTAGATCGCTCTATGAAATGTTTCAGTAAAATCAAAACCAAATGTAGGGCTGTGTGGATTTCTCCTTTCTCTGTGCTCTCTGGCTTAATGGAGTCCGGACACATGCTGTGCTGTAATGCGGCTTATAAGACCGTCTTGCCATGAATCTCATTATCCTTGTGAAGGGAGGTTGCAGTGTCTCTTTAACAAGTTCAAGCGGGTGTTTTCGCCATCAAAGGAAGCTTAAAAGCTGATCATTTTATGTGTCGCATGTGGTATCTATACTGCAGAATGAAAAATGTCTCAAAATAAAGAATCACAAGGCAAAATTGAAAAATCGATGGATCGTGAGAATTGACTGATTTGTTAAACATTTGATTCGGGGGGGGGGGGGGGGGGGGGGGGGGGGGGGGGGGGATCAAGTGGTTTGTTGGTAAAGGAGAGACATTCACACACTCACCTGTCTGATCTCAGCCAGGATCCTCTTTGGCTCCTTTGACTAAAATAGGTCATAACTGGAGCTGCAGGGATGTAGTGAATATTTGATTGTTTCTCTGGAATGTTAACTTCCATCCTGTACTGCCAAGAAACATATTGCAGTAATCCAGTGCAAGCCTCAAACACGTATTCACACACACACAAATATTCAGAACATTTCTCCCAGACATAACATTTGTCTACAGATCTGTTCAGAAAAGCATCAGAAATGCTCTTGGTTTTATAGTGAATTTTACAAAATGCTGAATTTGCATTCTGTTAGCAGGGGAGGTAGCGTTATGGTTTTTTTTCTGTTTTTACTTTGGCTCACCTAAGTGTGTGTGTGTGTGTTCAAACGTCTGTCTGTAAGGAAAAAGGTGAGAACAGTTAGCCCACATTTTCAGATGATTTTTATCTTTTTAATCTGATTTCAGGTTGCCTTGCTGGGGATCGATATTGTCAGCGCGTTTGTCGACCGGATGAGCGAGCGCTTTCGAGGTTGTGTAGGCACAGGTAAAATGTGTTCTTGTACAAATGACTCCATATCGTGCATAGGACCCGAAGTCTTTATTAAAACAATGTGAAAATGATCCCATTATAAACTGTGTCTAGTAGAAAGGGGAATACCACAATGACTCAATACCCATAAGATGACATAATGTTCAGATGAATGCCACTCTCTCAGCTGTCTTGGCTGCCCTCCCTCTCCTTTTTACCAAGGAAACAGCTTGTTTTGTTAGTAACAGAGCAACCCCCACACACACAGAGCCCCATTCCTCTCTGGAATCATAGACTACACAAGAGACAGAAAAAAATGGATACAGATTACCTAATCCAGTGGCTCCCAACCCTGATCCCCAGTTACCTCTGCCCTGTACTTTTTCCTTGTTCTAAAATGCCCATTTGAATCGGGTAAGGTCGTAATTGGGTCAGGTGTCCTAGATCAGGAAAACAACAAAATGTGCAGTCCAGGGTTGAGCACTGGGGTGTTTTTACATAGAAAATTCATACTTATTGTCTCTCTCTCTCTCCCTCCCCCTCCCCCTCATTCCCTCCCTCTCTCTCCCTCTCCCCTCCAGTGGTCCCTGCATTAGTGGATCGTCTGGGTGATGGGAAAGATCAGGTACGAGATCAGGCACAGACGCTCATTCTCAAGCTGATGGAAGAGGCAGCCACTCCAATGGTTAGTAACTCTTCTTGTGTTCGCACCGTTTTTGTTTCTTCACCACCAAAAGCGATACTCAGTTTAAAAAAAAAACAACAACAAAAAAAAAACCCTTACCAGTGTACAGCTTTGCAAGCACCTTCACTTCCTTTTCTGTGACCTCTAACAGCCCCTCCTCCTTGTCATGTTTTGTGTTTGTTCCTGTTTCAGTACATGTAGTGATTCAGTCTCTCTCTGTGTCTCTGTAGTATGTTTGGGAGAGGTTGTTCCCTGGCTTCAAGCACAAGAACTTCCGAAGCAGAGAAGGGCTGTGTCTGTGCCTGGTCGCCACACTCAACGCGTGAGTCTTTGGACACTCTGGACACTGTAGTGTGTAGCCTGAGGGGTGCACCAGGGGGCACTGTCCTCCACATCCCACTGCTTAATTCAAGAAGACACATTCAAGCAGTCGGGCAGTAATTATCAGTAGCAGGGCAGAATGCTCGTGCATTCTGGGGATTTTGGATAAGGAAGTATATAAAATAGATATTTTTGTAATTGTGCAGAAGATACAGATATACCACCTCTGCTACCTTTGCTTCTATTCAGCCTCTGGCTTTAGTCTTGGGGGTTTTATAAATATATTATTTATTTATATATATATATATATATATATATGTGTGTGTGTGTGTGTATATAATGTATATGTGCGTGTAACACACACAATTCTGCTCACACTCCCCCTATATTTACTCTGTCATAGCCAACAAACCCAACAGTCTGAGGTAATCCTCTTACCTGTGTGCTTTACTTAACATATAGCTGCACTTTGCACTTCAATGCCTTTAATTACCAACACAGGAGAAAAGGAGCTGTGTGTCGATCAGATGTATAAGTTATTTAGAGTTGTTTGACTAGACCGTATGACATGATACGACACAGTAACTAATCTATGATGTCATTTTTTGATATATACTTCTTTATATACATGTCTCCTCATATACTTTATATAATATCATTACCTCACAGCCTCCAGCTTTTGCAAAATATTGTGGAAATATTATGGAAGAAGCCCATATATGAATTCAAACATGCCCTTCAAATGTTTGAGTAAGCACCTAGTGAGCTCATGTTAGCCAGCTGGCTAACAAAATATTTGGAAATCCATGCACATGCAAGAATGCCAATGACTCTGTCTTGCTGCTTGAAGATCTTAATATATAGAGTCAAAGATGTGTCCATTGTTCTGTCTATACTCTTTGTCATGCCCACTCAGATATCCCATCATCAAGTATATATGCATTCAGTGATGCACCCACATCTCCATACATTAACGTAAAGACTCACATTTTGTAGGCAGACTCTGTAAGTGCACACTGTTAGGAGCCATTGACACTGACACACAACACCCCAAATCTGTAATGCAACACGCATGCATGCATATCTATTGCTGTTGCAGCATCTTTGTTAGTATTCCTGTTCTTGTTCACTTGTGATGGAATTGCTGCCCTGTTTTTGGCAAGTTCACATTCCAGAGAAATAAATCTTCACTATATCTCAGAAGTAATTTTTAAAATGGAAACTGCACAGTTACTATAGGCCTCACAAAAGCTGTGATGTGCAATATTGCTATGCAGTGGATCTCATTAGTTTCATTGTTTTAGGTTTCTGTTTATATTTTCCTAGTCCAAACGGAACAGAGCTAGTAAGGCATATATGTAGTTTCAGCTGAGGATATGACATCAGTTGTGGGGAAAGGAAGGGTTTTTCATTGCAACTGCAATTTGCTTTGCGGATAAATAGCTTCTTAGTCTGAAATAATTGTAGTAACTGTGTCCCTCTTTGTCTTTCTGTTTCAGGTACGGCGCCCAGCCATTGAGTCTGAGTAAATTTGTACCGCATCTGTGTGCACTAACAGGAGACCAGAACCCTCAAGTATGAATTTGTTTTTTTGTATTTGTATCAGTTTTCCATGTTTTTATTTGTACTGGTGTTGTAATTCTATATTTATGAATATTTAGTGGAGTGGGAGCTGCTGCTGGGAACCAGATCATCCAGTGAGAGCAGGATTAAGAGGAGTAAGAAAGTGAGTTTGTAGTTTGTGGGAGGGTTTAAAATTTATAGGGAAGAAACATCATCAGGTGACTAGCAGGTCTTGAGGATGAGATCTAATCTTTAGCTAAAACTTTCAGTAGGAATCAGTAAAGTAGCCGAGAAAGCTGGAATGTGTGCAGGTCTGGGTATGTTTGTGACGTTTGATCATTTTATATTGGAGTCTGCGAGTATTTGCAAGTGTGTGTATCCTGCAGGTACGGGAGACCGCTGTAACAGCTCTGGTTGAGGTGTATCGGCATGTAGGCGAACGAGTGAGGGCAGACCTGGGCAAGAGAGGACTGCCAGCTGCACGGTCAGTCTGTTTCACTCACATGCACACACTTATGCTCTTTTCTCTCAAATCTACATTAACATAAAGTCTCAGAAATGCATAGAAAAACAGTCTGTTACATTTACATATGTCATGTCGGGTTCAGTCAGCAACAGCACATTATAGTAGAAATGCATGTATTTAAACAAAGCATTATCTTCAAATAGTGAGATCTACAGCAGATTTACCATCATCTTGGTACCTTTTTACTTTGTGTGATTTGCATCTCTTACTGCCACACCTTCTGTTACTTCTTTTTACATTAAATATTGTATTTATAGTCCAGTGTTTTAAGGATAATCCAGTAAACCCATTTCCACCACTACTGTCAGCTTGGTCGCTGACAAATACTAAGATTTTTATGATGTAAATTTAGCCTCCAGCCATACCACACTTGGAAAACTTGATCTACATAATAAAAATTGGGGCATGACTAACAACAAACCTTTCTTTGCAAAGCATTTAGGTCAGGTCCGACCGAACTATGGGACTAGATAGTATTCAGTCTACATCGCCTCTTAATGCAAATAGCAAAAAGTAATAGCCAGAAGTCAGGAGAATCTTCTTTTGTGACCAGGAGGAAGTAGAAAGAATGGGGACATTTGCACAAGCAGCTGATGGTTAAATAAAGCTCAGTTGGCCCAAAACGAAGTCGTGCTCTTGCTAAGAAGACAGCAGCGTTAAAATGTGACTAACGAGATTATAGTGTGCGAAACAAGAAGAGTAGCGATTACAGCATGAATGCGTTAGTTACATGTCACATATGCACTACATCACATCCAGCTGATGTTGGTATACCCGAGAAATAGCTAGTTCAATAATGGAGAAGGACCACCAGTGAGCAGATTATTTGATTTCGACACAGCACAGACCCTGACAATGGGCCTCACGTATCAGACTTGTAGTAACATTGTGTGGAAATGTTTGTGTAAACCAAACCAAGCTAAAAATATCCGCCAGATATACAAAAGTTTCTGAGACACTGATTTTCTTTTGTGTGTGTGTGTGTGTGTGTGTGTGTGTGTGTGTGTATGTGTATATGTACTTGCGTGTGTATGTTGATGAATGCCAATCACCTGTAAATTACAAAGTGCATGCACAACACAGCTAATTTGCATGTAGTGATGCCCACAAAACTGCATAAAAGTTGCACAGACAGCTGCAAGAGTGAGATTTTTGATTTAGGGAAAGCTTAAAAAATAGAAGTGGAAATTTTTTGACTCAAAATTAAAGATCAGAGTAATGCCTGGAAAACAGAAGTGGAAATTAGTTTGACTTATTACTATGCCAATAGAAATATTTAATAATATTTAATATTAATAATAAAAAGAGAGCGCTAAATCTTCTGTCAGCTGAGGTGTGTGTTTGCGGTTTACGGCTGTGCGCAGACAGACCGTCCCGTCCTCCATTTACACGGCACTGTTTTTTTAATCATATTTGAAAGTTTAGTTTTATTTGTCTTATTTTATGGGTTTGTCATGGCTCATTTTTCATATTCATTGATGAATGCCAATAATATTAAACAAGTGGTTGTCATGAAATGTTCTCAGTGGTACTCTTAGTCCCTGACCTAATGAACCAGCATGAGGATGTGTTTTTGATAAAGATTCCACAGCACTTCTATAGGTCGCTCTGGATAAGACCGTCTGCTAAACGCCGTCAACTTAATAAAATTAAGTAATTTAACCTCAGCAGTGTATTCCATATTTAAAAGTGCAGTAATTCATGCAGATTATATGATTTGAAGTTGATCAAGGTGAGATTTGCGTTAGTTAGTCTTTTTTTATGCCTAAATTTACACCCAGAAGCAGGAGCAGAATAAAGTAGAATACGCTCATACTAACGATTTACGCACAATTCCGTTCATATTCAGCTTGATAAATGAGGCCTGTGGTTAGTGGTAGTGTGTGGCACAGGTAGAAGTATCAGCAGTGTTGCTAGGAATTTAGAGCACCTCAATGTCACTGCTCGGTTAAAACAAAAATATCCAGCCAGCAGCAGTGGAAACTGGCACTGTCGAAGGAGTAGAGGGTAATTAGCACAAATTGTATATTTGGAGGCCATAGACTCTAACAATATATCTACGAGGTAGACTAACAGGATCAGTGTATCTAACATTAATAAAGCTGTATTATTGCTGTGCTGTGAATGGTCCACTACATAACATCAGATCAGCCGTAGTCTTATGCTGCGTTCAAGGTGCGTTGTTTTTTTTTGTTGTTGTTTTTTTTCTTTTTTCTACATAAAACACAAACTTTCTCATGCCTGCTGTAATGCATGCCTGCTGTGGTGCTTTAGTGCTCACTTACAGAAATGCCACAGGCGGTTTGGAAGGTTTCCTACAGCTGTTTAATGTTTTTTTGAGGTTTTTAACATTGTGGAATGGTGTGTAATGCTAGTAGGTTTTTTTTTTGTCCCTTTTCATCCCAAAATGTTGCAGTTGGATGTGCCCCCATTATTTTGAGTGTATGGTGCACAAAGTTAAGCTGAGCTTTTTAAGACTACCACGTAATGCTTTAGCTATTTTTGATTTTTTTTTGTGTGTGTGTGTGTGATGACTGCAGACGGACACTTTTGTTATATTTATGTGCGTGCAGTGTTCATGAACACTATACACTGCGCTATTCTGTTTGTCTTGAACAATGTAGCTGGTCAAGAACACTGAGGATTTAGTGAAGTGGTGAAGTGTTTTTGAGATAATGTAATTTATTCATGAGGCTTGGACTAATAGACTGGACATGGCACATATTGAAGTGTGGAATTTCCTAACAGGGCACTTTTGTCTGAAAACAATCCTAATTTCAAACCCATTTCTCCTACTTTAACAATGGTCATCTTTTACAGTTATGATAATAATACACACCATATCTGCTTTACCCCAAATAACATTACATAAATCTGGCACGTTATGTTAGAGCTCTATCCGGCTGTGACATTTGGGAACATGTGTATGTCTGTGTTTTTGTCCTGCGCCATTTCCGTTGGAATTCTGCTGCATCATGTCCTACTAGTATGGTTGTGTCCTATTATCCAGGGAATGAAGGAGAGTGCATGTGAATGCTATAATACTCCATGTTTCATGGAGTGTGTGAGAATTAGACTGAAACTAGGCCGTAGGGGAAAACGTGCAGATAACTGAGGAGGAGAGGAAACATCTTGTTGACATGGTTACAGACTGAAAGGCTGGACTTATAGAATGTGCCAATCAAAACGAGAGTAAGGTCGAATGACGTGGACAGACTGAAGGAAGCTGAAGGAGGGATGAAGGACAGTATGAGACAGGGGGTGTGTTTTGTGTGTGTATGTGTGTGTGTGTGTGTGTGTGTGTGTGCTGGGGGAGGGGCAGGTTCATTCGTCTCGTCTCCAAGCTGCTGTCCCCTCCCACTGGTGTGTGTTCCAATGAGGAGGCTATGTAAAGGGGAACCGAATCCCTTGGCTGTCACACACATACTGCTATGCAGTTTCTCTGTCCTGAGCACACGCTTGTGCAGGGCACTTGGTAGGAGTTTGCTGCTTTCTTAACCCTCTTCACATACAGAGCAAGATCAAGATGCCTGTGCAGGTGGGTGGGATCATTTTTGCTCCCTGACCCTTTTTAAAACCCTTTCGTTATGCTTTTCTTCATGTTTCCATTGCTGTTTTTGCTGTAGCGAGCGGCTTTAGGGTTGTTTCTTGTCCCCCTAAGAGGCTTCCTGTTCGCTTTCTGTCTGTCTCCACACCATTTTGGAGACAAAGGGAAAGAATTATACAGGGGCTGCACTGAATAGGAATGGGAGAACCGTCTGTGACTGTGTGCATGCGCGGTTTGCATTTCTGCGTATGCGAGGATAACATGGCTGATCCGTATCGACTGAGCATTTAAACAGACGTGTGCTCAGTCCCTCAGCACACCCTTGCAGGCATAAGCATGGAGTTGCACACTGTGTGCAGAAACTCCTCCAGGCTATCAATAACATTTCTTTCTTACATTTTGCTTGAGTTTTCTGTTTTAATGTGGGCTAGCTACTGCATGCATTATTGTCTGTTTTTTGGGTCTTTTTGCCAACAGTGGCCATTTGTAGCTTTGAGTAATGCAGTGAATGATTTATTATCGTCTGAAGCTTTCGCCCTACTTCCATTGGTTGAATGCGCTCTCTTTAAATGCATTTATAAATATTATAAATGTAGTTCTGCTGTTGTTGATGCAATGTCAATTTTCGGAATATGTTTAGTGCATAGTACACGCATTGAGGCATAACTCTAGCATGCTGTGGACATCCATTTCTCAAAAAAAAGATTTTTCTAGACATGAACAATATAACAATTTGGCGCTATACACATACTGAATGCCATAAATCTGTGACTGTTCAAATACAATGAAAAATAATCTGACAATTTACATTTACATTTACATTTACGGCATTTGGCAGACGCCCTTATCCAGAGCGACTTACAATAGTGCTTTGAAGTCTATCAAAAATACATCCTGATACCGGCTTGCTAGGTCACAAACTAGGAATACCATCAGCCCAAGACAATTTAATTAAAATGCCTGAGTTTTGTGGAATATTGTATGTTGATATAATGAAAGAGCATCTTGTTAGGCAGCATGGATGGATTTCTGCCTGATACATGAGAAGCTATATGTAGAAGCTAGTTTAGCTTATATTTCAGCAGTGGTTCAGTTCACCAGCTGATTTAAATAGACAGTAGCTTCACACAGCAGTTATTAGTCTAACTACTTTCCATAAGTAGCCTATGGTCAACCGAGTGTATTCAAATATTGTGACGCTATATTTTTAAGAGCATGTAATTAGAGAACTTGTCCAAAACTCATTGTTTTATCTTGACCAAGGGACACATTTATCGTGAGGTTTGTTATGATTACATTTTTATTAGCATCAACAGAGATTCAGTAGCGAGTGCAGCCTACCACTCTCGGTTTTGTTGCGCAGCAGATGCACAACATCCTGGAGATGGGTGCTGTGGCTGTGACTACGGTGTCTTGAAACTGTAAATGTCT
>CM040997.1:11747017-11806315 GCA_022985145.1 Pangasius djambal
TTTTTTTTTTTTTTTTTTTTTTTGGTTGTGGCCTGAAAATGGCACTGCTTTAAAATGTGTGTTTGTAGGTTAAATCTCGATGTACCACAACTTTTACCATTTGTGTGTACATTTTGTGCTTTTCCTGTGGATGAGCTCACTTCCTGATGAGCAGATCAGATTAAATTGCTAGTTAGAGCACAGCTTGCAGAGCTCGAGCCTTAAACACCCCAACATGCGCTACGTCACAACACATGCACCATCACGGAGCAGTGTGCATCACAGACTCCTCTCTAACAGGGTTTTGGCTTGATGGTATTCATAGACCCTGACCTATTTGCACTAGCATGAGGATATGTTTTTGATGGAGTCTACAATGCTCTTGTGTAAATTGTCTGGATTAGTGCATCTGCTAATTTCTGTAAATGTGTGCTGGCATTTTATGAACTAGATGCCGGTAGTATTCCTGGCCATTACTGACAGTTACGCTTTATATATTCTTAAAATGTGGCCAGTGCTTGAATTTTACATTAACTATGCATTTTCAGCAAAGGATTGTTTCAAGCTGTTTTCTCTTTGTGTTGTTTAGAAAGAGTTTTCTTGCTGCTTCACTGCTTATAATATTTCATTTTGGTCTTTCAGTATTTATTCATACTGATCATGCAAGTTATTCTTAAATACAGTTTTCAGGACCAGCAAAATCAACCAAGTTGTGAAATCCACACTGCTTTTGAATTGAATCCCAATTCCATGAGGCATATGGACTCCCGCTGTTGTCATAGAAACAGCCTTTGGAGACGTGCCAGCTTCCCCGCCCCTGCTCTTTTCTCCTTTTCTTTTTCTCCTCTTCACCCAATACCCACTTTCTCAGCCCCTCACCTCCTTTAATCTCTCTCTTCCGCTCTCTTGTTTATCCTTTTTTCGTGATTCGCGTTTCTTTATTTGGTTTGTTTGGACACGCCCTTCTGGGCAGACAAAGGTGGATTATGCTAGTATGCTAATAATGCTAATGCCACAGCTTGAAACACAGAGGTCTTTCATGGCCTGGTAGAAGGATCAGCATTAGTAATGTTGACAGCCTCTGACCTAGAATTGGGGTCACATCTCTCCTCTCTGCCAAACACACACACACACACACACACACACACTTATATAGAGCATGTCTCATCTGTAGGGGTGTGGCTGGCCTTTTCAGCCTTCCCCATTATTATCCCACTTGTCGAGGACACACTCTTCTCTGCTTGTTGTCGAATGTGTGTGTTGGCTTACTAAGACAGCAATGCTATATTAATGCATTATTGCTAATTAGCTTAGCTTCTCCAGACAAAATGAGCTCGTTTATATTCACTGAGCATCCTTCAATCTTCAAGCTTACTGGCTGGTAAAAGGTGATGTCATCACTCTTCTGATTGGTTCTTTGAACATCATGTGAAGGAGGAGTTGTGGGGCATGAGGAAGGGAGGAGGCTGAGGGAGAGAAAGGAGTAAAGGTGAGAGAGAGAGAGAGAGAGAGAGAGAGAGAGAGAGTGCAATCGAAGATGCTAACGGACTGTAGGGTGGAGGTTCCTCTGGATCCTGCTACGTTTCCCTCACACTTTTTGTCACCGAGTGACCTGCTGCCATGTGAGCGTTGGTTTCGGCGTTGATACGAGGGAGAGAGGGTGCAAGACCGCTGTCAGGCATGAGGCGCCTCATCTGTAAAAGCATCTGTGACTGTAAGTGTTCCTATGATGCACTATCAGAGTGCATCTGTGTGTGCGAGAGTATATGGGAGTAGTGAAACCCTGCGTGTGTATCGATCGTGGAATAGGGTGTTGTCCAGCAATTGTTGCCATGGAGAACAGAACGCTGGTTGTTCGAGCTCTTGGATGTCTGCATTCCGCTATCCGCGTGTTTGCTTCGCACAGCCGGAGTGTGTAGGCGTGTGGGGGATGTTTGAGATGTAGCAGCAGTCCTCTTTGTTTAGCTCACTGTGATTGAGTGTGGACTGTAAATTGTAAGCTGGAATTGTGCAGATGTGTGATAGATTGGCTTTAATGAGGGTCTGAGCTAGAAATTGACCATGACCGTTCTGGGCTCTGTCTGTTTCAGGACTATTAGACTCGGGTCTGGGAGGGCCGCATCCATTCAGAGATTTGTGTGTTTCTTCCTTTAATGCACCAAATTAATATCATGAAGGCCTCAATAATTAGCTGAATCAAGGTTGAATCAAGTGTGTTAAATGAGGTAGATTATGAACTCTGCAGTGGAGTTTGACCCGCCTTGTCTGTTTGCTCAAAATAATCAAGACTGGTTTCCGGTTTATCATTTTGTTTATTATATTTTCAAAAGAGATATTAATTAGAAAACAGAGTAGGCTCTGCTGCTTCATTTACTGCTACATATTATGATTGCAGTATGCATTGCAGCATAGTAAAACAGAACCTGTGATACATCGGTGATGAAGAACAGCCTTAGGGGTGGACAAATAACAAATTTAACCCACCAGGAAAGTAAAAGCTCCAGTGTGTTTGCCCAGTCCCATGTTTTGGTTGCCTGGGAACCTAACTGACTAGGCTTAAAAGTTGGTAGCTAATGTAATGTTACTTTAAGGCAAGCTAGTTAAGTGCATTAATATAGACTAAGGGTTAACAAACTTGATTCCCGGGGAGAGGATGACTCTGTGTAGCCCCTATCATAGATAGATTGCCCCTGTCTCTTCCAACAAAGTTTCTGATGTAGCACATCATGTTTGAGCCCTTGGAATAAAATATCAGCAAATTGATGGCCAACATTTTGGCTATGCATTGCGGTGTTCTGTTCTCTCATCACACACAAAAGATATCATCGATGTCTGGTGGGAGTGTTTGCCTGTATAACAGCTTTACACTGCATTTTCTTTTGCTCAGCTTTGTTGGTGTTTTCACATACCTGCATATTCCTGATCCTGAAAAGATTGTTGTTTGTGCACGCTAATTAATATGCATAATAAAATTCCACCATCAACCGGATTGCACTTCAGCCAGTGTGCACACTGTAGTTACAGCATCAATGTGTATCACACCACGGTGAAGTGGACTACATTTAAACATAAATACCAAATGGAAAATTTTGTTTTGTGTAAATCAGTAGGGAGTCGGATTGGTTTTTCCAACCCTAATGGCTCGGATACAAACTCTGCTTCTCCCGGGCGCCCAGGCTACTGATTGTCCATACTTGAGCCTGTATTGACTGAATTTTAGATAATGTTAGTGCCACATTATATTGAAACATCTGCCGAAATCTGGAACCACAGCGATTGATCATAAACACAATAATTAATTATGGCTTAATCGCTCGTTTGCATGTTTCATCTGATCATGTAATGGCATTGTTATTGAGGCTTTATAAGGCCCTGTTGGAGCATTGTCTAGTTTTGGTTTAGATTCTAGCCTACTTCAAGTTTTAAATGTTTATGACCAGTATATTAATTTCCTCTTTTTCTTTCAGATCGTAGCTTTGATGACGATGACTCGGTGGATGGTAGCCGGCCCTCGTCAGCCCAGGCAGCTTTCAAAGTCCCCAAAGTGCCGAAGAAACCTGCAGATTCAGCCAGCAGCTCCAGAAGACCCAGTGCTACTGGAGCCACCAAAATGAGTGAGTACTTAAGTCACACTCGTACACAGAAAAGTCCTCAAGGAATTGAGGAGTTGGCGGACTTCACCAGTGGTCAAGCTAGCATGGGAATTACATGGCTGTCATGAAGGGGCAGGTAGCCCAGGGTCCCTATGCGAGGTCCTTTAGCAAAGCCCCTAATCTCACACTGTGCAAAGTCTGGCCTGTGATTTAAGCCTGCTTTCCAGATTATGAGAAAAAGCCATTTGTACTTCTGGAACAGGTTACACAAACTCTACAGCACTAGTTGTTATCTTTCCTGTAAAGCCTGCCTGAAGATTAAGGATAAATTGTACCAGAAGAAAATTTCTTGCTTAAAAGTAGAAAACATGCCTTATGCAGCCTCTTAATTGCCTTTCCTAACATATTAAAGAAACCGAGTTCCTCCACCATACACAGTAGCATGCCAGGTCACCTTAAAGTTTATTGTACAATAATACTTGTATATGCTCTAAACTCAGCATTCTAAAAATCTCTGCTTGTAAGTATTTTTATATAATCCTAGTTTAGATACCTCTCACACCCCCATTCAGCCCTGCAATTATTTTTAAATCTTGTAAAAATCTGTCAAATTTAACGTGTGCCTTTTTTTTTTTATTTTATTTTTTAATTATTTATTTATTTATTTATTTATTTTAAAGTAAATCATTTCTAACGAATGTGGGTGTGTCATTATGCGGTTAGTTTATTTAATAGGGAATGTGTGTTTAGTCCTAACCTAACCACCAGGCTGTGTCTGTCTTAGTCATGTGTTTATTCTGCAGTGCCTCAGTAGAAAGAGCTACAGAAATCCTGGACGAAAGCCGATAGTCTGTGGCTTTGATGCACTTTTACTGTAACTGTGTGCCTGGGGTTCAGCCGATTGCATATGTGCAGAGCTGCAAGTGGTGCCTGGCAGTGTGCTCTAGAGCTGCTTCAGTGGGCAATAATCATGTTCCAGATAACACTGAAGGTTTAATAGAGAGAGCTAGAACAGAATGTATCTCAGGAAAGTACAGAAGAATTTTTTTTCCTCCTCACTTGGCTGACTAGGTTTGTCCAAACTGACTTACAACTAAGCAGCTGAGGGTTAAAGTTCTTGCTCAAGGACCTAAGTGTGACAGCTTGGTGGTGCTGGGATTTAAACTCGTGACCGTCCAATCAGTAGCCCGAAGCCTTAACCACCAAGTTCCAGAAAGAGATGATTGAGGAGATGAGTTGGAAGTCAACCTCCTGGTTCTTATTTCGGAAAGCAGTTAGTTAAATTCACCTCATGAATCAAGTAAATCTCTGATTGAATCAGAGTGCTAAGGATCAAATGGCATATGGACTTTTTTTTTTTTTTTTTTTTGCTGTCCAGACTTTTAGATGAATCATTCCTCTTTTTTCTTTCCTACTATGCAAGGAAACTTCAGGACACAACAGGATTTAGGTCTGAAGCCTGAAGTGCTTTTAGTCTACTGCTTTAGAATAAATTTACTCCGCAGCTGCGGACACTGAATAAAGCTTGATGGGTTTTTATCATTGAAGATGGGATCAGCAGTGTTTACCTGAGAGCACTGTTGCTAATATTTGACTCTTCTCACATTCCATCAGATATGAATAAAATATCTTTAGAGAAGATTTGTGTCTCTGTGGAATCAAAAAAAATAACGTGGACCTAAAATATTGTTTAACCCCCCCCAGGTTTTTTTCCCCCTAACATCACAGAATCCATATTTATTCAGTGATATTGTATAAAATGTATTCAGTACTTTCTTATTGAGATTGAAAGTATAAGTCCTTGTTATGAAGATATTCTTATTGTATAGTGTGACCATCATGATAAAAGGCTCATTCAGCGTTTGAATTTGTAGTGGCCATTACAAACGCGGTGGTGGCGGCGTTATTGAAAAATATCATATAGCTGTGGGGAAATGTGGTAAATATAAACCTATAACAACTGATATTTTTATAACAGCCAAAATGTTTCAAATGCAGAGTGCAGTTTCAAAAATTCTTGACGAACCGAATTCTGAATTTAAATAGACCCTGTATGAGATCCAGTCCACACCTCCTTTATAGCAGGATTAGTATTAGTGGTGTTGTGCTAGAACAGTGTGCTGTAAATTGAGGTCAAAGGAGAGTTCAGGATATTCCTGCCCAGCTGCTCTTCTCTGACTGGTATATGAAGTGCCTGGCGGAAAAGTGCCACAGTGACTGCTTTGGCCAGCTGCCTGCATACTTGTGATTGTTAACACGTGTGGTATACAGTATATCTAGACTTGATAGAGAGTACATTTTCACTTACTGCGAGTGATTAGTGTGGAGTATAATATCAGCTTTGGTAATTTTGGTCGTTTGTTCTGTCCAGTGGGTTTTGATCTTTCTGAACATGGTTTAAACCCCTACACCATGCTGTACCTGATGTACAGCAAATGATTTTGAGCCTCAGGTCTTTTAGTCTGAGTTTGCAGTATCCGCTATTGGCACTGATGTTTATGCTGAAACTCAGTTGCTTGCTCTGCATTTCATTCAGGATGAGAAGGCCTACGTAAACTTCCCCCACACAGAATTTGCTCTGGTTTGATGACCAAGCCTCTTCAACTGACGTTTGTTGATCACCCACTCTTTAGTTCGTCACGGTGTCTCAGCTGCCCATCACATGCCCACTCAGGAGTTGTTGCCCCTTGGGACCTGAGATTGACAGCTCTATAATGCACAGACAGGATGTCCATTATGACTGAAAGCTGTGCATGTCTCTGGTATGTGTGTGGCACATGTGCATTAGAAGTGCTTGATAAAAGCACTTTTTTTTTTAAAAATCGTGTTATTTTAAATCAAATTTGGAACTAGTAAGCCTTAATTTCAAATATTTCAGCCCAGAGATCATAACACAATGCAGTAAGGTAATGACAATGACCTCCATTTCCAAATGTAACGCACAGAACAGAGGGAACCCCTCTCTTGGCCTTGCAGGGGTTTCCATAGGAACACTTCAGTGTGCTCAGTTGCTATGGAAACAGCCGCAACCGTCACTCACCTCTCTCTGAGGAGGCACAGTTCAAAATGAGTTTTCCTCTCCAGAACGTTTAATTGTGCAGAAGTGGAGAGAAAGTTTAGATATAATCATAATTCTCTGTTGAACGATTCTGTATTTACATTTTTGATTAAAAATACACTCAAATATATTAAGTCTAGTATAAAATTATGATGGATGAAAAGACCAGTTCTCATACATAGGCTTAGAAATAAAAAATGTGAGCTTCATGTTGTATTATGATAACATTATGGTACCATCAGTTGAAACGGATAGAATTGTGAGATGCTGTTAGAACACAGTCAGACATCCTGGCTGTTAAACATCCTGTTTTAAAAAAACCTGTTTAAAAAAAAAAAAAAAAGATAAAATGAGAATCTGACAGATGCCCTCTCTACAGGTGTGTCTAAAGAGGGAGCTGGAGCTGTAGATGAGGAGGACTTCATTAAAGCATTCACAGATGTCCCCACTGTTCAGGTAAGAGACAGACGTGCGCACAGACATTACTTTATCTTAACTGTAAAATGATGTGTCTAAAGGTGCCTGGTGTAAGTGACACTCTTTTGTCCTTCATCCTGTAGATCTACTCCACACGTGATCTGGAGGATAATCTGAACAAGATACGAGAGATTCTCTCTGATGATAAACATGACTGGGATCAGAGAGCTAATGCAGTGAGTGTTTCCTACTTGCATACACTGTCAAGATATTTGCTCATTACAAGAATACAAAGACTTGCGCGCGCACACACACACACACACACACACACAGGCATCTACTCTTGGGCTGTCCTGTTGACTGACGCATCATTTTTATCTTGCGTTCACATCCAATTATAATTCTGTAGCATTATAAGGCAGGTTTAAGTGCTAATTATTGAATATCCATATGAGAGAGGGAGGGAATATTCAGTTAACTGTTAGGAGAGGGAGCAAAATGTCTTTATTGCGGGAATAATTAACGGGCCTGAAGCCGTACTTTAACAGCAAACACTGGAGTTGGTTTAAAATTCAGGTTCAGGAATGAAAATCTGTTTCAGTGAAAGAAATTTGTGATGAAATTGGGAATGCATGTTTATAATACTCTGATCAATACAAAAATCCGCAAGTTATAGTCTATTTATTTACTAAACCAGTGAATGGGGGGGACAGAAAGGAAGAATGCAGCATCCATCTTAAAAGGAAAAGCGAGTATCTGCAGTGTGTCATGCATGCAGCGTCCCCACTGGGCTTAATCGGCAAACCTGTGGTTCCTGATCTGTGCCGTTATACATAGACTTTTAAGGTAGTTGTACTGGACTTCCTCGGAAACGTATCTTTATCCCATACGTTTCACATCTGTCCGCCTGCTCCTGCCTGCATGAGAGTAAAATCCATCCGCTCCCAAGTCCTTTTCAGTCCTGATGCACACTTCTGATCACGACAGTGCTGCTATCTGAAGATCCGAGAGATTCTCTGATGATAAACACGACTCTGATCAGAGATCAGGTCAGAATATTGCCATATTTTCCGTTTTTCCTTTTCATATTTTCTCACTGACTTATGGAATACTGGTGCCCTAAATGGTTAACCAGGCATTTGTATACCTTTGCATACCTGTAATAAGCACACACACCACACACTGTAATTGTAACGGGATCAGATCAGGCAGAGCATCTCCAGAAGAAGTCTGGCTTGCATGGTGATCGGAATCTCAGGCAGGTATAAACACAGTCTGTAAAGTGTATAGAGAAAGTAGCTGACTACATATTGCATTGTTAAAAAAATACTCCTATCCTATAACAAAGGCACCAGCTTTTCTTTTTTTTTTTTTTTTTGGGTATTATAAAATGATTTCTGATAAACCCCAACCATAGCTAGCGTATTTACGTATTGCACAGAAGTGCTGAGATCCAGGAAGTCATGTAAAAAAATACATGCCGGGTGTAAGAGCAAGATCAGCATGTCATCTTATGATTACATGCATGTTGCATAAATCCTAATTTATTCGCTGACATTTCTCAATCTATAATCTCTGTTTCGCCCTTATCACG
This sequence comes from Pangasius djambal, assembly GCA_022985145.1. Taxonomy (NCBI): domain Eukaryota; kingdom Metazoa; phylum Chordata; class Actinopteri; order Siluriformes; family Pangasiidae; genus Pangasius; species Pangasius djambal. The sequence continues at coordinate 11,755,659 of CM040997.1, forward strand.
TAAACTAAAAAAAATCCAGGAGATAAAGGTTAAAAACTTGCTATCGCCCGATGATCTGCTATACCCTTAAGACATCTGCACCACTCGAGAGTCCCTACAGATGGCATGTTAAAGCTGGGTGTAAATTGAGTCTATGAGGATTGCAATGCCGGTGCCCTGCTTTTGAACTCATCATGTTTGTGCATGTTTATGAATGACTTGCGTCTGTGCGCTCCCATTCCTTTGAATGTTAAAGATTTAAATCTTTCCTGGGTTTTATTGAATCTGCTACTTGCATGGTAATGTAATCTACAGTGTTAAGGTAGCTTCTTCTCTATGGTCCAGAGCAAAAGCAAGTGAGACATGAGGACTTTTTCCACACAGGGTTTTTTTTCCCCTCTTCCCCTCTATGAGACAACCTTAAGCATGGTATAAGTTTCAGATTTCCCACAAGGCTATAGTACTGACTGAAATCCTTACTCTGAGGTGTAAAATACTTTCACACATTTCCGTATAAGCCTAACTGTCTGCTGTGACTGCACTTGTATGTTAACCGAACTCTCTCTTTCATATCAGTTGAAGAAGATCCGATCTCTGCTGGTCGCAGGGGCAAAAAACCACGACTGTTTCTACCAGCACCTGCGTCTGCTGGATGGAGCGTTTAAGCTTTCGGCTAAAGACCTGCGATCTCAGGTGGTGCGAGAGGCCTGCATCACTGTGGCGTGAGTGACAGACAGAAAGACTTTATTTCAGAGCATCAGATCTACTCAGCCTGTTGAGATCATGTTTCACTTAGTCACCTAATTAAGGGGTTGGAAATAAGTGGCAGCATAAGGAAGTGCAAGGCAATTCATTTTCTTAAATGTACCAAGCTAGAAGAAGCATGTTGAATAAGATTAGTGAACTTTTTTTTTTTTTTTTTCTCTCACATTCTGATTTGTCAGCTATGTTTTGTGTAATTATTTTGTTGTTGTTGTTGTCTATAGGCACCTGTCCACAGTGTTGGGGAATAGATTTGACCATGGAGCAGAGGCCATCGTTCCTGTGTTGTTTAATCTTATTCCCAACTGTGCAAAAGTAATGGCAACCTCTGGCACAGCAGCAATTCGCATCATTATACGGGTGAGGAACCCTCAGTGTTAATGGGTGTAAACGTGTTTGATAAGTGTGTGAGTTCATTTAATACGTAAGGAATAAAACACTGCTCATGTGATGTGGCCTGACATGAAGCGGGCGGCTGTTACCACCCGAAAGTTGATTATTTTCCAATAGCAGCACTTTCATATGTGTTTTATTCGTCTTTTACGGCAGAAATTTTCTTAATGTATTAGAGAATGCCATGTCATACATTTAACCATTTTTATAATTACATTTAATGTTGTGAAACCTCACTGAGACAAGTTAGTTCCTGTTATCACTTTATGGCAGCTATAAACAGTTGTTCCCCCACTAGCCTCTCTTTGTTTCTTCTATATTCAAGTTAATAAGACAGAAAAAATGCAGCTTGTCATGTTATCGAGAAACAGGAAAACACAGCACCCCTTAGCGGAATACTTACAAAGTGCTGACACTGATGACTCCTTCCATCAATGTTAAATAAACTTCTATTATTAAGCTTAGATTATATGGAGCATCTGCCATATAAGTCCCTTCTAATTACTTATTATAGAGACCATAATATTAAATTGAGCTAAAATTATGATAAAATTAATATAAACCTGTGATTCTGATTACAGCTGACAGGACTGTCAGAGATGCTGTTATAGAATATTAGTCAACTTCTGACCAATCAGAAATGGGAATTTTATATGTGGTGTTAAATAATTTAAGGATTTTATCATGCCCAAAGACAACACGAGAGTATTAGCAGAGCAAATACAAACGTTACAGTGTCTATGAGAAAATATAAAGAAAAATGCAGGAAAACATAATAAAATTAAAAGGAAATAACATAAAGCAAAACAGATATAAACTGTTAGAGCATATACAGTAACAGCATGTAAATTAAAGCAGTCAAGCTTATGAAAGAATTCTTGTAGGATTTGATGGAGCTTGACTGTTTGCATGTTTTGTGTCGGCAGCATACACACGTGCCGCGGCTGATTCCTCTCATCACGGGAAACTGCACTTCAAAATCTGTGGCTGTAAGGAGGTGAGACAGCAGCCGCACCACTCAACACCAATCGTGTGCTAAACACTAATCATGTGCAATTACCTCATTACTGACACTCACTCCTCTTTAGACGCTGTTATGAGTTCCTGGATCTGCTACTGCAGGAGTGGCAGACACACTCTCTGGAGAGGTATGAAGAAAAGTGGAACTAAAAGGATTTTTTTTTTGTTTCTGTAGCACTTCCTTATGCTCTCTGTCTCTCTCTCTGTCTCAGGCATGCAGCAGTTTTGGTGGACAGCATTAAGAAGGGAATCAGAGATGCTGACTCAGAGGCTCGAGTGGAGGCCAGAAAGTACGGGTAACTTCAATGAGTGTAAATGATCCACGTTTCCTGAGTTTGGTTTAATGTAGAAATATCGATCTGTCTCGCAGGGCCTACTGGGGGCTGCGGTCTCATTTCCCCACGGAGGCGGAGTCTCTGTATAACTCGTTAGAGTCGTCGTATCAGAAGACGCTTCAGTCGTGTCTAAAGAGCTCGGGCAGCGTGGCATCACTCCCACAGTCAGATCGCTCCTCCTCCAGCTCACAGGAAAGTCTCAAGTAAGAAGCACACACATACAGTACACTTCACCAAGCTTATCATTAGGCAGTCCTCCTGTGCACATTTAAAAACTGACCTAAACAGAAAAGAACTGAAATTAGGGTTTATTTTTCCAGTAATTTGAGAGAAAGTTGATACTGTGACAACAGTAAAAGCGTCATTACATTGCTCAAGAATACATTAACATGTGCTTGAATTAACTTTGTTCTTTTATCTGGACAATCGTTTGGTCAACCAGCAAATATTCGCTACAACAAAATTACTGATGAATAAGACAAGGGGTTCTCACATTTCAGCGAAGATAATGACCGTAATGAAAGAGCCTCACGGTGATGAACTTAAATTAAATTTGCGTTTTAACTAATGATGAAAATATGATGGTATGAGAACATAATTGTAAGGAATAATTTCCTCAATATTGACCACTAAATGGGTTTCTTTCTTTGTTCATGCTGTTTTTATGTTGTAAAAAAAAAAATGTATTGTTTGTCCTGGCACATTTTGTCCTGTTTTATTGCTCAACCTGCAAAAATGGCTCTTCTGACAGCACAAACATAGCACTAGCAAACTTTTCTGATCAATTATGTTGTTCTGCCTTCTTAGTCGGCCGTTGACTTCAAAATGGTCAGCTGCTCCAGGCAGAGGTGAGTTGTCTGTATGGGAATAAAAACTGTTGTGTCTTATTTTTCGTTATTTAATGCAGTTTGTGAGTATATCATATGAGTCATTTTTGTTTTTTCGAAAATATGTGCTTGTTCCTCAGTTCCAGCCAGCTCCAAGTCATCAGGCTCACCAAGTTCCCTGCAGCGATCTCGGAGTGATGTGGATGTAAATGCAGCAGCCAGTGCTAAGGCCAGACATAGTGGACAGGCAGGAGGAGCCGGCCGCCTTACTACGGCTCTACCCCCAGGCACCTATGCCTCACTAGGTACCTGCTCAGAAATACACAGGGCTCTTATTAGGACTGACACCGTACTTGGAACACTGAAAGCTGAAACACCCTTTCACCTCCCTCACAAACTTACACATCTCTCCTTTCGCTCTCTCGGAATATGTTCGTCAGTTTACTCCCTTACTTGGAATTAAGTGATGTGAAGTATGTCAGCGTTCTTTAAAATTGTGGGTGTGTGCATGTTTCTGAACTGTGTGTCTGTGTGTACACTCTTCTCTCTAACTGGTTTGCTGTGCTCCCCTCTCTCTCTCTCTCTCTCTCTCTCTCTCTTCTCTGGCTTAAAGATGATGCCTCTGATAAGGATGGTAAGATCATACCATAGATGTCCTGTCCACCCATCTGCTTTAGCTTATCTGTTCTTCCATTCTTTTTTTTTTTCTTTTTTTTTTTGGGGTCTCTCTTTGTGATGTTCATCTGTTTCACACTTTTAGCATTCATGTCCTCATGTTCTCCTGCTTTTTGGTGGACCTATACAGATCTGATTAGGAGACACACATGCATAAAACACACAGAGGTTCACGATCTATTTCTAATGGAAGACATTATATTCATAGCTGGACCTCTGTGTTACAGTTTAGTCTCGCAGCATTCACTGTACCGTCATCCTCCTCTCCTTGTGCTCCTTGTTTGTGCTGCGATGTTGCTGCACCCTGCTGGAGAGGAGCAGTACTGCAGACTCTAGCTTCACATTAATTGAGACTGTAATCGTGAATTACATTCAGCTGCTTAATCTGGAAGTCCTCCATTCATCTTTCTTTTTTCTAACGTTTCCTGTCTTGTGCCTACTTAAGCTTGGTGTTAATTGTCACTTAACCTGTTTCTCTAACACTAGATGCATCTGGCTGCCAGCAAGAGACTGTCATGATTTAAACAATGATTAAATTGATTGCTTTATTTTGTGTAGTTAATCGTGATTATTCACAATTATTTAGTTGGGCTAATTTGACCCCAAAGGAAACATTTTTACAACTTTGACTTGCTACTGTGCGAGTGCCCGGTAATTTCTTTGGATGTGTTCATGCATTGTCAAAAGTATTCTGCTGAGAGAGCTGGAGACATTTTCCATGCATCATGTGTACCTCTATTTTCAATACAGTCACAATCTAGTTGTCAGTATAACATGCGCTAGTACCGAGGTAATTATGGTTACTCATCAACCTTTAGTAGTGTGCATTTAAGATTCCAGTCACAATTTTAGCAAATAGCACATCAACATAACATAAGTAACATTGGCAGTGCTGTTATTTAGACGGGTACATGGCAGGATGAGTGATGTTCGAGTGATTTAAAGAGACAGAAACAAATTTGTATGTATTGGCTGGATTCTGTCAGAGACTGATGGCTTTGAAATGTAAATGTGTCTGTGCATTTCCAGGCCGACTACGTGCTAAGCAGCCGTTGTCAACTCCATCAGGAATGAGCAGCAGTCAGGTGGACTCAAGGGCCCGGAGCCGAACAAAGATGGTATCTCAGTCCCAGCGTAAGTATTTGCACATGCACTCCGCTGATAAAACACTCAAACACTGCATGAACACATGCACACATCTGATCACTCTTCCACATGAGTATACACTCAGTTGTCAGTTTATTCCATACACCTAACATGTATCAGTTATTGACTGTTATTGTTCATGGTATCAGGTAACACATAAGTGCACTTTGCTGAACGAAGTTTACAAATTGTCAGCTACACTCTGCCCCATTTGTCAGTGGAAAGGGATCGTCATATGACTACCAGATAATATTCAGCCTTCTCAGCACAGCTATTACACTGACATGGTAGTGAGTGCTGCGCTGGTAAAAGCAACAGCAGTGTGACTGGGGTCTTCAAGAACTGTGTACACTCCCTGGCCACTTCATTAGATCCACCTACCTTCTAAGTCTATCTTAAAGGTTTACAGTTGCCCTGTTTCACACTAGCGAGCAACAAGTCTGTCATGTAGTTTGCAGCTTGTCTCTTGTCGACAGGAGTAATGACTGCTACCGTTGTCTCTTGTGGTCATGCACTGGCTATTACAGCTTGTAATATGAGATGGCAGTAGACAAAATGTTGAGGCTCTCTTATAAAATTTATGTCAGTGCTACCTTTTTTTGAAATGTATTTTATATCATAGTTAAATTCAGAAAAATACAAGACCATGCAAATGCAGAAATAAATGCATGCAAATGCAGAACTAAACACAGGTAGTAACTAAGGACGCTTTCACACCTATTAATTCTGTTGCCGAGTACGAAATTATTACTTTTGGTTCGTTTGCTATTTGGTTTGGTCTGTTTTCTTACTGCACATAAATTACCAAAAAAAAAAAAATGCTTGGCTGAAGTGTGGGTAGAGCTGGACACACATGCATAAAAATGCTTCGTACATTGGTCAGAAATACAGTGACGGAAAAACAAATAAACAAACCCAAGCACAGAGAACACAGAGCCGTGCTCAGTATATTACTAGATAATTCTAGAAATGACTAGATTGAAATATTTTATGTATGGCATCCACCGTTTATATTCTCTTTTTATTCGTCAGTTCAAATCTCTTGAACACATCACATTTCCACAGCACTTAGCTCTGTCCTTTGGCTCAGGTTGCTCCTTTGGCTCTTTTTAGCAGCTCACATCTACAAAAAAAATAAATGTCGTCTGCAATCAAAAACACACCTGTTTGGGAAACTTGCTGTATTTGTGTGAACCACAACAAAGGGTCAGCTGCACCAGAATTCTGTTCAGACGGATTAAACGCTGCATATGTGAGAGCACCCTAAGGCTGAGAGAGTCTAGGGACAGGTTTCCAAGGATAATGCACAGCTAGCACTGTAGGATTGGTTTGAGGAATTCACTTTAACCCATCTTTTGATTTTGTCGCTTTACTGAATCATGTTTAAATAGCATGGAATTAAGAAAATCTCAATTCAGATATTGCTCGATGCTCAGTCATGTTTTAAAAACCCCATCAACACTGCTCAACCTAGTACACTGATACCAGTGCAACAACCAGTACAATGCCATTAAATGCAAAATGAACAACACATACCTCATTAAATTACTTCTTCCTTGTAGACTTGAAGATCACAGTCAAACTATGCACATTCAAGTAATTAACGCACTATTAAAGCTACCCATACAAGCATACACAACATATATGTGCGCACAGCTTGCTGTAGCATGCCCGTTCTGTCCAAGAGCACAGTGTGTGTGTCTGTGGACTCATCCTGCTCTCGGGATGTAACACACGGCTCCTTCCAACTGTTTCTGTGCCTCTAGGTTCCGACGATTCTGATTGCACGCCAGGTACCCTCGTCTGACGTGTTGGCGAGTGTGTTAGTGTGTGCGAGTGAGTGAGAGAGAGAGAGCGAGTGTGTGTGTGTGTGTGTGTGTGTGTGTGTGTGTGTGTGTGAGTGTGTACCTGCATGCTGTGTGGTATTCACTTGGGTGTGTTGGTGAGAGTCCATTTCTGCCTGCAGGACAATTGAGAGCCAGACACACTCCTGCAATCTCACACATTAATGTGTGTGTGTGTGTATGAGGCATCATTGACCTAAAGGGGAGGCATTAAAGAATTTTTTATTAAAGGGAAGCGTAAACCAGTGAAGCAGACAATCATGAAGTGTGAGAGTGTATGTTAGGGATTTCATCTTCTTTCATCATCTTTTTTTTTTTTTTTTTTTTTTTGGCAGCTTACTACAGTGCCGTTCGACAGCTTTCAGAATCTATGTGCGCTCCTGACATTGCTCTTTTTATTTCCAGGCTTATAAATTTATTCACTCATAAGCCGTGTACATTGGCTTGCTCAAGCTACCTGCATGTGTTTAGCCCATAATGCATTGCATCGTTTTAATGTGCTTCTCCTCCTCCTACATAATGGGCCTCATGGCTCTTCCCCTCCCTATGGTTTTGGCCCATGATTGGCCCAGGATCACAGTCTGCTACACCTTTTGGTGGTAAGAATTTCCACATATTTTACCTCTCACACAAAACTTGCCCCTTTACTCACCTGCCACTGGGATCCACCCTCTTTTTCCCTTCGTGGTTGATGGAGACACATGGGCTTTACTGTCCACCCCACACACTAGGTGCTGCATGTACATTTGTACAGCTTCTCTGCTTGGCTTGCTCTGGGTGCCGTAGTGGTGTTTTGTAAAGATTTTTAAAAAATTTCTGCTTGAATTAGTCTTGCAGCATCTGACCGTATAGAAATAATTTCTGATGGAAACATGTTTGGCATTGCAGAGAAAAGTCTGGAGGAGCTGGTCCATGTTTATGTATTCATTAGTATTAGAAAGAATTTCTGCTGTGTACTGGCCACATCTCATTTTTATGTTTGGTGACACTGTATATAATTTTTTTTCTCTTGTATCTGTGAGTGGATTCTTGTTGTGCGAGCTCCATCCTAGTCCTAAAATTACTGATATAGTAAACTTTGCCTTTTAATGATACTTACTGTTGTGACCGTTAGTCTCTCTCTCTCTCTGTTGTTCATTAGTTCAAGTAGTGTGTGTTTGTTGTATATACGCTATCTTATTGAAAATACTAAAGGAGCATTCCAGTGTTTTTTCAACCTAATCTCTATCTACTAACCACAGACAATCACTTTACACCTGAGAAAAGAATGAAAAACATACACTCACCATCCACTTTATTAGCTCGTCATGCAAACAGCCAATCATGTGGCAGCAGCAGAATTCATAAAATCATGCAGATAAAGGTCAGAATTTTTGGTTAATGTTCATATCGAACATGAGATTGGGGGGGGGTGGGGGGGTGATGTGATCTCAGTGACTTTGACTGTGCTATGTTGTTGCCAGACATGCCATTTTAGCAACTGCTGATCTCCTGGGATTTTCACACACAACAGTCTCTGGAGTTCACACACACTGGTGTGAAAAATATAAAACATCCAGTGAGCGGCAGTTCTGCAGGCACCTTGTTGATGAGAGAGGACCGAGGAGAATGACTAGACTGGTTCTAGCTGACATGATGCCTTCGGTAACTCAAATAACCACTGTTTACAACCATGATGAGCAGAAAAGCTCCTCAGAACGCACAATGTGATGAACCTTGAGGTGGATGAGCTACAGCAGCAGAAGACCAGGTGGGGTTCTTCTTCTGTCAGCTGAGAACAGGACTCTGAGGCTACAGTGAGCACAGGATCATGAGATCGGGACGGAAAAAAGACCAAAAAAAAAAGACCAAGCGTTTCTGTCCACACAGCCACCAGTCACTGGATGTTTTTTTTTGTTTGTTTGTTTGTTTGTTTTTTCCACACTATTGTGTAAAATTTAGAGACTGTTGTGCGTGAAAGTCTGAGAAGATCAGCCGTTTCCGAAATACTCTAAAGGTCCAACAACCATGCCCAGTGTTCCTGAGATCACATTTTCCCCATTCAGAAGTTTGATCATTAACTGAAGCTCATGACCTTTATCTGCATGATTTTTATCCATTTTCACTGCTGCCACATGATAAACGTGTACAGGTGTACATATCTACTTAAGTGGATGATGAGTGTGTACTAAATATATATGGTATATAGAGATTAGGTTGAAAAACTGTGTGTGTCTTTTTTTTTTTTTTAATGTAGGAAGGTTCTAATCTGTTTTACACTCCTCTCTGTCCTGCCTTCTCTCTCTTCAGCGGGTTCTCGCTCTGGCTCTCCAGGCCGTGTGTTGGCCAGCACAGCTTTGAGCACACTCAGTACAGGCGCCCAGCGGGTGAGTGCTGCTCCAGGCTCCCAGCGGCGCAGCAGAATCCCACGCAGTCAGGGCTGCAGCCGAGATTCAAGCCCCACCCGCCTGTCCGTGGGTAAGCACCAGCCTCTCTGTCTCTTTTCTGTCTGGATGTGGCTCTACATCTGTGGTGCTACAAAGAACTCACTTTGGAATTCACCTCTTTTCAGTTTTGATTAATAATAATAATAATAATAATAAAAAATTCTCCCAGCTGCTGTTTGTGTCGTTTGTACTCTTACAGCGTCAGATGTTTGTGATTTGCTGCCTACAAAATGTATCACTTTTTTTTTTTTTTGCTCTTTTTCCTGCTATGTGTTGTTGGGTTTTGATGTTGGTGGGGTGGTTGCAGCCTACAGCAAATCATATTCTTACTGCTCTTAAAATCTGCTTTTTTGATCAAAGCGCCATCAAACATCAGCCACGTCTACAATGGATCAAAAGGAGGTATGCTTTCTGCGCTTCTTTCCTTCATTCATCACATTACGATAACCCATCCGTCTGTCTCAACACAACACTGACTGGACTTGCAGTGGTGTTTAATGGTGATTGTGCTGCTTTGGCCTGCATGGAGAGACGGAACTTGCTCTCGTATTAACCTGCTGAGCTAATTCGCAGTGCTGAAGCACACTGGAATGTAGATGCAAGTAAAACGCTGGAACGCTTTATGCTGCAGTTCACAGGAGTAAACTACAGATCAGTATCTTATACTCGTTATCTCTCGCTTCTTATCCTTCTTTCTGTGGAATCCTTGTTCCTCCAATATTACTATTTAGTGCCTGAATTGCTAACACAGGTTTTGGATATACAAACATAATTTAATGTTTTCTGTAATATCCGTTTATATGTAAATATAGACACTGTAGATATTTTCACCAGCAACGTTTTAAATTAGGGCCCCTATTCATAACTAATTTCTTGCTTTCTTTCATTGCTTTACTATTTGGTATGTTAAGCTTGTTCTTTCTCTCTTATCCTCCCTCGTCCCCTTCCTTTGTCTCTTTATAATATTTATGGCTCTGTGTGTCTCTTTCATTGTTTTCTTCTATTCCTGTTTGTCTTTTCTTATTTCTGTCCCTTTTTCTCGGGGTGGGTCAGCACGGGGTAGTCGTATACCGCGGCCTAGTGTGAGTCAGGGCTGCAGTCGTGAGGCCAGTCGAGAGAGCAGCAGAGACACCAGCCCTGTGCGCTCCTTCACGCCGCTTGGTGAGTAGCCACAGCCATCGCTGCAAACAGAACCATTCACACACAGCTGTGGCTCCACAGGGTAGGGAAGGGGGTTATTTGGGGGGGTTAGACGGGGACTGTATTTTTAAGATTTTTTGTGCATGTGCGCTACTCTCTGCAAGGCCCCATGGTAGCTTCCAGCGCCGGAACTTGGCTTGTTTTTCCTCACATGCTTTTCCTCACATGGCCCATTATGTTAAATGATGTATGGTGCCGTGCCTGAAGTTTACATACTTGATTTGTTACAGTGAAAGAAATGTGCTCATCACTGAGTATAAAACCATGTGCAGTTTGTATCAGTTGATGTGATTCAGAGGGATCACAATCATGCAGAAGATAGCAATGCTTGCCGCTTTTCAAGGTTTGCTTTGTTTCATGCTGATGGATTATGCTGCAAGAGGCATTTGGTGTTTCTGCGCAGCCCACTCGAGAAAAAGCTTCAGAAACAAAAATCTAAGCCAGCATCTGACAGGGTGTTAAAATTACATTTGATTTATTCTTAAGGAAATCTATATGGTCTAAATAATAGGATGTTGTTATTAAGGAGCTTTATGTCTTTATAATGCATAAAAATTATGTGTGACAACTTGTTATTGTAAGATTTTCTTCAGATATCTAAAGGGAGAAATGAGATTATTTTTTGAGAATTGTTGTAACTATGTATAATAACTCACAAAACAACCAGGGCATATAGACAAATTTATGCTGTATTCTTTTTGACAGTCAAGAATAGATTGGAATTGAGATAATATTACCTTATTTCAGGATTTATTTTCAAATAAGTATGGATATAATGGTGCCATTACTTGAACATATATATTAAATAGTTGCATGAAGCAGTTTGTTTCGTTGTGGTGTTACAAAAGATTTCTGACTTTTAATTACAGAGTCCTGATTGATGAATGACATTCGACTCACTGTGGAATTCTCCTGTAGAGTAGAATAGAGAAGCTGGTCATACAAGCAGAACTGGACTTTAACCTTTGAGTCTGAAAGCGTGGGTCACAAAGTTGGTGTTTTGGTGAAGGGTCAGTCACCTGGGGTTTCTGTGGTGGGCTCTAACACTGACTTGGTCATGCGTGTTATGTGTGTGTGTGTGTGTTACAGCTTCACGACACTACTCTCGCTCTACTGGTGCTCTTCATGCTCCAGATGCCTTTGGGGCAGCAGGTGAACTATGAGCCGCAGCCTGCCCAGACCTTATTCAAAAACAGACTACATATGCGTGTTCTTCTCATTTGTTCATCCCAGTCATACCTTTTTTTTTTTTTTTTTTTCTTTTCAGTTCAGCCTCCATTGGACTGCATGCTTTATGTTTAGCTTCCATAACAACTATTTCTTCCCATCTCAAAAAATGTGATGACGCTCTCCAGCAAACAGCCACAAATGTGGGAACCGACACGAGTGATGAGTTCACTGAAGATCAGAATTAGAAGAGTTAAAGGAGCAGTTTGTAATTTTTACAGCCCTCATATAATCTGCAGGTTATATGATTATTACAGGTCTAGGAACTCATTTCAGTATTAAAAACTGCGTCTTTAATGGCAGATCTTAGAAGAAAATGAGGGACATTTAGGAAGAGAAAGGGGAAGAGTGTCAGTGAGTTTTCTGCATTTGAAGCTTTTTGCTGTCAGTTCAAGTAGATTTAATTAGTCCAACATCTATTTCCAAATGGTCATCTTCAGTGATTTTTCTTCCTGCATTCTAACCCACATTTACTTTTTTGTATGTAATTTACTTACTGTTTTTCAGTAGTTGTTGTTTTTTTTTTTTTTGTATTTCAGTGGTGGTAAATTTTTTTCTTGAACCATGTCTCGTAATGGGTTTTTTGTTTTAAATTGGTATTTATTTTTTTTCCCCCCTGAAGTGTGTGTGTCCTCAATGTAAGCCGATGTATGTGTTGTTATAACATGTGCAATGTGTGTTTTTAGGTTCGGGTTTGGGGATCTCTCAGTCCAGTCGTCTCTCTTCCTCGGTCAGTGCAATGAGAGTGTTAAATACGGGGTCAGACGTAGAGGAGGCCCTCGCTGATGCACTGGTAAACAACTACATTTACACATGTGATCATAACTCTTGTAATCACCCAAACGTGTCTGTGATTTTGTGCTTAACTCTTTGCTAACCATCATATATTAAATGATTCTGTTAACGCTGCCAGCTGTTAGGAGACATGCGGAGCAAGGTCAGTATTTCAGCCTGCTTTTCTGTCTGTCGCAAATCACCTTAAAGCTTTGTCTCACTATCTGTTTGTCTCCAAATTCCATAAATACGCTGCTGTTTTTGACATGCCTCTGTTTATGCTGCTTTATTCACTTTATTCCAAAGCTCTCCTACACATTCTTTGTTTTTTCTATCTTCATAAGCAGAAGAAACCAGCTCGGCGGCGGTACGAGACCTACGGCATGTATTCTGATGACGACGCCAACAGCGATGCATCAAGTGCTTGCTCAGAGCGTTCATATAGCTCACGCAATGGCAGTATTCCCACGTACATGCGTCAGGCAGAGGATGTGGCCGAAGTGCTAAACCGCTGTGCCTCGGCCAACTGGTCCGAGAGGAAAGAGGGGCTGATGGGATTACAGGCTCTGCTGAAGAACCAGCGCGCTCTCAGGTACCACACATACACAGGGCACCCAAGGGTTGTTTGGAGTGTGTCAGTTCTTCAGCTGTAGTTTCAAGACCTTATTTTAGTTTCTACCAGGTGTGTGTATGTGTGTGTGTGTGTGTGTGTGTATATATGCCAGAGCTGAAATTTATGAATAGGGATAGTATTGGTCGAATTTGTGTATGCTGATTTTTAAGGTCAGATTTGCTTGCACACAGCATGAGACTTCTTGTTGGAAAAATCATTATTATAGTTCCACTTTCAGTAAAAGGATATTCAGACCAGAACAGAAGACACTTGCTGTGTGTGTGTGTGTGTGTGTGTGTGTGTGTGTGTGTATGTATGTATGTTCCTTCAAGTTTTAAGTTTAATTCCCTCTCTTCTTTTACAGCCGAGTTGAGCTCAAGAGGTTGTGTGAGATTTTTACCAGGATGTTTGCAGACCCACACAGCAAGGTATTGCCGGCATGCCGCTTCTAGCTGGGCGCATTTTACTCACGCACGCGCGCGCGCACACATACCCATGCACGAAACCTGTATGAATAAAATATCGGATTCTGCCTCACCTACAGCCTTTAACTCCGACATACACATGCACATACGAAGCAGCTCTCTTGACAGAGGCATGCGCTCTGCACACTAATTCTTGGGGTGAGGCCACTGGCTAACAGCATGGTTTGTACGGTTTGGGAGGGTTTCTGTTGCTCATTACTGCCAGTTAGAACGCTCAGCTCTACTCTTTCACCGCAACTTGCTAACTATCCAGACAGGATCTGTTTTCCTCTGCTCGCTTGCATGTATTTGCAGACGCTTGCAGAAATACCAGGATTATTAAACGCTATTGCTACCAATTAAGCTGTAATGGAGCAATTCAGTATTTGAGTTTTTTCCCAGTAGCATCAACGCCTAATATTTAGGTGGACCAATGAAGTGAGGGTTAGTCAGAATTTAAAAAGGAAACTGTTATGATATACAGTACATTCACTTTATTCCTGGGGTTCTTTTGTGGATTTTTAACCCATAGAACAGTCGTTTTTACTGTAATCTCTTCAGTCCAAAGACAAATGTACCTATCGACAATGAAACTTGGTTCAGTTAAACAGACACACTAGAAAAGACTAACAAGCTCAATTTCTAATTTGGCGTTTGAGTTGGTTTCTTTACTCACCTGCAAACTGCGGCGTTTTTCTTGAACTTGTTTGGACGCTGTCCTTGCTCTCGGTGGCCGGGCCATTGCCCAGCTCTTTAAATCTGATTGACGGCCTTCGGGTCCAACCCTTTCTCTGATTTGCAGCGTGAGTCCAGAGGCTTCGGCACGGCAGAATCCGGTATCAGTTCCGCCTCCTTTAAGGTACAATACACATTCCTGCACATTCACATGCCTGACCTGTCTTCAGGGGTCTGGAAAACTGGAGCCCCTTCCTCTAATATGCTTGGATTACAAAATCCTCTGGCAGAGAAAATTCCACCCTTTTCTTCCATCTCCCACATTTTTTAAATCTTTCTTTTCTTATTCTATTTATTTCTCTCTTTTGCAGCAGAAAAAGACTCTTGAATTGCTGGTTGACTTTATAATAATTCATTTAAAAGACCACAAACTCTGTTACTCTATTAAAATATTTGTTATAATTTCCTTTCTTCCAGAATTAAGCCAGACATCTGTGTGCATGTTTAATGCATTTAAAGGGCTGTGTAAAAGGAAACTCACTAGATTTTTGTTGTTGTTGTTGTTGTTTTTTTCCTATTCATGCCTTTGCCTGGGGTGGAACTGTAGAGAGTAAGTTCAAAAGAATTTCATGCAATCTGTCAGATGGCCGATCATATTTAAGCCGCCTTAAATTTCTGTGTTTGTGTGTGTGTGTTTTTTTTTTTTTTTTTTTTTTTTGGCTGCTTCTTTAATGAATGTGGTGCCTGCTTGGTAGAATATAATCTTAATTGATTTGAAAACGTGTTTGGGGTTCTGTGCTAACAGTGCAAACTGTGAAACTAATACACTAATCAATAAAAGAGTATGATAATATTAGTTGGAGGGATGTTTAACAAAAGTCATTAATGCCATCGATCCTCTCCTGCTGTTCATGCCATCTTGCCCTTATCCAATCAAAGGACGATGTCAAATAAATGTCTTGTGCCTTTAACTTGAAATGCTTTTATTGTTGTGATGTAAATAATTGGTGATTGTGCTGATCAGTGGCATGCTTTGTCTTTGTCAAAACTCCTGAAACTCTTTATAACATGTTATGTGTAAAACAGTTGGACGGTTCATAGGAACATTGAACTAGTTTACTAAAACTATCTAATATTTGGACTGGCTGATAGGGATGCACCGATCGCACTTTATTAATGAGCTGATATAGATGCAATACTGACATAATTTCAGTAACTGAGGCTCTCCACAAGCTTCTGTTGCAAAGTTATGCGAAATTCAGAGGCTTAATAGCAGTGGGCTTTAGGAAAGCTCATGTGCTATGTTCCTGTGTATGTTCTGTGTGACATCATTAAGAAAATATCAGCTTTGATTGGATACTGATCCAGTATTAGTGGATACTGATCAAATCGGTGCATCCGTACAAGCCGAACATTTTTTCACATATTAAAGGCCGTATATGGACTCAAGATATAGCTTGTTGATTTCGTGTGTGTGTGTTGTATAGGTGTTTAGCATGTTCTTGGAGACACTGGTGGACTTCATAATGGTTCATAAGGCAGATCTGCAGGACTGGCTGTTTGTGCTGCTTACGCAGCTACTGAAGAAGATGGGCGCTGACCTCCTCGGCTCTGTTCAGGCCAAAGTGCAGAAAGCCCTCGACGTCACAAGGTTTGTAAAATAAGCCAAATAAGCATTCTTCCAGAAGTAGCAATATTCACCATTTAGCGCTAAACCTCTGTATTACATCTTTCTAGGGAGTCTTTTCCTAATGATCTGCAGTTCACAATTCTCATGAGATTCACCGTAGACCAGACACAGACACCCAACTTAAAGGTAATTGCTGCTTTTGGGTGCGGCTGTGCGTCATCATGGGCTTGGTTATGTTCTGAGTCATGTCCAGTTAATCTTAACGCTTAATGCCTTACCTTATTTTAGATGGCTTCAGTTCAGGTGTTTGTCAGGTTTTTCTGGCCAGTTTTTTCATATTAAAAATTGTATGAGCCCTATGAAGTGGATATAACCCTTCATCAACTCTCATGCAAACTAAGAGGTCACTGCTTGACACAAGATTACACCCCAGTTTCATTCCCCCAACACGTTTACTACACACCACCATGCCATTTGCGACTCCTCAGTCCTCCATGTGTACCCCCCCCCCACCCCACCCTACCCCTCTTTAGCCTTCGTTCTGCATCTTAGCTTTTTAATACTGGCATTTTTCTCCTTACCCCTCTCCTCATAGTTGCTCCTTTCACATCTCTCCCCTTCTGTATGGGTCTTTCCGTCATTGATATGCTCTCCTCTCTCTTTCTGAAGCCGGGGAAAAGGCGATGTTGCCAGTACGGGGGCGGGGCTATAGAATTGCTTCCCCTCAGAAAGCGGCGGCATGCTTGCACACTACAGGAACATATCCAAGTGTGGAACCAAGCTGTACAGGTCAGTGAGACACAGGGGAAGCAATCCTATAGCTCACTGGCTCCCAACAGGGAAACACCCCCTCCTCTGAAGGTTGGAAGCAATAAAGCTTAATGACATCATAGCTGTTAAATTTGTTACTGAGTCGATCCAAGTCAATAATCAAATTGAAACTGAGCCTTTGCAAGTTTCTAAAAAAAGTACTTAATTGAGCCTGTGTGGAGACCATTGCTGTGCTCCTAATGTGAAAAATTGTTGAGCGCTTTAGTTATCGCATCACTCAAAGGACCTCCTAACTAAAGCAGCTCTGGTTACTAAGTGGATAATGGATACTGTGCTCCTGACGCACAGGAGAGAAAGAGATACGGATTAGCACACATACTTTTGGTACATTGTGCCCCAAAACCCCCCTTTCTTGCACATCTTCTTTTGCAGTGATGTTTTTTTGTTGTTTTTGTTTTTAATTTCTCTTTACCTTTTCCTGTGGTGCTGTTTCCAACTGTATAGCTGCACATGTATGACTGTGTGCGTGTATGTGTGTGTGTGAAGTTCTGTTTTGTCTCTGGGTGTTGCTGAATATCAGGATTGTAGTAGGACATTGCCTATATTGTGTTGTTGAACTGGTGCTGGTGTAATGTAGATGTCTATTCAATAGGTGAGGATAATTACCAGAGGAATTATGTAATAAAATGATTATTATTGTATAGTAGCCACATATGGCTCATATTGTTTTTTTGTAATGCAAATGTTGATTGAGTTGTAGATTAGTAGTAATGTGAGGCTGATATTTCCAGGTGAAGGTGGCCATTTTGAAGTACATAGAGACTCTGACGCTACAAATGGAGCCTCAGGACTTTGTGAACTCCAGCGAGACTAGACTTGCAGTCTCCCGCATCATCACGTGGACCACGGAACCCAAGAGCTCTGACGTCAGGAAGGTAAGAGAAAACGTTTGAACTCCGTATTCATATATGCCTGTGTTCTTTTTATTAAACCTATATCCACACTTCACACTTTGGAGTCTTTTTAAGCCTCACAATGCAGACCAGGTGCTTTTGGTAAGGCATTTCAACGCTTAACAGCATTAACGTTTCATTCTTTATTCACATAATCGTTAGGTACTATAATGTTGATTGCCTAAAGAATGTTTTTTTGTGTGTGTGAGAACTGTGTATTTCTTGGGTCCAGGCAGCCCAGTCTGTGCTGATTGCGCTGTTCCAGTTGAATACACCAGAGTTCACCATGCTTCTTGGTGCACTACCTAAAACCTTCCAAGATGGAGCTACCAAACTCCTTCAGAACCACCTACGCTGCACTGGCGGCGTAGCACCAGTAAGATATGCACCATCACATGCATGCAATTCTCATATACAAATCTGAGTATTTGCGTATGGATTATAGGAGAAAGGATCTTACAAAGCAACAATAATAAACATGTAACACAAAGATTAATATAGAAAATGTCAGTGATTAATTTAGGCTAAAGCATATTTACATATGCTTTACATATTTACAATTTACATCGTTTTCATACTCATTAAACCATCCACTGAGTCGTCGGGCCTGTCTCTGAGGGCGAAGTCATCCTGGTAGAGAATACTTTCATCAGGGTTTACACATTATAGATGTAAATATTCATTTAGTAATCTGCACAGTTGCTAATAAACTGCAGTATATCTCCCATGAGGTGGTAAACAACTTAATGTCAGAATTACTGATACCAGCATACTAGTTTACACACTGCAATAACTGAACCATATGCATAGAAGCCCATTAAACCATGCAGGATGTCTGCTTCCAGAACTCCAGCGTATGCTTGTAGTTGCTCTATTCCTGTGTTAACATTTTCTGTAACACTAAAATCCTAAACCTTCTTTACTTGTCTTGCAGGCCCCGGTGGGTAGCCCCCTGACACGACACACACCGAGGTCACCAGCCAGCTGGTCTAGTCCTCTAACATCCCCTACCAACACGTCACAGAATACACCTTCCCCTAGGTAACACACACACACACACACAGCTCACAGATCCCCTGATAATGCACATCTTGCATATTCTTATGTAAGACGTAGAAATCACTGGTCCTATCCTTCTTCCCTTTGTCCAGTGCATTTGATTATGATACAGAGAATATGAACTCGGAAGAGATCTACAGCTCTCTGCGTGGCGTTACCCAAGCCATCCAGAACTTCAGTGTGCGGAGCCAAGAGGACATGAGTGAACCTCCTCGCAAAAGGGAGGGAGACGGAGAAGAGGTAAGAGCTGTGATGGAAGGGTACTGAGCCTTCAGATTAGACACCAAAACTCTCAAACCATGCTAGGAGCTGATGTTTAGTACCATTTGCAGGGATCAAGGACGAAGAACGAAAACCAGAAACAGGGTACTTTGTTAGAACACAAGAATACAAACATTAGTTTGTTTGTTTTTTTCCCCCTTATATTGTTTTTGAGCCCTGGGGCGCATGTTTACTTTCCAATCACATATTCTAACCCATATGCCCTTCTGTTAAAGAAACACATCAGCATTTTTCAACCTAATCTATATCCACCACATTTGTAGTCTATGTGATTTACCATGGACAAGAATTTCAATATTTTTTTTCCAAAAAGAATTTAAAAAAACTTCACTCAGACTCTCTCATAATAGAAACTTAAGGGCAGTTCAATTAATAAATGTTTAAAACACAAAACAAGGATTAGACCGACATCAGATAATGTTAAAACTCTGAAATTGTCTGTGGTGATTATGCGTATGCTGCAAATGTAGATAAGTGATGAGCTTGAAATAATCGTTTTGCTTGTCTGTGTGTCTGTGTAGGGTGGTGCTGAGACTACGGACACTGGTCGGACAGCCCTGGATAACAAAACGTCTCTGCTGAACACCATGCCCCTCCTCTCTTCTAGTCCCCGCCCGAGCAAGGAGTATCAGCCAGGTAGTTACTCAGACTCTTCCTTCGGCTCCTCCCCCTTTAGTAAGAGCCTGAAAGATGCACTGGACCAAGACGGCGAGGGCCTTACGGATGGTGAGACAATCCAGATTGTGTGTTTTGTACTGTAATTCTACGTTTCACTGGACTGCAGCATGCGGCTGCACAATTGGCAGGGATGAGCTACTATCCCCTCTGACAGTCAAACACTGTGGTTTTGTACTTTGTATACCATTTGTGTAATTTTTGCTATTATGAATTTCTGGGGCAACATAAGGCTTAGACCTTATTGTATAATGGTTGCCAGGTTCTCACTGATGTTTTTTGAAGTGGGTTAGACTTAATGCTGCCTTTTCAAGTGTGCCTATGCAATTGGAGAGAAAGAATATGTTGGCAGGTTTACAGTTACTTACCTAAAGCTACTTACGTCAAGATTATAAATGAATAATTAAGATCCAGAAACCAAAGTAAGTGGTAAAATTTGAAGTAGGGTTCTCCTTCGAATTATTGTTGAATTCATTTAACCAACCTGACTATCAAAAAAATGATATTCAGTCCCACTTGGAGGTGAGCTAAGCTGTGTGCTGTACCTTTGTATAATTATATACTTCATGCATTTTAGCCATTTTCCATCACATGGACATGTATTTTGGTCACAAGGTCCTCAGATTGTGTGTCTGCACAATTGAGCATGTGCTCTAATTCTTTTTTCGCATAATGATGCCAACAGATAGCAGTGTGGACCAGTCAGAGGTGGTGGCCGAGCTGTTAAAGGAGCTGTCCAATCACAGCGAGCGGGTGGAGGAGAGGAAGGCAGCCCTCTGTGAGCTCATGCGGCTGATCAGGGAAACACAGTTGCACGTCTGGGATGAACATTTTAAAACTATTCTCCTGCTGCTGCTGGAAACCCTGGGGGATGGAGAGGTATGCACAGAGGATATAAACACCCAGTTTTATTAAAGCTAGCAACAAAAAAAAAAGTAAAGTTGAGTTATGTTGGTAATTACTGCCATTTGTGCAGCATGTGATTCGTGCACTGGCACTGCGGGTGCTGAAGGAGATTTTGAACAGGCAGCCCTGGCGCTTTAAGAACTATGCAGAGCTCACCATTATGAAGACCTTGGAAGCACACAAAGACCCACACAAAGAGGTCAGACCTCCAAACGCACCACACGCACACCACACATCGTATAGGTTTTTAAATATTCTTACACGTTACATACACAACTTGCCTTTTTTGTTTCTTAAAATCATTTTGAAATGAAACCAGGCTTTTGTTTTTGTATTTGTTTTGTAAATTGGAAGGAAAAAAAATTGGAGCACAAGACACGGTGAGTTTTCATAGCAGTGTGCACACCCAAACTCAAGAATTCCTGTAGTTCAGTGAAAATAACGATGAGCATATTGTCACTTAATGGCTGCCCACACACACATTCAGCTCCAATATTCACAAAGAAAGTGAATAGGAAGCTGTTTGGGATTTGCTCTAGCTAGAAGATTCCTTACCTGAAGAAGACTTGTCATGAATAACACGAAAGGAAGTAAAAAGAAAAGAGACAGACTTCCTAAGACACTGAACACTGTTCCCAAGAACAATGACCAATGAATTGACCAGAGGTGAAATAGCTGTGACCAGCATGACACAGTATGTTTACTATTTTAAAAACTGTTGTATGTATACAATGTACCTGTGTGTGTGTTTGCGCGTGCATGTGCGTAGGTGATCCGGGCAGCAGAAGAAGCAGCGGCCATGCTGGCAAGTTCCATCAGCCCGGAGCAGTGCATTAAGGTGTTGTGTCCCATCATTCAGTCTGCAGACTATCCCATCAATCTGGCTGCCATCAAGATGCTCACCAAAGTAATTGAGCGACTGCCCAAGGAAAGTCTGCTCCAGATGCTGCCGGAGATTGTCCCTGGACTCATTCAGGTAAGAACTCATTTGTAACATTCAGTACAGGATGTTTTTGTTTTAAAGGTTGTACGTGGTGATCAAGAGTCCTCTTTTAGGGGTGTGTTTAAGACTGTTGACTAATACTGCCTTCCTGTCCAGTTTATACCTGCCCATGATATATTCTAATGAACTCAGCACAGCACTCAATACACTCTCATGTTAATCAGTGTGGATTTTCTTTGTCCCATCAGCTTCGTATATGGCCACTATGCTCCTGCTGGTACAAGAGTAAAAAAAAAAAACGCCTGTCCCATGTCATTTTTGTGTCCAAATGCACAGCTCCATTGTAGATTTCACGGTTGTTCTTCAGCTTTTTAAAGTAATTCTGATTGTAATATTTCTTTTACTGTGCTATGTAGGGTTATGATAACTCTGAGAGCAGTGTACGGAAAGCTTGCGTGTTCTGCCTTGTTGCCATCTATGCCATCATCGGGGAGGATCTCAAACCTTACCTCAGCCAACTGTCTGGCAGCAAGGTGAGCTGGTAACATACAACTCTTCACATTCTCTCCCAAAAACCTCAGTGTGTAGCACTGGGACTGTCAACTCCAGCTGTGGGAATACTCTATTTTGTACACTTAAAAATTTTTCCCCACCAAGGTCATTATAGTTAACAAAAACACAGCAAAAAGACATTCAAAACAAAAATGTCATAACTGAATAAAAATGAAATTAAAACTAAGCATTGGGTTTGAAACTAAGTAAAATGGACAAAGATTATGTCAGAGAAACATGTTAATTAATTCAGCAATATTTGTTGTATTTAAATATCATTAATCTACTGTTTTACTTCTCACCTTCAGCTAAATAAAATACTTGCTTTTTAATTGCAGACTGTGAATGACACAGTATAATTCCAAGGATGTTGGTTCGGACATAAATAGCTCCACAAATAAAATAAAAATAAAAAATAAAACTATTACAAATATTATTTCAAAATCAATATAATAATATAGATTCAACAATAACCTACAAGCAGTAGAAACTAACAAACCCACACTACAAACTCACACTAAACTAAATTTGAATGAAATCTGAAAATAATATGAGCTCTCTGTCTTTGCA
Source organism: Pangasius djambal (assembly GCA_022985145.1). NCBI lineage: Eukaryota > Metazoa > Chordata > Actinopteri > Siluriformes > Pangasiidae > Pangasius > Pangasius djambal. The sequence continues at coordinate 11,778,360 of CM040997.1, forward strand.
GCTGAAGCTGTTGAATCTGTATATAAAGCGTGCTCAGAGTGGCTCCAGCGGAAGTGACCAGTCGTCAGATGTGGGAGGTCAAGGCCTGTAGCTGAGCCCACAGGACTTTGAGGGCAGGAGCCCTAGCAGGCTTTTTAACACGCATACAAACACTCAGACCGCTATAAACTTACACAGGCTTACAGATACACACATGCACACACAAGTATGGACTTGCACTGCTGGACACCTTCCTTTGCCCCTCCCCTACCATCCAGCTGCGGTCTGAAGCCATGTGGGACAGCGTGGATCAGATTCCAACACTTCCTGTTAAACCGAATTCTTCTTCTTTTCGTGTGAGCATGACTCGTTGTGGTGCTGGTGGTAAGCTTTGGTGACAGCGTGAGTGCGTGCGTGAGTGCGTGCGTGAGTGCGTGCGTGCGTGCGTGAGTGCGTGCGTGCGTGCGTGAGTGCGTGCGTGCGTGAGTGCGTGCGTGAGTGCGTGCGTGAGTGCGTGCGTGAGTGCGTGCGTGAGTGCGTGCGTGAGTGCGTGCAAGTTTACTTACCTGTTAAAATCCCAGCAGTGAGATAAAAAAGGAGAGAGGGGAGGCTTTAGGTGTCACTCTGCAATATCAAGATCATTTCTTTAAGATCAAAGAGCTTTTGAGGAAACTCAGATTCACAAGATGCAACTCAAAACTCTGAGCAAGAGAATCTGAGCAGAAATTTCATTATCAGTGCTTACAGCTCTTTGATTGATTATTAATGGTCCTATCACTTCATAACACTGAATGGTTGGTTCAGCTTGCTCTATTATATGGCATACTTTGCTTGGCTATCTGCATGTCATGATTAAAACCAACCCTTTTTATCTGGTCACCTGTAGGACTTACTGGGTCTGGTGACCCGCTCACACGTCCGAGGTGTGTGTCGCAGTTGGACTGCGAAGCCAGATGTCATTTGAATACATAGGCAATATGTATCTATACAACACAACAGGAGTATTCGAGAAAAATCTTGTGTTCTTTGGAGGGCGTGTAGATTCTTTTAAGTAGCATAGTGTCATTTCTTCTCCGAAGGGAAATTTGTAGAAATGTATTTACGCATTCTAATGGAAAAACTGATGTGTGTCTTTCTCCTTTCTGTGGTTTCTCTTTCTCCCCTGTGAGGAAATTGTTTCCTCCCACTGCATTTCTAAAGCTATGCTAACAATAAAATCAAAATAAAAAATGTACAGACATGAGTAAAGTGCTTTACCTTCATTTACGTGTGCCACTTTTCTCCGGTTCTGTGTGAAGGTTACAGGAAATGCTTACCCGAGTGACTATTAATGTCCCCTTTTATACACATACAGATTCACAAGTTTATTTTAGATTTTATTCATTTGGCAAACACTTGTTCTATTTAATTTACAGTTGAGACCGGATACAATCCAAGCATAAAGCTAAAGAGTTGAGGGTTAAGTGTCAGATAGATAGATATTATATAATAAAGCATGTGCTCTGGTTTCAATTTCATCCATTCGTGTAGTGTAAAAAATCAAAACAGTGGATGTTTAAAGCCAATCTCATAGGCGGTTTTGTGCTATTCTGTTGCAGAACCTTTGAATGTTTTTGAGGATGGGGTCTGGACTGTCTTGAATAGGAAGTCCTTTTCTCCGGTACATTTTAATGGGAGAGGTTGAACATGCTGAAGGACTGAGCAGTATCTGAAAGTGGGTGTTTTGTTCACGGGAGGTTATCTGCATAAACATCATATTTCAGTGTACTGATCACTGAATCCATCCAAGTCATGGACTGAGCGTTGCTGAGCGTTTTGCAGGTGAATACTACAGATAAGTTTAGATTAAGCCTTGGGTGGTGAATGAATATTTTATGGTACTATTTTAAGGCATTTGTGCTTTTCAGAGGAGGAAGAAAGTACTAAAGATGAAGTAGATGGCCAGTAACAGGAAAAATCATAAAATAAGGACAGCTGTCTATACAAAATGGTGCGGTTTGGCCAAAAAAGATCCACTTTTTAACAGACTGAACATGCCTTATACGAGTCACTGGGGTAACTGCAAACTGACATTATTTACAAACTAAAAATATATAGTAATAACAAAATATAATTTATAAAACTATTACAGTCACTATGGTAACTGCAAACTGACATCACTTTGGTTACATTTTAAATGCAACAGATATCAATTTATATTAATATAACTTACAAGAGGGATAAAGGTGAGAGAAATATATTCTTTTTAACAGTTCCCAAACTGTTCAGGTTTTTAGGCCTTTGCTGTTATTTACCTATTGTCTAAAAGTGCTTATTTGTGAGGCAATATCGATTAAGAAAATATTGATTCGGGGTATCTCACACACACACACACACACACACACACACACACACACACACACACACATATATATATATATATATATATATATATATATATATATATATATATATATTAATTATAATTTTTTTTTTTTTTTACCCAATAAAATCATAGTAATCTCTGAATGAGAAGTGGCACATCACAACTTTAAATTAAAATTAGTATTTGACTTCCTTGCAAATAAATGGAAAGATAAAGGTGATGCATCGACTCGCGCGCCACTGCACAAAACTGCTGTGAGTGAAACGAGCATGTCGCGTTAGAGGTGTGTGGAGCGATGTGTTTTGGCGTGCACGCGCTTACGAGCTGCAGGAACGGAACGCGATGACGTCACTGCTCGGTGCCTTGAGCGACGCTTGGTGATTGGTCCACGCCGTGCCATCGCGCTTCCGGTCCGTGTTGCCAGGTCTTTGTTTTTTCCCCGGTCTACTTCTCAACTCCTGCGGTTGCTTGGTCTAGCTGTACGCTGTTCTGTGAATGTGCGGTACTGAATTGCTCTGCTCAATGTCATAATTAAATTGTGTGCAATACACTCACCCGCCACTTTATTAGGAACACCAGTACACCTGCTCATTCATGCGTTTATCCAATCAGCCAATCGTGTAGCAGCAGAGCAATGCAAAAAATCATGCAGATAGAGGGTCAAGAGCTTCACTTAATGTTCACATCAAAATAGGGAAAAAGTGTGATCTCCGTGACTTTGACCTGGTTGTTGGTGCCAGACGGTCTTCTGCTGTAGCTCATCCACCTCAAGGTTCAATGTGTTGTGCATTCTGAGATGTTTTTCTGCTCACCACTGTTGTACAGAGTGGTTATCTGACTTACCATACCCTTCCTGTCAACTCGAAACAGCCTGGCCATTCTCCTCTGACCTCTCTCTCATCAACAAGGTGTTTCCACCTGCAGAACCACTGCTCACTGGATGTTTTTTTTTTTTTCCGCACAATTCCTTGCGGCCTGAGCATGCACACATATCTAATTTCAGGGGATTTTCTGAATAAAGTGTTTACATGCAACATACCTCTGAATTAAAACAGGCATATTCCAGGGCATCGGAATTTGCGAAATCAGAATATATTTTTAATCTGAATCGGGAAATCGGATTACAGTGTTCACATGCATGACTCAATACTAATTATACAAATATGAATATTTCCAAATTCTGATTAATATCAGAATATTGATGTGCATGTAAACGTAGTCATGTAGAGGAGCTCGGTGTTTACTGCCCCTCAGGCTGGGATTTGTTTTGATCTGGCAACCCTTCTGATACAGCGTGTGGAGGTGATTTCCCCACCCGTATTCGGGCGTGTGGCGACGGGAAGCCATGACGTCGAGTGTTTTCTGGCTGCGTGTGAAATTTGTCACAGCGCGACTCGCCTGGACCTGCAGCCCTCCATCACCATGCTAACGCTAACGCTAACGCTAGGCTAGCGGTTTGGGGTGGCAGTGAGAGATGGGATTTTGCAGTGTGTAGTATATATGCACGGTGTATGAATAAATAACACGCAGTCGGGCGGCCATGGTGTGTGTGTGAGCGCGCGCGCGCGTGTGTGTTTGTGAGAGTGTGCGATAGCGAGAGAGAGAGGAGTGTGATGATGATGATGTAGTAGGCTAACATTACTGACTGGACTGTCAGCAGCGCAGAAGTTAGAGAGGCACTTTATCGGGAAGGAGAGCCTTTCTGTCGGCTCGTCTTCCTAAAATAAGGTACAGAGGTGGAAAAAAAAAAAACAGGCGTTTTGCGTCGTGACTCGTCGTGTAGAGGAAGGGAAAGGAGTCTCCAGCCTAAAGGAGGTGCTCGGAGGAGAAGTGTGCTGTTCTGCTGTGGAGAGAGATGATGAACTAGCTGCATGGCGGAGCACAGGGCCTTCCCGGCCATACTGCTTCCCTCTCTGGCTTTCTCCTGCTAGCCGACAGGCGGTGGCCACGCAGCTGACTCGGCCCGCTAGTTCGCCGCTTTGCCGCCGGACTCTCAGGAGAACCACTCGGGCGCCATGGCGTGGGTGCTGAAGATGGACGACGCCACGATCGAGTCGGGACTCGTCCACGACTTTGACGCCAGTCTGTCCGGAATCGGGCAGGAGCTCGGGGCTGGAGCTTACAGCATGAGGTACTGAATACTGAGCTAAGTCACTGACAAGCACTGAATCACCCAGCCTCGTGTACTGACTTAATCATGACTACTCTACTTCTAATGGTTTCCACTACAAATACCATTACAAACCATCAGCTGTTAACCTTAAAACTGTTACTGCTATTGGTCCTTAATGGTATCCACTAGACATAACATGGCACCAGTGGAAGGCAACAGATTACCAGTAGAGACCCAGAGGGACCATTAGAAACTGTTTAAGGGTTTCTGTTGTGTTTTTCAGCAGGGTAGTCACTGCTCCGTCCTGAATCGCTCTGTACTGCCTATAGAACTGCACTACTTAGGGTTAGAACATAAAGGCTGAGACACCCTAACTAGTGCACTGTGTGCGCTACAGGAAGTCGTTTGGGATTAAAGTCCTACGACGGAAGTACTGAAGTAACTAGCTGATTAGCTGGTCAGAACTGACGGCTGTTGTTGTTGTTGTTATAGCTTCACTATTTTAAAGTCTACTTTAGCAGTTTGGTCGACATGTCAGCCATTACACACATTCCTCTCTCACTTTATCGTTATTTTATGCGGTTAAACATAAACTGTGCTCAAACTATTGCATATAATAATTGTGTGTAGCTTAATAAGAGCTGTTTCCTAGCAGTGGCTACATCCGGCTGTAATTTAGCATAACGCTGTTAAATACACAACTGTGTGTGGTTTAGAGGCAGCTGAAGAACATGAAGGCTAGCTCTCAGCAGCTCTGGGTTAAACTTCACTTCCTGGAACAGTGTGTTCCTTTCTTTTTTCTGCAACATGTCATTTCACTCACACTGAGCACACTGCCTTCAGGAAGAGACTGTGTATGAGATGAATGTGTAGATCAATGAACACTATGTTGAGGTGATGAAAATATCTTCACTCATGTCCTTCATACATCCAGGATGAAACGACAGGTGAAAAATGTTAGAGATGAAATAACAGTAATTATGAGGATGATGAGGAGGGGGATGATGAGGATGATGTGGATGCGGATGAGGATGATGAGGAGGAGGAGGAGGATGATGAGGATGATGTGGATGCGGATGTGGAGGATGATAATGATAATGAGGAGGAGGAGGAGGATGATGAGGGCCATAACCACTTCGTCCTGTTAGGTTTTATTCCTCTTATACCACAGCATTTTGCCAACAAATACGATTTTTACTTTATCGATGAAAGACCTATGAAGCTTTTTATCCGGTTTTAGTTACGTTTAATGTTGTGGAACGACTGAGAAACACGTGAATACCTGTAAATACTAAAATGCAACCACCGGGGTGTTGATTATTTTCCTATAATTGCTGACCCAGTCATGATTTATTCCTTATGTACACTACAAACCTGTTGGATTCTTTATCCTGATTGGTCAGAAGGTGTTGATTAATTTTCTTTATACCACAGCTCTTTTGATTTCTCAAATCAGAAGGTGTGGATTATTATTTTTTTATACCACAGTGCGGTTGAATGCTCAAATGTAATTGGTCAGATTTGTGCATTATTTTCGTATAGCATCAAGGCTCGATCGTGCTGTATTTTCGTATAGCATCAAGGCTCGATCGTGCTGTATTTTTGTATAGCATCAAGGCTCGATTGTGCTGTATTTTCGTATAGCATCAAGGCTCGATCGTGCTGTATTTTTGTATAGCAGCACGGCTCGGACAGTAGTTCTGGCTGTAACATGAATGATAGGTTAATATTATTGTGCTCGTTCTAATACATTATTGTTTCTATGGTAACAGCTCATACACAGGGACTTGTACAGCAGAAGCTCCACATAATCTAAGACTAATACTAAATGAATTAAAAAAAACATGTTATTGCATAACAAATTAAAGCGTAAACTCATTGACACAGTAATTCTTTTTAGGAGACATTTATTCATTTATGGAAGGAGTCTCGGCTGTAAGTGCTGCGTAACGGTCAGTGCTCCCCAGCTTGGGAAAGTCTTCAGGACTGAGGAGTTTAAGCTTTGACAGGCTGCGTTTTATGAGTGAGAGAGAGAGAGAGAGTGAGAGAGAGAGAGAGAGAGAGGAGTCTGCTGAGGGAATGACTGTTTATTGCAGCTATAACATAAGTGAAAACAGGAACTAACTTTTCCTTGGAAGTTTCACATTTAACATTAAATCTATTAAATAACTATAAACCATTAAAAAGCATGACTCATAAATAAATTAAACATTGTGATTGGTGCATTTCTGTATAACAGCACAATAGGTCATGTGTTATTCCTTACATAACAGCAGACCTGACAGTAGTTCTGTAACGTAACGTAAATGATTTATAATAACAGCTTTGTTTTAAGACATAATAGTTTCTGTATTAACAGCGCAAACACAAGGACTCGTATAGTGGACGCTCCACATAAAGTAAGGCTAACAATAAACTGATTCCAAAAAAGCATTGATATTTAACAAAGAGAAGCGTATAATCGCTAATAACCTTTGGAAGGTCTCTCAGGTGTCAGTACTTTGTAATGGTCAGTAAGTTTTCCCTCGTGAGAATCTTCAGGACAGAGGGCTTTGCACTTTCTGATTCCTCTGTAAAACGACATGCTTTGTTATTTTGTGTTATAAACTTAGAGAGGGAACAAAAGAGAGGCTAGTGAGGGTATGACTGTTTATAGCTGCTGTAATGTAAGGGACATCGGGAACTGACTTGTTTTTTGCGGACATTCCATAACATTAAATGTAACTATAAACAGTTGAAATTTGTAATCATGGGTAAATCGCTGTGGTATAAGATGTATAACACACTTCGGGCCATGCTGTTCTAGGAAAATAATCCACTTTGGTGTGGTGATGTATCACACCACCCGTGTTGTTTTGCTCTAACACTATGGCCTGTTGTGTGTTATTCCTTACATAACAGCGGATCTGACAGCAGTTCAGCTGCAAGGTTTATATTAACGTGCTTGTTTTGATACTTTATCATTTCTACAGTAACAACTTAACGCAGGGACTTTTATAGCAGACACTCGACATAAATGCATTAAAAAAGTGTGGAATTGTTGCTATGGTGATGTGTCAGGAGACATATTCAGCATTACTCTATGATCTATACATTGATTTATACTGAGCTACGCTGAGGTGTGGCATGAGTTTGGGCACGGTGTAAAAAATCAGAGTCATCAGCACAGTCAGCAGTTCTTGGTGTTAATATGTTCACACTGTGAGCCTACAATTAAATGCACTTTGTTTCATCTTTTTTCTATTTTATTATTTGGTATTAAGGCAAAAACATAGAGTAGTATTTTGAATGTCACCGAGATTGCAAAACAATTTATGTGCATCATTGTGTATGTTGTGAATCTGTAAGTCTGTACCAAAGTTCGTTCTGAAGTTATTAGAGCCGTAAAGATGAATATCAGCCATAAAAGCTAAAACGGTAAAGATGTCTCTAAGTCAAAGTCTGATCATTTTTTCCTCTGATCATACAGAACAGCCACGTTATATGCTTTGTGAGTTGAAGGTCCTGAAACAAACGTTGCTGATGGATGTCGAACAGTTTGATTTCTTTCTTGCATTGGATTATTTATTGCCAGTTTATTCAGAAATAAGAGTTTTCTGCATCTTTGCTGATAAAATGCATTGAGTTTAGTGATGATGTTCATGCCTTTGGAATAGTACAGAGCTGATAAAGTTCAGCTCGAGTCCGAGTGAAACTGCTACTAATCAGCAGTTCTCAAAGACATGGATAGATAAAGTGCATAACACAATGTGATCTAGTGCTTAGGGTTTGGAGTAGATGCCAAATCGGAGATGACGTAACAACACGACATTAAAAAATTGTGTCCAGTTGAGTGTTGTAAAGCTCCTTGATTGATTTGGAGTCACTCAGATTCACCTGTTGTTGTGCATTACAGGTTTGGTTTGCTGTAAATTGTTGTTTTCATTCTCTTTACTCTCACCTAAACCCTGTTTAATGACATGTTGCTAAGTTCCTAGGCACTTTGTAGTTACTCTGTGTTTACAGACTGATGGATGCATAGTAACCCCACACACACACACACACACACACACACACACACACACACTCACTCGGGCCCGCTTGGCTTGGTTTTGGGGACGGTGATGGAAAAATCACGATCAGCAATTTTCTCTGCCGACCCACTCGGCTGTTTGTGTGTTAATACTGTCGTGCTGTGAAGAGCCCCTATGTGGATGATCTGTTACACAAAACATAACAGCATTTACCACAAGGGTTTGACATTAACTGTGTAGCTCACCAGCCACTGATACTAGTTGTTTTCCATACTTAGCATTTTCACTAGCCAAAACATTGGTCTCCAGTTTCAGATTTGCCTTCCAAAAATAAATCTTAGCAAATCATGCATTTAGCTTGCTTTTCATACTCTAGCCACTCTACTTTTCATTAAAGCTTCATTTTTATTGCGCACTTTTCTCTCATTATTTGGATCCTTGGGTGCCATATTTCCTTTTCTTTTTTTTTTTTTCTTTTTTCTTTTTCTTTTTTCTTTTCTTTTCTTTGACACTGTACTATCATCATTACACTTACCATGAGCTAGGCAATATTCCAAAAAAAAAAAAATCACTTTTTCAGCTTAACGACTGAAAATAAATGATTCTCGATTATGATTTCAGTTTTTTGTCCTTACATAATGCAGTTGAAAAATAATGCAATTTATTTGTAAAGTTTTTTATTTATTAGTATTTATTTTGTAAAATGTAGATGTGCAAAAATAGTAACAGCACCATTATAGCAGTAGTGCAAACAGCGGTTCTTTTAAATAAAGGATATCTAAAATTTCTTTGCACTATTTGGTGTAGATGATGCTGTTATTATTTTTGCAAAAATTGCTGACCCCATCTTTCTCGACAAAGTAAATGGGGACCATGTCTTTTGTGACATGAAATGCCACCACAACTGAAGTCAACTTGGGGTGTTCTTCCTCCTTTACGGAATGACGTCAAATCAACATGACTGTGCACAGCATCAGAAATAAGCAAAGTAAAACCTCTTACCTTTAAATGAGTTCTACTGTGTAGACAAGTATTAGTTTTAAATGAATCAACATACAGACATATTTGTTTGTTAAATCTAAAACACTGACTATACAGTTCACTGTTTGGGAAAGAAAAGATACATCACTCATCCGAGTTAGCTGCCTAACGTGTTGCTAAAAGAATACGAACATGAGGGCGTCCGGTTTTCCCACTTTGTCTGTTGAACGTGCCGAGGTTGAAAATGATGCAGGTCCGCTCGGCGAATTACCGCTGAGGACATAATGCAGCATTATATTTGACATAAACCTGTTCATCTGACTTCTCAAACCTGTACCAATTCCATAGCTCTGAAGTGATATTTAAGCCTTTCTTTGCTATGAGCTCAGTCCTCAGCGAAGTGCTGCCTGTTTATCTTGGCTTTTTTTTTTTTTTTTTTTTTTTTTTAAATCTAAGTGCGTAGTGTTTGGGAGTAGCACAGGCTGCAGGAGGAGTTTATCCAGTTAAGAAGGCTGTGTTTTTCCTTTAAACTTTTAAATATCATTTATGGTTGTTTTAATTAAAAATTTAAATATGTATATAAGTAAACATGTGCAATCTCAGTTAGAACATTTTAAACATGTTCGCATTAAAACCTTAAATCGGGTTAACCGAATTAATCGTGAAAATCACCCAGCGCTAGCTAAGAATAAATAAATTGTGTAGAAATAGTCGTGAGATAAGCAAATATGAGAACAGTTAAGCTGAGTGAAGAATATGGCACACACGAGAGATACAAACCTGCTCACTTTCATGCTAGTGTGAATTGTCACTCAAAAATACGAGAGAGAGCAGAAGAGCAGTCTTGTTTTTTCCTCAGTATGAATGAATCTGGAACGACAGTTGCGTAGGTAACTCTCCGATATTAACTGATGCCCCTGCAAGCACCGCCCCCTTTCTTTGTATTACTACTGTAGCATATTTCTCTTCACTGGAACTAAGGGCTTAGCCCCAACCTGTTCCAGCATGACAGTGCTCCTGTGCACAAACCGAGACAAGGACATGGTGTGCCAAGCATGGAGTGGAAGAAATCAAATCCTGACCTTAACCCCACTCAGCGCCTCTGGGATGAACTGGAATACTGACTGCACCCCAGGATCCTCAGCCAACATCAGTGCCTGACCTCACTAATGCTCTTGTGGCTAAATGAACACAAATCCCCACATCCATGTTCCAAAATCCAGATGCATTTAAACAGTTCAGCAGATCAACAGTGAAAAAGTTGGTCATGTGGAACCAGAAAATTTACCATATATGTGTGTGTGTGTATATATATATATATATATGTTTCAGGACATCGCTATTTTTAGGCTGTGTTGTTTGTGCAGCAAAGTGTTAAGTCACACATCAGTTAACAGCTGTATATAGGCTACAAATTACATTTCAGCATCAGTGCTTTTCGAGCCATGGGGCTATTGGGTTAACAGTGAAAGTAAATAAATAAAAAAAGCAATAAATGTGCAAAAAATGAATCTGTGTATCATGTAACACTATTTAAGGGTGTACAAATTTTTAAAATGCACGTGTGTGGATAAGTTAGCGGCTCAGCCGAAATCACTGATTAACTGAGAGCGTGGTCCAGAAACTCCTTCTAGCTTAATGAAGATAAAATCCAAGCTGGATGGTGGATGGACGATGCGATGTCTACAGCACTGTCTAGTAGGTTTTAACAGCACGTTTATCTCCAGCCTCGGTAGCATCTGAAAACAAGTCTGGATCAGTCTCTTTGAGCTGGCATGCACCGCTGATCCGACTCTAAACTACCTGTGGGGAATCTCGCGCACACCTATCCACTTCGTGCAAAGTGATTTCAAAGTGTTAATGGTCAATTAAAACAAAAGAAGGAAAAAAAAAAAAAGACTTTTCCCAGTTTTGTGCACTTGACTGTAGAATTGACTTCATCTAATATGAAATTCAGAGTATTGTTACCCTCCCTGCTTTCCACTCAGGCCGAGTGTCAGGAGAGGCAGTGTTTACACTTCTAAAATAAATTGTGTCCCATTTGGAAGCGAGCAAAAGAACAGCTGTCTTCTCACTTCCCTTATCCTTATCTTGGGGGGAAAAATATGATGGAGCGTAACAAGAATCACATAATAAAGTTCATCTGGTGAGAATTCCATTAAATTTTCAAAAATGGTTCTCTGATGCAATATTGTGAAAATATTGTGTAGTATTTGCAACTTTAGTATTAACTTGAGCACATGCGTATATGTGCATTTAGGTCAGAATCGCCGATTTTAGTGTGTGGTTGAGTTTCGTTGACCAAATGTGGAGCACACGGTGGAGGCTGGAGATCAAAAGTTAAGTGTCAGAGAGTACGTTTCTCACACACACGCTCTCACTCTTCTTATCAAGTTTCATGTTACCCCACCCTGTCGCAGTGCAGCTGCAAGTGTCTTCCTGCCCCTACAGATAGCACTCCCACTGCTTCAGTGTTAGCATGCGTAACATTAGCCTTCAGGCTGACTTTAGAAGAAGGAATAGGAGCTGGTCCCTGCCAGCTTTGTAGGAATTTGGCATTAGGGTGTGTTAGGTTAGCAGTGGACTGGAGTACTTGCTGAGTATACACAGACTCACAGGGTCAGGGCAAATGGCATTTGTCTAGTGCGTTGATTGGTGCACATGGGTTGCGCTGTTACAGAGTGTTGTTAAATGAAATTTTCGGATGAGTGATGGCAAGAGAGCGATTGTCTAATCAACGATCAGGTCTGTGTGTGTGTGTGTGTGTACAGAGCAGCTGTAGTACGGAATGTTATATCACTAGCTGTTCAGGTTTCAGGGGCAGGTTTCCAGGCTGCAGTATGTGCCAGTACACAGCAGTACTCACTGTGTAAGGCTCAGAGATGCTGCCAATATGCTGACTCGTCATCTTTGACCCTTCAGGTTAAGTTAAAAAGCATCATACGACCTGAAACTGCATTGCAGGATGTTTGGATTTGGAGTTACAGTATGGTTATTTGCCTGGTTCTCGAGTAGCCAGGGAGGCTGCAGGTGTCAATGTTAGGGCATTCAGATTTCTTTACGCAAAGACATTTTGCCATCAATGACATTGTGTCATTGAAAAAAGTTTAGAAAACGTGTTGATAGATGTCTGTTAGATGACTGAAAATAGAACGTGCAATTTTAAGCACTGAAATGTATTCAGGGGTGGACAAATAATAAATTCATCAGCGAGCCCACCAGACAGGTGAAAGCTCCATGTATACGTGAACAGAATTTTCTCCAAAATAATGGAATATGGACACATTCCCACAAAGCTGGGGCAGATTCATCCACAAAAAGAGCCCAGTAGATCCTTATCAGGGAACATGTTTTTAAAATAGAGACTGAAAGTTGTCGGAAGTTCAGTGGTGGTGACGTTGAAGTCATGCAACCGTGGTGTAGTTCGTTTATAGCCTAACTTTAGCTTTTTACTTCTGGCAATTGTATTTAGGCTTCAAAATTCATAAAAGATTATTTTGATGAACAAAAGGTATAAGAATCAAACTTGTTGGTCACAGAGCTTATTTTCTGCAGTAAACCAAAAGCCTTTGGAAAAATCCTATTGGCTTTTTGTCGAGGGAACCAGGGTGATGCTAACATCTGGGCTGGCCTACAAAAAAATGTCATCCCTGCAGCAGTCTATTGCAAGTCTGTTTATAGTTAAAGTGTCTTAATTCACGCTAAGAGAAACAGATATTACCTCCCCAACAGAGTTTTTGGACTGATGGTGTTCCTAGTTTGTGACCTAGTGAGCCAGTATCAGAATGTATTTTTGATAGACTTCAAAGCACTTGTGTAAGTCGCTCTGGATAAGGGCGTCTGCCAAATGCCATAAATGCAAATGAGAATTATGAATTCTGGGGGGAGGAAATGACTGTGTAGCCAGTTATTAGACTCTTCTTAAGAAGTTTCTAATGTGGCACCTCACGTTTGTGCCCTCGACAAAAAGTCAGCAAGTCACTGGACAACATTTTGGCTACGAGATGTTGAGTTCTGTCCTCGTATAGCGTGTAAACATAATATACAGACCAAACATAATGTAAACATAATATACAGACCAGACATACAGACCAAACATAATGTAAACATAATATACAGACCAAATGAAAACATGTGCGCCGGTCACTAGGGAGTAGGGTTTGTGTTGGTGTAGGGTTTTCTCTGGTTGTGAGCGAAAGAAAAAAAAACCCACCGGAATCTACATGTCTGAAAATAAAAACCTTATTTTCTGTATTCAGATATGTAGAAATGATGAGAATTCAAACTAGTAATTTGTTTAGACCTCCCTAGTTGGTGCACAGGATATGACTGAGGATTTTCCAGGGAACTTTGACAGCTTCACACTTTGTTTCCTCTGTAGTCTGATGTGAACAAGGTGTACTGTTTATCGCTACTGGTTCAGTACGTTTAAAGAGCCTGTATGTGCGTCTGTGTGTATATGTGGTGTTTGTTATCTAGAGGAAGGAGGGGGTTCCCGTGTGCTGGTCTCTATGGCAACTGGATATGTATAGTGCCAAAATGTAAAGGCTTGTTTACCCGGTTGCTATGCTTAAGAGTTTTGTATCTCTCTCTCTCTCTCTCTCTCTTTCCCCCCACAGTGATGTGCTGGCTCTGCCCATCTTTAAGCAGGAGGACGGGAACGCCTCAGTCGAGTCTGAGAGTAAGAATCCTCCGTTTCAGTACGTGCTGTGTGCTGCTACCTCCCCAGCTGTTAAACTGCAGGAGGAGACTCTCACCTACTTAAACCAAGGTACTTAAGCTCAGCGTGTGTTCCATAAACTCTGATTTTGTGATGCATCATCACTTATATACATCCCTCTTTTATATTATTCATTCAGGCCAGTCTTACGAGATCCGTCTGCTAGATAACAGGAAGAGAGAGGAAATGCCAGAACTCAACAACAAGACTGTGAAGGTGTGTGCGTGCGTGCGTGTGTGTCGTCTTACTTAAAGCCACTTCAGTTGGCTGCAGCAAAGCTGGTACTTGACGTCAGTAAAATCCTTGCAGTTATCTGGTGTCACATAGTACTGTCAAATTCCCACCCAACTCAAACCTACCAGCAGGAAATGATCAGTGAAAATTCGGGAATCTCTCAACTGAAATAAAATGTTTTTATCTCATTCATTACTTAAGCTATACACCAGCTACTTCAACAGGAAATGCTGTGCCCCTATTTATGCATGCAGTTTTTGAAGCAGCCAGTCATGTGGCAGCAGAGCAATGCATCAAATCATGCAGGTACAGGCAAGAGCTTCAGGTAATGTTCATGTCTAACATCAGAATGAAGAAAAAAAAAAGTGATCTCTGTGACTTTACCCGTGGCATGGTTATTGGTGCCAGACAGGCTAGTTTGAGTATTTTAGAAACTGCTGATCTCCAGGGATTCACACACACAGCAGTCTTTGGTGTGCAAAAAACAACTTGGACAAATGAACCTTGGCATAACCCCACCCCACCCCACCCCCCAAACATAAGGTGTGGTGTAACACACTCAGACACTTCCACATGCATGAGCTCACAGACTCCTATGATTGCTGTGATTGATAGGGAGAGAGAGTACGCCACCTCTCCCTCTCTGAGAGCATGGCCAATTTTGCTCTCTTGGGCTCCAAGCGACGGATGGCTGTGGCGTTATCAGGATTTGAACTTGTGATCTCTGGATGATAGGACAAACGCTTTTCTGTTCCACTCAGGAGTCATTGGTAAATGAAACACCAAAATGGGTCCCACAGAAACTCTAGATGAATCCTTACCTGACAGGACTGGTGTTATTAAGGCAAGGAGAGGTGTCACTGAATATTAAGAGACAGATGACACATGCAACTAGGGAGCATATTATATTAATTACACATGATTCAGACACTACGTGCAAATGACAGATGTAGATGTGAATATTACTCAAGTTAGTCATAATCTAGATCTTCCTCTTTCAGATGATTCGATATGTAGAATACAATATGATGCAAAAACAGTACAGTTGAACAAGTAATTTCTCAGTGTACTTCAGTCTACTCCTGATTCCAAACGATTTACTTCAGCACCTGTTCAGTATGATTCGGTTCAGTTTTCCACCACAGTAAAGTCTTCAGAACAGAGGAGTTTTTCTAATTTTTTTCTTATTAAAGAGAGAATAAAAGAGAGGCTGGTGCGGGAACAGCAGGTTTGTGGGTTGTTTATTGCCATTTAAGCTCTGAAAGAAATTCAAAGTCTTTCTCTCTCTCTCTCTCTCTCTCTCTCTTAAACACACAAGCAAACTGGAGAGTGTGCATTGAATTTCAACTGCAATTTTTAATCGTTCTCCTGTTAGATTAAAATCGATGTAGCCATATTGTCAACTGTTTGAACTTTTTAACACTTCAAATCACTTTCCCTTTATAGCACTATAAAATACCTAAAGTGACCTTCTGCGAACAAAATGTTGAAAACCTTGGAAAGCTTGCTCTGAGAAAGTCACCTGTATAAAACTGCTTTATGTCGATTGATATCTATTGTTAATAAAATTAAATTGAATTGAACTTAAAAGACAAAAGCCACACATTTGAGTCAACATACAGTCAGGTCCGGAAGTATTTGGACAATGACAGAGTTTTTGTGATTTTGCCTTTATACTCCACCACAATGGATTTGAAATAAAACAGTCAAGATGTGATCGAAGTGTCCAAGTCAGTCTCCTGATGTCAACCCAATAGAGCTGCTTTTCACTTACTGAAGACAAGACTGAAGGCAGAAAGACCCACAAACAAGCAGCAACTGAAGGTGGCTGCAGTGAAGGCCTGGCAAAGCATCTCCAGGGAGGAAACTCAGAATCTGAGTTTTGAGAACATGGGCTCCAGACCTCAGGCAGTCATTGACTGCAAAGGATTTTCATCCAAGTATTAAAATTATGGTTATATTTACAGTTATGTCACTTTGTCCAAATACCTTTGAGCCCCTGAAAATGGAGGCACTTTGCTGAAAATGGCTGTAATTCCTAAAGGGTAAATGTCATGTTTTTGTGGAACCTCTTAAAATAAAGCTGAAAGTCTACACTTCAATCACATCTTGATTGTTTTATTTCAAATCCATTGTGGTGGTGTATAAAGGCAAAATCCGTCATTGTCCAAATACTTCCGGACCTGACTGTAGCTTTTCAATATAGAAGAGAAAGACTGCTGCAATGATTTGTGTGTCTGTGTGTGTAGAGTATAGTGAGAGTTGTGTTTCATGACCGGAGGCTGCAGTACATGGAGCATCAGCAGCTAGAAGGCTGGAAGTGGAATCGCCCCGGCGACCGTCTCCTTGACATTGGTACATCTCTGCTACACAGTGACTGATTTGAATCTTTCCCTGAAATGCTCTGATTTATGAAAACACTGAGTGTTTGATATTTCTTCTAGATATCCCTATGTGTGTGGGTATTACTGAGCCCCTCACCCACGCCTCCCAGCTTAATGCTGCTGAGTTTCTGTGGGACGTTTCCAAACGCGCATCTGTATTCGTACAGGTGAGATATAACACACACACACACACACACACACACACACACACACACACACACAATGTTTATGACCCTTATTGTACAGCCTCTGGAGCTGCTCTGGTTCATAGTGTTTGTGGTCGTTGTGGTAAGGTGCACTGCATAAGCACAGAGTTCACGCCGAGGAAGCATGGCGGAGAGAAGGGCGTACCGTTCCGCATCCAGATCGACACTTTCAAACAGAATGAGAACGGAGAGTACATGCAGCACCTGCACTCCGCCAGTTGCCAGATCAAAGTGTTTAAGGTAACACTAATCCCCATGTACCTGTGAGGGTTCATTTGAGTGGCAAAGGGTCCAAGAGTAAATTTGTGGAGCTTGAGTCTCTGCACGTCTCTGTGTGTAGCCGAAGGGAGCAGACCGGAAGCAAAAGACTGACAGAGAGAAGATGGAAAAAAGGAGTGCACAGGAGAAGGAGAAATACCAGCCCTCCTATGATACTACTATTCTGTCAGAGGCAAGTTTGCTGTGTGTGTGTGTGTGTGTGTGTGTGTGTACACATTTCAAATGTGGACTGACTGTCTTGTGTTGAGTTACTCATACATTCTTAGTATAGTGAGCAAAAATAACCATATTATTAACATTTAATATTTTTTAGCTCAAACTCTTGCAGGACGAAGCGAAAAGAGAGCAAGACAAACTTGATTGAGAAATGCTTTCCATAAATGTATTGCAAGGACTAAATTCTTATTGTTTATATGCTATATGGCCAAAAGTTTGTGGACACCTGACCAGCATACCCATATGTGAGTCTTCCCTAAACTGTTGCCACAAAATTGGAAGCACCCTGTATATTTTGTCACTTGTTTGTTTTGTATGCTAATTTTTTTTTTTTTTAGGATGGTCAGGTGTCCACAAACTTTTGGCCATATAGATTATTTCGTTAAACTGTAATCATTTAATGGGTTCGGTATCGTGAACGGTGTGTCCACCCAAGGTTGAAATGATACTTACGCTTCGGCTTGTCTGTGTGTTTGTAGACTCGTCTGGAGCCGGTGATAGAGGAGGCTGTGGAGCACGAGCTGAAGAAGTCAAGTAAGCGCACGCTCCCTGCAGACTGTGGAGACTCAACAGCCAAGAGCAAGAGAGGCAGTGTAAGCACACGCGCGCACACACACACACACATATACACACACAAGCTTGCATTTTCCAGCACACCTCTAGGGAATTATATTACTATGGGAGACACAGTAATGTCATCCCTCCCACCCAGAGAGCACAGCCAGCTTTTGCTCTTTTGAGCAAAAAAGTAAAAAAAAAAAAAAAGGGATAACATGGTGCACATATCCCACAAAGGGGTGGCAATGATACTGATCATTTGGGGGGAAAAAAGAAAAAAAATGTAACATTCTTAAATTAAGGGAATTGTCTTGATAGGGATAGAACACTAAGATCTAATTGTTGGTCTGTAAACACGTTTTCTAAGGTGGGGGGGTGTAGAATTTTTCAACCCAGAATGAACACGTCGTAATAAATGGTCACATTGTCACTATGTGTGTTTAATAGCCTTTATGGCTGCCTTTCTTTCTTCTTCTGTCTGTAGTGTTCTCCTTGGCCTGATAATGCTTACGTGAACCCAAACACAGCAGCTCCCCCAACCTTCACCTCCAACACACACTCTTACAGTAACGCCGTTCCCGAAAGGTAACAAGAAAAAAAGTGTACATTACCATAACTGAGTCACAGCGTCAACGTCGGCAATATTGTAAAATCCATCTTGTTACAGATATATTGATATTGATATATACTGAGCATAGATGATGAGGCCAATGTTGGCCCGAAACTATCACTTTCAGATCAGATGGGACTTCATATTGAAAATAGAAAAATGGGATCTATGATTCCAATATTCAATATAGATGTGGTATGTATAGCACTTTTAGCAATGGACATTGTCAAGTGGCAGCTTCATAGAAACCCAGATTTAGATTTAGATCTCTAGAGCAAAACAGAGATGGCGGGAAACAAAAACTCTCTGGAAGAACTCCCTGAAATGACATGAGGGACCAGACTCCTCTGGGTGACACAGGATCGTGGGTTTATAACATTCCAATATGCTGTAAAAGAGAAAAAGCAAACAATATGCTGTTATACATATTATTATGCAGCTTCATAGGCTTGAAAGTATTGTAGAACATTGTTGTTGTTTTTTTTTTGTTTTTTTTTTTAAAAAGGAAATTTTAAATGTTTTCAAAATTATATACAGCCCAGCAGATAAATCAGCAGTGACTGAGAAAGCTGGATAGCATCAAGAAATATGCTATGAGAACTTCCCTACATCCATACACATCCATAACTGCAGTATATTAGTTGTCGTTTAGTTACACCGTAGTTTCTTAAAATACTACCACAATACATTTTGGTGTCTGGTTGATATTATTTGGAGCTACTCTTGATAGGTTTAGGTTTATAAAAAAAATAATGAGTGTTAAATAAAATGCCAGGCGAGCCCACTGTTTTTGAACAGTACTGTTAGTTTAGTTTATTGTACTTTCGAAAATTTGTTTTTGTATCTGTGGCAACTCTTCCGTGATCAACAACAATAAATAACAAACACAAAGGAACATCAGCAGGTTACAACACTTTACAATTAAATACAACCAACATCAAACAACATCCCTTTCACAACAACAGAATCACTGCCATAGATGTAAAATGATAACTGTGATATCACAAAAACTTATTTAACAGAGCTATACTGGAGGATATAAGATCTTTGTGCACGGACAGTCCGTAATATTGGTACCCTGTGTATGTATATAAGTATTTCTGAACAAGGACTGTTGAGGCCTAACGTTTATATCCAAATGGCAGGAAATGCTCATCTCAACTGTACATGATGGTCTCACTTAAAAATCTCACTTAAGACACCAGCCCAGTGATGCCACTTTATTTTACACCATATCTGTTCTTTATGATATAAGATTGAGATGTCTATATTTCAAACAAGCGTTTTGTTTTTAACTCTCAGTGAATCATCTTCACCCAAGCACCAAGGAGACAGTAGCCAGGTCTTCATGGAGGTTTGTACTGCCTTTTGTTCAGATTTGTTTGTTTAAAGGAATAATTGCATAATCTGTAAAATCTATGAGTTGTTATTGTGCTGCATGGAAGACATTTCTAACTTTTTTATATTCTTCTCTCTGGTTATTTATTTTTAGTCTTTAAGCTCGACAGCTTCCATGCAGGACGTGCAGCAGTGGCTTCTTAAGAACAGGTTCAACTCCTATAGTCGGGTTTTTACACATTTCTCAGGTCAGTCCCTCTTTCTGCCTCTGTTTCTGTATAAGATTTCTATAAAATAACACACATGCTCCATGAACTGAGTTGTTATGGTAGTAATTATTGTCATCGTGTGTGTGTGTGTGTGTGTGTGTGTGTGTTATAGGTTCTGATCTACTGAAACTGACTCGTGAAGATTTGGTGCAGATTTGTGGGCCAGCCGATGGGATCCGTCTCTACAACGCACTAAAATCAAAGTAATTACCCTAAGTGTATGTGAGAGAGTTGTTTTATATCGATAGTAAATAAACACGTATGTAAGCATTTGTGTGTGTGTTTGTTTACAGGGCAGTTCGACCTCGGCTGACTGTGTACGTGTGTCAGGAGTGTGAGAGTCCCCTGCTGGAGAGACGCTGCCACAGCAAGAACGGAGAACACGGCAGTCCCACAGCCATAAACGGTGTGTGTGTGTGTGTGTGTGTGTGTGTGTGTGTGTGTGTGTGTGTGTGTTTATACAGCCACTGAGACCCCAGACCTGTGAAGGCTAGATTTCTGTCGAAGTCTGTAATAATGTAATGTATAACATCTAATCTGAAGACAAAATATGTAGTGTGATGATGTATCAGACAAGCCAGCAGTTATGTATGTTCATGCCATGTTCATGCCGACATACGTGTAGTGTGTCGTATCTGTGAAAGCCTTGAGTATCTGTTCAGAAAAGCTACGTGATGTGCGTTTTTGCATATTCTGGATATTATTTTCTTCTTTAAACCAAAGCTTTATTACAGTTTAAAGGCACTGATTTGGTCACCTATTCTGTGTGTTTCTGTGCATTTCTTTCTTGTCCTGAAAGTGTAATTGGATGTGTTTTTGTAGTTTACCATGCGCTTTACCTCGAAGAGCTGACCGCTCATGAGCTGACCAGAAAAATATCCAATGTGTTGAGCCTGCCGCTAACCCTCATTAATCAAGTGTATAGGCAGGGGCCTACAGGAATACACATACTGCTCAGTGACCAGGTACGCGCATGCATGCATATCATTAAGCTAGCTATTAAACTCTTTCCTGTCCCTCTACTGCTCTCCAAAAGCAGTTCCATGATGTATGACTTTTGCATTTTCATTTACATGCTACAGTCATATTTACATGTTTGTAAGTTGCAGCAAAGGTTTGTCCAGTGTGGTGTTTGTTCTACCTTAACACATTGGAGCAAGTGGTGCTAATTTATAAGCAGCATCACCAAATCTACAGTAGATGTTTAATTGGGTGTGTGCTGCCTGCATTGCAGATGGTGTCTAACTTCTCTGATGAGAGTTGCTTCGTTGTCAGTATGTTAAAAGGTAAACAGTTTCTTTTCTTATACGCAGGTCCATTGACCACATTACGCAACACAGAACATGAGCAAACTTCAGTTTGAACTTATTACTTAATTGAACTTATTCAATTACTAATTGAACTTTTATTGTTCAATCAAAATCCAAATATGAATGTTTAAGATGCCTTTAAGCTGTAAGTCCATCAAAATACATTTTCTGAACTTTTTGGCTAAATGGCCCTTGTGTCACTTCATATATTAGAGCATGTAATTTATGGCATACATTTTTTTTTCACATTTTAAAGCTGCTGGGTGTAAGATTACTTCTAGCCTTTCTGGCAGAAAATGCTATTACGAGCTACTTTTTAACTGTAGGCTGTGCAGTGAATTTAAAATCTCAGGAATAAATCTCACCGCTGCGAGTGCCTTTCAGACAGAGTCCAGGGCTGCGTTCCAACCCACGCAATGCACACTAAATAGTATGCCTAAACAGTAACTACACCAATGATGTACTGACACGCTATTCAGTATATGGTTTGAGATGTGGTCTGTGTTTTCACACCTCTGATGATGTAATTATCTGCTGTGTTTCCTCAATATTACAGAAGCATTATGAGAATAAAATCTTTGTGCACATCATCATAACTCTCATTTAGTGAAAACCAGTTTTTAAAAAAAAAAAGACGCCACTGCGCCACTGTAATCTCTGCTTATTTGACTCACGCCTGTCTGCATCAGAGATGGTGGCGCCTGTTGAACACATTAGCAAGCTAGCCAAAACACAGAGGATGAACTGACTTTCCGAATGACTCCCTTTCTACCGATATATAAATTTTTAAAAATTTTAAATACAAAAACAGACAAACACTTCCTGTTAATCACTAGTCTGCTATCATGAGTTCTCTAACTAAGCAACTTGATTAATGGTACAAAGTCCACAATGAGGATAAAGTGGCTGGCTGTCAGTGTCACTCTGACTCGCTCTTGCCCTCTCTCTGTCAGTAGTTATATAGTTATACTTCTTTTGTGTCTGATGTTGGGACGTGATGTGTGATGTATCTGAGCTGGCATATGATGTTTTCCTAGAAATGTTCTGCTCAACCCAATACCCTGACTCCCCTCTGATTGAATTACTATGACAGGACTGACAAAGTGACTCAGAATCTCAGGAACAGTATTTACAGTGTTTTTGTCCCCCTGACTCAATTTTGCATGCTTTCCCCCCCCTTTTTTTCATTTTTAACAAAAAAAAAAAAACAAAGCACTGCAGTCTTAATATTATGTTTTGAGAGGGGCTGAATTCCAAAATTTGGGAATTGCATTTTGGGAAAATAGTGCCTTACATCACTACTCTATATATTGAACATATAAAATAAATAGGAAGCCATTTTGGGCTTCAGCACACTGACACTTTTCTATGTCCATGTTTCCTACCAGATGACACCAGTGACAGATTCCACCTGGTTCTGAAGTAGAGGCATTTTGAAGAAGAGTCGCTGACGTCACTGAGGTTCTTCACTGCCGTTCCCGAGCACTGAACATGCTCCCTCCATCCTTCTCTTTCTCCCTCCCTCTATCTCTCTCTCCATATCTACCTTGAGAGAGAGAGAGCAGAGGTTGGTCAAGGCCTCCTACCTGTTAGAATCTGACTTCACTGTATACATTGTTTCATATTGAAAACACTTTAACTGATGAAATTTTTTGTGTGTGAACGGGAGGGACAGCTCTGAAGCATTCGTGTGTTTAAAGATGTAGCGGGAGGGATGAAAGGATGGATTAAAAAAAACAGCAGGGTTTTCTTGCACAGTCCTGAGTGACGGGACAGTCATGAACTCGGTCACGAAGCTGCCCTCAATTTACGGTTTGGTGATCACACCATCTCCACTTGAATAGTTTACCGCGTGTTATACTGGCTGTGCTTGTTTGATTGCCTAACGTACATGTCTGTCGAAAAAGGACTGCACTTTTTTTTATTATACTTTTCTATTGTGATTTTGTTTGCTTTTGTTTTGTTTTTTTCTCGACACCTTTGTGTCTGCACAGATGAAGTGATTCCTGTGTGTATGATCACCTGTAGCTTGTTGTGAGGTATAGAGCTTGAGCAATGTTTCATGCATAAAGCTTTCTTACATAAAGTAAATTATGATGCTGTTTGTCTGCTTCTACCGAGACCAATCATCTCTTGGTGCCAAAATACACGACTGTGTTTACTCGACTCTGTAAGACAGCTTCAGATGACTGGTGTCGTTTAGTTTGTACCTTTTTTTTTTTTTTTTTTTTGCTGACCAGCAACATTTTAAATTAATTTTAATTGTTTGCTGTAGTTACGATTTGTTAGAAATGGCAACATGTATTTTTGTCATTTAATGTCTTTTTTTTTTTTTTTTTTTTTTTTTTTTTTTTTTTTTTTTTTTTTTTTTTTTTTTTTTTTTTTTTTTTTTTTTTTTTTTTTTTTTTTTTTTTTTTTTTTTTTTTTTTCCCCCTCTTTTCCTTTTTCTTCCCTTATTTGAGACTGATGTGGATGGTTGGCTCAGTAGCTCTGCATTGGGCAGCTTTGGCATGTACTGTGCATATATATATATATTTTTTTTTACCACTAAGCATGGAGGGCAGGAATGTTGCCTCTTTTAATTTTAAGATAAATGACCAAGTCTGCACTGACGTGAACATACAGGAGCTCCACTCTGCTGTATATGCTGGTGTTCACCGCTGTTCAGAATAAAGGTGTAGGCCAAGTGCACCCATCTTTCACACTCCTCAGAAGACAGCGAATAAAACGTGGTGATGACTCAGCACTCTCATCCTCTGTGGATCATATGGACCGTCCTGTGTGTTTCCATGAGAACAGTTATGGTACTTCCATATCACTGTGTCTTTAAGGAAGCCTGTCATGTATTGTAAGATGCTGGGTTGTACACACTTCATGCCTGTACCAGAAATAAAATAATTTTAATATATCATGCTCTTCTAGTGCTTATAACAGTTTTATTCTGATGTTTATTACACGGGTCAACATATGTTCAGGCCAGAGAGCTGACACCAGTAAAGGAATTCTCCAATGTTTTTCCAACCCAGACCTCGTTTACACATTAGCATATTTGTATTCAAAACATTTTGACACACTCATTTCTGAAGATATTCTAGCATGTATTTGCCTTGCAGGTTGTGTGCACAGGCAGTTGGTTAACTGTTTTGCAGCTTGCATTGGAATGATCGGATCTGCAGCTGTTGACCTCTCTGTGATGGAGCTGACTGAATCCTCCCTCCTGGCAGTGGGACACTGATACCAGGATACAAGGCAACTCTCTGCCAATCTGATTTATGGTCAGCAGCAAGTGTGATTGGCACTGTCTGTACTGCTTGACACATCTAAATGGCCTTCAGCCAAAAAAGCACTGGAGAGAAAAGCACAAGTTTTAAAAACTAGAAACCAGCACAGCCAAATGGCCAGGCCACGTGGCACCCACAGCATTGCTCATCGTCTAGGCATCTGAATTCTGTTGACGTTGTTTGAGCCCCAAATTAAATTACCCTGAGGGTTGGGCTCTAAACAGAACCACCACCACCACTAAAGAGTCCGAAAGAGCCCAGTCATAAAGGACAGGCTGCTGGAGGGACAGTTTACAGCTGAAGATGATGCTCATCGGGAAGCAACTACACCAGAGCAGTGGATCCTGATGATAATGTTTCACGGGTACAAACTTCAGTTCTGCTTTTGGCTCTCAAGGTCTCATTGCATATGTATCCCAAGAAGTGACTTCTCTCTTGGACAGAGGTGCAATTGAAAGAGTAGACCCTGTTGTTCAGAACAAGGGGTTCTACTCAACGTACTTCCTGGTCCAGAAAAAGATGGGAGAGATTTGAGTGAGCCGAAGTGTTTCATAAATCCTACCCATCCCTTATGTTAAGGCTATCATGTGTTATTAATGTCATACAGCCACAAGACAGGGCGTCTGTGTGGTTCATATTTTCATGTTCCCATTCCTTCAGAACAGATATTTTTTTTCAGGTTTGCCTTCCAAGGACATTCCAGTTCAAAGTCAAGTTAACTGAGCAAGCTAGCCGCCATGTGACACCAATGCGTGGCAGTATGAATGAGCAATAGCTCAATGACACAGGTATACTGAGTCATGTGGTCACTTTGTGACTTTGTTAAAGGTCTTGGCATGCATGTGCACATCTAACTCCATATTACAGATGATTCATAGAACCATAGTTATATACAGAACTAGCATTTACAACCAGATTTTATTCGATCATACTGAGTTTTTAATTGCACTATTAATTGTAATAAAGATTATATAACTTCTTATTGCCATGCAAAGGTCAGAACAAGCAAGCCAGATTGTTTAACGTCATAATCCCCATCATCGGGCTACTTCTGGAAATGATGTTCCTGTAGAATTCACCTTTGTTTGAATTTAGACTTCCAAGCCTCATATACACCCTGAATAGGACGCTGGGTGCAGTGTGCACACCCACACACATTAACAACTGGGGGTAATACAAAGTAGGCAATCCACTATGTATATATATAGATATAGAGATATGTTTTGAGAGAACCCAGAGAATATGCAAAAGTTTGGACCCGAGCTCAGGAACTAACCACAGACAATAGAGCTGTGTTTCACTCAAGATAATGAAAATGGAAAGAAATGCCAATATGCTTAAATGTCTGTTTTACAAATCTAATGTATATGAAGACACCTACAGAGCAATTTGAATTCATTTTATTTGAACCTTTAAAAAACATTTATTTACTTAGTATTTTGTAAATTTTGTATTTTTGAAACATTCTATTATTTTGGTATTGATATGCCATTTTGTTTGAAAATATATTTTCTCTGCATCAATTAAAAAAAACCTGGCCATGCCACCTGTTTATAGAAACTGAATAGAATGTACACTATATGGCCAAAAGTATGTGGACACCTGACCATCACACCCGTATGTGCCCATAGACCTTGGGCAATAACACAAAGTCTTATTTGTCTTTGTGGAGCTCACTTTTGTTGGAGAATTTTACTTCTCTGTGTTATCTCTTTAATCACTGATTTTATCTAATGATTGTATCAGTGAGTGTTCTTGTGCAGATTAGTTGCTTAAGGTTATAGGAAACCACCTTCTGAAGCCTAATAAGGAGATGTCGAATCTTGTATAAGCCCTTTCTATACATTTATGAAGATTCATTATTTTGCAACAGATGAGAATTTGTTCTATTGTTTACACGTCAGTATAAAAGATCTACGCCTCCTCTGATTGTGGGCTTGCTTCTCTGGCATAGCTGAAGTGATAACTCATTGCTGTATTGCTGAGGTGTGTTTCCTCTGTAGAGGAAGAATAAACTTCTCGAGGTATAAGATGGTCTGCTGGTTCTATTTGAGGAATAGGGAAAATTCTCCACTGGCTTTGTGCACAGGGACATTGCCATGCTGGGAGAGGTTTGGGCCTCTTAGTTCAGGTGAAGGGAAATTGTAAAGCTATAGCATACATACATACAAAGACATCCTGTGCAATTGTGTGCTTTCAACTTTGTGGTAAAAGTTTGGGGAAGCTTACATATGGGTGTGATGGTCAAGTGTCCACAAACTTTTGCCTATATAGTGTACATGTATAATTACAAAATTAATGGCATAAATATAAGCAAAAGAAATAATGTATATATCATTTCTTGTGTTTTTTATAAGATTTTTATGTATTAATGTTCAGTACTGTGCACAGGTCTTAGGCACATGCAAAGAAATGCTGTAAAGTAAAGATGACCTTAAAAATAATAAAATTAAAATCTTTCTACTTAAAAGAAAAAAACAACAATGTGCAGTAAACAGTAATAAATTAAGCAAAATCAATATTTGGTGTGATGACTCTTTTTTTCCCCTTCCATAAATAGTAGTCTCAGGTACAGTGTGTGCAGTTTTATAAGGAAATGAGCTGTAAGTGTTACTGAGCATCTTGCAGAAGCAGCCACAGTTTGTCTGGAGACTCTGACTGTCACACTTGTTTCTTATTTTTGCAGCAAAACCCAGCAGCCTTCATTATGTATTTTTTGCCTGAAAGGTGGTCTCTTATGTAATATATTGCTTTCTTTACTGACATACAAACATTGTTCAAGCAATAGTTTTAATTATTTTATCATAAAACTGTTCATTTTACTTGGGAAGTATCACATTCATGTGAGAAAATGGACTGAAGCCGAGCCAACCTTTGAACAGTTTATAAATATGGATCTTCTCTTAACGCATTAGAAACAAAAAGTCAAAAAAGACACACGAGGCACTTCTTTCATTTAATTTATTGTAAATTGTAATTTTACCCCTGGCACAATTGTATTTTTTTATTGTTTTGTTTGTTTCTGTAACAATTTTTGGAAATCTAATATATATATATAGCATTTTATACACACACACACACACACACACACACACACACA
>CM040997.1:11809198-11861487 GCA_022985145.1 Pangasius djambal
ACACACACACACACACATATATATATATATATATATATATATATATATATATATATATGTGTGTGTGTGTGTGTGTGTGTGTGTGTATAAAATGCTATATATATATATATATATATATAGGGTGCCTAAGGCTTTTGCACAGCGCTATATGTATTGATTATTGTGTATATTGGCAGATCTGGTCCTACATCATATACGGGTTTTTTTCTCTCCTGCGCAAACTCTGCGCATGTTTGACGCTCGCGAAGATGACTACGCAAACGTGAAAACAGTCCAGACGTCATTTGACAGCTCGCGCAGATTCAGGAAGTAAAAGCGCCGTTGTGTTTTTGTGTCTGCTGTTTTCTGTTCTCCATAAAGCGCATTCCTGCGGGCCGAAATGGCGACGTTTATTTCTGTCCCGTTAAAGAAGTCTTCAGAAGTTGACTTGGTGAAACCGCTGTCGAAATTCATCGCGAATGCTTATCCGGCGGGTGAGGAGCAGACGGAGTATCTGCGCGCGGTGGATGAGTTGAATAAACTGCGCAAAAGTGCGTTGGGGAGGCCGCTGGACAAACACGAGAGCTCGCTGGAGATCCTCTTACGGTGAGTGTCGCTAATGCTAGCGAGCTAACTGCACAGCTCAGCCACACATCTGTCCGTGTAGACTCGCTGACATGGTGCTGAAAAACTCCCCGAAAGGTAACTGATCTCTTTTGTACATCCGCTCATTACTGCTAGCTAAAGTAACATGATACAGATAAACGGACGCTCCTTAGCTTATTAGCTTGCTGTCGAGTTTGTTAACTTTGTCAGCTAGTCAGTGGAAACCTCTAGCTACATTTATATATAAATTACATATGTACTGTAATTACCGATTAGTTTGTGTCTCGTTATCAGTGACGTGTTTATGTTTTGCTAGTTGCGCTAGCCGCGCAGTGAGCTAGCTAAGCTAGCTAGGAAAGCTAATTAACTAGCGAGCTAGCACAACCAGTCGCTCAGGTCTGTGTGCACTTGGGTTAACTACGGAAATGCTTATGAGTCGGTTAAGAGTTTGTGCCAAAACTTTCTTTTTTTAAGGAAATAAATAATCTCACTCGTAAATAGAGGTTTTTGAAAAGCGTGTGAAATGTTATGTTTGGGGGGAAAAAATGACTTTTTATTTATGTGTGTGTTAAAACGCCACACCTAAACCCTTAGCTCTCCGCTCAGGTCGTTAGCATGAGGAGTGAGTGTGTGTTAAAAATCACGCAAATTATACCCGTTTTCTGTGTTTTAACTTTTGGATCTTATGCGCATGCGCAAAGACATTTGATCTTTTTTGGTATTTGATTAATTGCCAGCTCTTTAATAGTTGTGACGTCAACTTTTCCTCGTCTGACTCTTAGCACCTGACTGTTTATTTAGTAAAATTTCCTGAACCAAAGCTTGTTATTTTCGAGGACAACAGACACGTACTGGCAAAGCAACTAGATAATAATCTATTTATAATAATTTATATAGAACTTCTTTAGGGAATTATTCATCCGGAGCTCACGGCACTATAAAGGTAGGGTTTTAAGGAGTTTAACCCTGACATTAGGGCTGCACGATATATCGAAATGTCGCAAATGTAAATATCGCGGGATGCATATCGCAAGGGCTCGCGATAACTGAATGATTTTAATACTTCAAAAAGTTATGAAAAGGGCAACACAGATAGCAGAAAATGCTTTCTGTTCCTCAAAAGAACATGAAACATGTATGTTGGTTGTCATTTTCAATAAAATAAAATTATATATATATATATATAATTTAAATTGACTTTACACAATTATGTAATTATTGTACCACATATCGCATTATTCTTCAATATTGTGCAGCCCTGTTTGACAGGCACACAGGATATTTCAGATATTAATCCTCAACTGTGTCCTTTCGAGCTTTTAAAGCTGAAACCTGTCTTTAGGTTGTCTAAGATTCGTACATGAAAGCTGGAGGCAGTGAAAACAGCTGTATTATTATTATTATTATTATTATTATTATTATTATTATTATTATTATTAAGACTAAAATGTTGAAGTCTAAAAGAGCACAGGGAAATGATCTACACAGCTCCTGTAATAAAGTCAGAGAACTTCCTGCTCTTCCATGACTCATTTTCGAGCCAGAGTTCATGATGTCATGTTAAGCCATTAGTCTTGAATAGACTTGAAGCAGATAAATTGGTCTGATGTGAAAGCTTAGCTGATTAGAAAGCCTACATTGCTTTAGGCGTAGACTGAGCTTTATGACTATTGTTTCCACTCGGCTGTGTGACGTGTTTGCGTTCAGCACCTTTGTTTAAAGAGGAAGTAGGTGTAGTGATTTAAGCCAAACTTGTAGTGTGTTAGTAAAAACTTAAATGTTTCAAAATTTGAATTTTGCTTCATGACGAGAAAAGAGGAAATGAGATCCAAATTTGTTAAACAAAAAAAAAAAAACAGGTGCCGCTGAACAAGTCGTCGTCTTTTTCTGTTTGGTGCTTTTGATTTTAGGTTTGAATACGATCGAAACCTAGGGGTGAAAAGGAAAATATTTAAACTTCAGACGAATAAGAGCGTCTGGCACAGGTATAATAAACAGTGTAACCTTACTCCGGAGATATGTGCAGTGATGTGACTGCCCATGTTGTTGTGAAAACACTGACAGGGAATACTAACGCTGCAATGACTCATCACAAATGTGTGTGTAGTTCATGATTCCCAACTTGTCTGACTGCGTTCCTGTTCTTCCCTGCATGCGTTGAAACTTATGCAGTTGAATCCTCCACAAACCATCACATTTCCAGCTCTTTCCTGTCGTGTGGAGAGAGAGTGAGCCGTGTGTTGCTGCCCCTGTTCTGGACTGTGATGAATAATGGGTGTATTAGCGCCACATACACCCAAAAAAGGGTGTATTATGTTTATATTAGGAGGGTTTCTTGGAAACACCTTCAGTGGAAACCCCAATCAAGGAGTTATGTAGCGATTCATCAGTAACAGCAGCCTAAAATAACCTCAGATAGGAATTTTCCTATCTTTGTCAACAAGCTTGGCAGCATGCCACACAAATGAATCAGTGTACAAACACAGTTTCTTTTGCTAATGTGTTATTAACTTTACATCAGAAGGTTTCGAATGATACACAGTCACATGAGCCTACGTGTCAGCCTCTTGTGTCGCTGATTGTCTCAGCTCAAGTTACATTTAGAGAGTCATGTGTTTCCTCCGTGTGTCACGGAGAATAAAAATGCACTATGCTACTGCATTTCATTGGCTCTGTACTCATACTCTGCACAATGACAGTAAAGTTGAATCTAATCTAATATGCTACAGTGGTGTAGCAGTTTTACATAGAAACATTGTTTATAAAGTAAATGGGAAAAGAAGGAAAAAGATCATAAATTAGTATAATCATATGCCATCAGGAGCAAGACAAGATCAGGCAGATGATGTTTTAGATTTAACGTACTGTAATGTACAGTCAGGTCTGGAAGTATTTGGACAATGACAGAGTTTTTGTGATTTTGCCTTTATACTCCACCACAGTGGATTTGAAATAAAACAATCAAGATGTGATCGAAGTGTAGACTTTCAGCTTTATTTTAAGAGGTTCCACAAAAATATGGCATTTACCATTTAGGAATTACAGCCATTTTAAGCAAAGTGCCTCCATTTTCAGGGGCTCAAAGGTATTTAGACAAAGTGACATAATTGTAAATATAACCATAATTTTAATACTTGGATGAAAATCCTTTGCAGTCAATGACTGCCTGTTCTCAAAACTCAAATTCCGAGTTTCCTCCCTGGAGATGCTTTGCCAGGCTTCACTGCAGCCACCTTCAGTTGCTGCTTGTTTGTGGGTCTTTCTGCCTTCAGTCTTGTCTTCAGTAAGTGAAAAACAGCTCTATTGGGTTGAGATCAGGTGACTGACTTGGCCATTGAAGAATATTCCATTTCTTTGCCTTCAAAAAGTCTTGAGTTGCTTTCGCAGTATGTTTAGGGTCGTTATCCACCTGCACTGTGAAGCAGCATCCTATCAGTTTTGTAGCATTTGGCTGAATGTGAGCAGAGAGTATAGCCCTATACACCTCAGAATTCCAAATACAACAGTCAGAGTCAGATTTTAGCATCCAAAGTTGCAGTTTTTTGTCTGGATTAAAAATAGCTACAGTTCTATTTTATAAACTACACTTGAATTGGGAATAAATGGGACCAAGCAGTTGTACTTTATTGATCGCTATATTCATTCGTCTTTTCTAACATTTAAGAAGAGTATTTAGTGTTTGGATTTATTTAATGCCCTTTTTTATTTTTATTTTTATTTATTTATTTATTTTTTTAATAAACGTATTTTTCCCCCCTTCTCTACAGGTACTATGATCAGCTGTGTTCAGTCGAGCCTAAATTTCCTTTCCCAGAGGTAACTTTGACACATACATGTCTACCTGACCGCGTGCATGTTAAAATGAATTACACACACACACACTTACACTGCATATATACTGAGTGTAATTTGTGTTTCAGCTGTGTCTTACATTCACATGGAAAGATGCTTTTGATAAAGGATCTCTTTTTGGTGGCTCGGTTAAACTTGGTAAGTCTCACTCTCATGCAGCCTCAAATGCAAAAATACAAATGAATATATTAACCATCGTGCCATGTAAATGTTGTTTATTACAGAACAGGTGCGACCAGTGCAATTTTGACCAGTTTTGTATGTGTTTTTCAGCTTTGGCGAGTGTGGGCTATGAAAAAACCTGTGTGTTGTTTAACATTGGGGCACTCTCCAGTCAGATCGCCTCAGAGCAGAACCTGGACAATGACGAGGGACTGAAGACAGCTGCCAAGTTCTACCAGGTGAGAGTTTCCGCTTACACACTAAGCCAGCAGATCAGACATTATCCACTTCTTGAATGTCTAAAGTGAAAACTGAACAAAAGTCTTTTGTATCTGTAACACTGTCACCCCTGTTTTTAGCTGGCGAGTGGTGCATTTGCACACATAAAGGACACAGTGCTGTCTGCTCTTAATCGGGAGCCTACTATGGATATTTCTCCAGAGACAGTGGGAACACTCAGTCAGATCATGCTCAGTCAAGCGCAAGAGGTCTTCGTCATCAAAGCCACTGCTGGTGTGTAACTGGGATGTAGCCTCTCAGTATGGGAAATACGTTTCTAGGCTTTAAGCTTGTGCCATTATGGTTATAATATTATATCACATTTAATCAAACACACATTTAGAGCTCTTCATGTACTCATGTAATAAAATTTAGTGATCTAGTTCACAGGGGTCTGGATGAAAGGATGTGCTTAAGAAAAATTAAATTTATATTGCCCATATTGCTCCAGTCATAACCAGAACATAGAAAAGCAACATTGGAGAAAATTTATTGTTTGACTGAAAAGTCCCATAATAACCAGTTATACATTTTTTATGAATTGTGTGATAGCACTGACACACATCATTTATTCTATGTATTTGTTTCTCTATAGTAGGCAGTGTAGCTACTTACAAAGATAAATAGATTTCAAAAGAGATAAAAGATAAGCACATTTGTTCCTAGTGGACATAAACCTTGTGTCTCTTTTGTAAAGATGCTGTGGCTGTTATTATTGCATACAATTTATATCATTATTAAGACAAAAAAAAACCCCCAGCTGAATATGGCAAGATGTCTCACAAACAGAAATTGAAAGATTTAGGATTCCAGTTTTATATGGAGCCCACTATGTGACCAAATCTGTCCAGAGACGAATCAAGCATTTGCAAACGTTAGCTTTTCCAGAAATACTGTTGCAGACATTTGGAGTATGGAGTATTTGTTAAATGCAAAAATTGTATTAATCAGTGTAATAAATGTTGACATCCACTTTTCTATGTCCTACATTGTGCTTAAAGAGCTATATCATTTTACTTGTGCTTGTGTAGAACACATGCACTTCTAATTAGATAAATAAATGATTTCACTTTATACAGATCTGTAGGTTCAGCACCTGGCTTCTATGATTTATTTGGCTTCTTTGATTTTCTCTACAGACAAGATGAAAGATGGCATCATTGCTAAGTTGGCCAATCAGACTGCAGATTTCTATGGTGATGCTTTCAAGCAGTGCCAGTATAAAGAGAACCTGCCCAAGGTATGCCCAAAAGCAGAGTTATCTGCTATTAAAGATATATCCACTAGGGGTTATGAGCACAATACATGTCATTAAGACTGACACAATGCATGCACCCACAGTGGATGCATGTCTCTAAAGGCCATTAGTTGTTCTCTTAGACACATATACACACACACACACACACACAAACCATTTAAGAATTTCAGTTTCTGCCTTTGTCTTTCCTCCCACTGATCTGTGAGTGTGAATGCTGCATGAGCGTTGTGTGAAGGTTTGGTTGATGTTTGCTGAAGGTTGCGTGCTGATTTGCTGTTCTGTTCTCTCTTTCTGCGCCCTGTGCTGTGTGTCTGTGCTCGTTTGTGGATGCTCGTGGTGTTTGTTCGTGGTTGTTGTGGTGTTTGTGGTTGCCTCTCCCTGGTCAGTATTTTTATTTCCAGGAAGTGCTTCCGGTCTTGGCTGCCAAGCACTGCATGATGCAAGCCACCGCAGAGCTCCATCAGTCAGCACTGGCCAAACAGAAGAAACATTTTGGAGAGGAGATTGCACGTCTTCAGGTGTGTGCTGTGAGGAAAATAGAAGTTATAAAGCATCAGCTGCACCATGGGTTACCTCATCAAAATATAACATCATTTGTAATGCTTTTTTTTTTTTTATTGTGCAGCATGCTGCAGAGCTGGTTAAGACTGTAGCCTCACGCTACGATGAGTATGTGAACGTTAAGGACCTCTCTGATAAGATCAGCCGTGCTCTCACAGCTGCTAAGAAAGACAATGACTTCATCTACCACGATCGTGTACCTGAGGTCAAAGACCTGGAGCATATTGGCAAGGCAACGCTTGTCAAGGCAACTGCCATTCAAGTACCACTCAGCCAGAAGTTCGCAGGTGAGTAAATGACTGACCAGTTATGTTCCTAACTCTACATCACACCATTAAGAAACAAGCTGACTATATAAGCTTGCAGCATCAACGTTTCTGCAGCATTGGCAAGTAACATTTAAACTGTGATATTTTTTCCCAGTGTAATCTAGATAGTTTATGATGCAGTAAAGCAGCAAATCCAAGCTATAGTCAGTAACTTCATGCAGCCAGTCCTTTTGCTTTGGCTGTCCAATGGTTGTTCAATTCCCATTCAGAAGGGCACAAAGAATGCAGTTTCATATTTAACTGGCTTTTATAACTTATATGTGATTTATGTGTATTTATACGTGATGACATATAAATTATACGGTGCACTGTATACAATTTGAGTACCACCATTTTTCATCAGAACAGCAAGCAAGTGCGCACCTGTAAGTGGTAGCAGTTACTGCACTGCCACAAGAAATAAACTAAAAGTAACATAACTGACTTGTCTTTTGGTAAGATTACCATGATCACTTTATTATTTCTATTAATTGTTTATGCTTTTTTTTTACTGTTGTAAAGGCTACACTGTGTTTACATTCCTTTTTTTATTAGTTTTATTATTCACAGAAATTTGCTGGAGGTAATTAAAATTGTTCATGTCTGATTTTGTTGTTTCAGATCTCTTTGAGAAGATGGTGCCTATGTTAGTGCAGCAGTCTTTGAGCATAGCCAGTTCCAGAAGGGCCGATATAGTCAGCAGGCTTGTGGGCAGTCTGAGGGAGGCGACCAACCTGTGTAATGGGTGAGTTTGTAAGACTTGGTTTTGGATTGTTTTGTTTTCAGACCTCTGTAATTGACTGTGGACAACAAGGTCACTTTCTCACTGAATCGACTTATGTAAAGAGAATGTATTTATATAAAAAATATTTTTCTTTTTTAAGAGAATTAAAGAGAAGGTGGTTTTCACAGGACTATCCTAGTTGTGAGTTTGGTCATTGATTTTGTGCAACAGTTGTACATTATCCACAATCTGTATACTATACTGCGTTATGAATCAGCTAACCATGGTATATCGGTTAACCAGTTAAGCATAAATATATTGAATATTAACACTGATATGAATATGAAAATGGTAGTTTTTTTTTTTTTTTTTTTTTTTTTTTTGTGGGTTCCACTGAAATTGGTTATTTGTGTTGCAAACTGTTTGTTTGATTATTGTTTGATTGAATTAGCTATCTTTGATTTGTCAGGGTGTTGGCTTCTCTAAACCTGCCAGCAGCGCTAGAGGATCTCTCTGGAGATTCAGTCCCACAGTCCATCCTGGAGAAGAGTCGTGCTGTAATCC
This sequence comes from Pangasius djambal, assembly GCA_022985145.1. NCBI lineage: Eukaryota > Metazoa > Chordata > Actinopteri > Siluriformes > Pangasiidae > Pangasius > Pangasius djambal. The sequence goes on from CM040997.1 coordinate 11,817,492, forward strand.
AACAGGGAGGCCTGAACAGCATTGAGCAGCTAATCAAAGATCTACCAGAACTGCTACAGAGAAACCGAGAAATACTGGATGAGGTTGGTTGCTCTCGCTCTCTCCTTCTTCCCTCCTTTTCCTTTTTCATATCATTTTATGAGTTGTGTCTGTGAGACGTCAACAATTATCAGTTCGTGGTCATTTATTATTTTTCCCCTTTTGGTCTTGTAGTCTCTTAAGATTTTGGATGATGAGGAGACAACTGACAATGAGCTCAGAGCCAAATTCAGCCAGCGGTGGAACAGAACTCCATCTGGAGACCTATACAAACCCCTCAGAGCAGGTACACACACACAAACAGGCAGATGCGAGGTTAACTTGGTCCAGCTTACTGTACATACAAATGCAAATGCAGAATATCTACCGAATATCTAATTTTTGTTAATAATAACAATTGTTAATAATAATAATAGCTAATAATTGTTTTTGTGTGTGTTTGTGATTGTAGAGGGTGGAAATTTCCGAAACATTTTGGATAAGGCTGTGCAAGCTGACCAGGTGGTAAAGGAGCGCTATAACACCCACTGTGAGATGATCGCTCTGCTCTGCAAACCAGAGAGCGAGTTGTGCGCTGGAATTCCTTCAGCCAACCCCGCCAAGACGCTTCAGGGCAGTGAGGTACAAGACACACTGTGGGCAGATGCGAATAAAATATTACTTTACCATCAGCATTAGTTGAGGCTTGTTGATGATATTTATACACAGGAATCCTTTCTCTACTGTTTAGGTGGTAAACGTATTGAAGGCTCAGTTGGTCCAGCTTGATGAGATCAAACGGGATCGCGAGGCTCTGGAAGGAGAGATAAAGGCAGTGACCTTTGACATGACGACAAAGTTCCTCACTGCCTTGGCTCAAGATGGAGCCATTAACGAGGAGGCCCTTTCCACTGCAGAACTGGACACTCGCTACGGCACATACACGCAGCGTGTTCAGCAGAACCTCCGCTCCCAGGAGGACATACTGGCCCAAGTACAGGTATGCATTTTAGTAGGAATCTGGGCCCAACAAGCTAGCAGCACATAACCTGTGCATATAGTACATGTGTCTGTGTAGTTTGTAAATTTTGTTGTTGTTGTTGTTACCTACTCCTTTGTTTACTAGCAATGCACTAGTTGATTGTAACTGAGTTATATGGGTTGCTTTGGTTTGCTAATGTCTACTTGTCTACCTCAGACATCTCATCAGGAGTTTGCAGCACTCAAGCAGTCTAACACTGAGGCCAACCACAGGGAGGAGGTGCTGAAGAAACTGGCCTCAGCTCATGATAGCTACATTGAAATTAGCTCCAATCTCAAAGAGGGCACTAAGGTACCACACAAACGCACAATGTTTCTCTCATGGCACAGTAAATATGCACATTGCACTGTAATATTATGAGCAGGATTTCTCATATGCCCGTTTAAATAGAGTTAACTTAGGTTAGAGTTAATGAACAGATATCCAGTTAAACGCTAGGAGAGGGGGAAATTGTCATTAATATGGAGTAATCAAATATCATTTCATATCATATAATCATTTATCCTCCTGTCGATAGTGGCAGACACGTTTGTCTTTGACAGACAGAAATATTAAACACATGACAAAAGTTTTACTGATTATCAACTTCAAATTTCAGTAGCTGAAATAGCCCTACTGTAGCTGACATCTCAAACATCTCAGAAGTGTACAGAGTTTAGGAGTGATGATCTAATTGGATTAAAGAACATATATTTGCAGTCATACAGAGCACAACGAATACCTGAATAGTGATTACAGTGTTCAGGTACTGGCATCTAACCGGATATTTGAATACTGATTTGCATCCCTAGCCTTTGCATTTATTTTAAGCAATAACTGACATATCTTGCTACACTATTTTCAAGTCCCAGTTTTGAACCTGTTAACACTTCTTCTTTTCTTCTGCTCCTGTTGTCTCCATTCCAAACAGTTCTACAATGATTTAACTGAAATCCTGCTGAAGTTCCAGAATAAGTGCAGCGACATTGTTTTTGCTCGCAAGACTGAGAGGGATGAGCTGCTCAAGTAAGAACCTTTGTGTGTTTGCGCGTGTGAGATCATTTTTACCAGGGGTGCCGAAGATGTTGGGGACATGCTTTAAAAATGTAATTCTGTCCATTGCACTTTAAAAATAAAGTAAACAAATAAGTACATACGTAAATAAATAGTAGAGTTTTCAAGCAAAATACAGTTGTAAAAAATGTACATTTAGCTACTTTCCTGTATGGAAAATTTATAAATATGATTAATTTAGTTAGAAATTAAATGTAAAAAATAAGAGCTTTGTGCCCTTACTGAAATGAGACAACATATACCACACATGGGGAAGAGAAAAGCTCTTTAATAAACACTGCACTTCTGCCAGTCATAACTAAAACCTACAGGCTGCCAAACTTATTTATACTACACTAAATTAATGCCCACAGTTAAGGCTAATAAAAGGGGTACAGATTGTCTCTTGCATAAAAGGATTTTCGCATGTGATTAAATTAAGGGTTAAATTTCTCATGCATTGATGTTTTATTGACAGGGAGTTGCAGCAGAGTATTGCTCGCGAGCCAAGCGCGCCTTCCTTTAACGTCCCAGCTTACCAGAGCAATAACCCGGCCCCCGCTGCAGGAGGCCCCACCCCTGCTCCCCGGACCGTATTTGTGAGTTTCTAGTCAGAACTGTCATCCAATCAGATGATTAATCAAATAAATGTTTTCTGTGGTTATGGTGTGACTGTTTCTGATGTGTGTAACAGCCGGTGCAGCCTCAGGCTAAACCCCAGCCTCCAGCACGACCACCTCCACCCAACTTCAGCTCACAGGCCGCCAGTGGCAGCACCATCAGCTCAGTGCCTGACAGCCAAGCCCTGCCTTCTGTCAGTTCCAATCCCCCACCTGTGGCACCACCCACTGCACCATCACAGGCTCAAGGACCACCCTACCCCACTTATCAGGGCTATCCAGGGTATAGATTCTCTCTCTCTCTCGCTCTCTCTCCTCTATTTCTCTTTGTTCGTTTGTTCATAACTAACCTAACTCTCAAGTACCCCATAACTATTTAAACCCCTGATTTATAAATGGTAATCTCCTCTTGTAAGGCTGATTCTGATTATATAATTTGGTGTTTGAGGCAATATTTATGGTGCAGATTTTTCAGTTTAATCATAGACTTCTCAGTAAAAACAAACTGGTTCAGGGAAGGTTGCATAGGAATGATGATGTGGTACCCAGAAGGTTGCCAGCAATTGTGACTTAACTAGGCTTAATAGTGCAATTGTATTTAACTTAAAAGCTAATTAGCTACTTAATTTCATTAGTATAAAACACTGATATGCATAGGATGCATTAAAAATAGAAAATGAGGGATCAAAATCCCAGGAAGGGGACATCTTTCTATAGCCCTGTCTTAATAATAATAATAATAATAATAATAATAATAATAATAATAATAGCCTTCACTCTTAATTAATAATGTCTTTGATGTAGTGTGTCATGTTTGTGCTCTTAACAAAATGAGCAGCAAGTCTTTGGCTAACATCTCGACAGTTTGCTCAAGCTGATGAGAGTTATATGATATGTTTGTGCTGAAATGTAAATCCCCCCCCCCCCCCCCCTTCAGCTTTTGCTCAGTGGTTTTGCCTCATTGCTTGTTCATAATTGCTAATTAATCTGACCAGTAGTGATGGCTTCCAACTATGACCAGTTTTGGCCTTGTTTGATTCACTTAGCCTGCTAATAGTTGCATTAAAAAGTTCATGACACCACCAAAAATGTCATCTGGAGCTGTTCATACATGTATGAGATATTTAGTATGAAAGTTTTTTAAACGTTTTGTTTTGAGAAGGTCAGTAGCGAGCTGTTGAAAAGTATTTCTTTTCAAATTCTTCACATTCTTGTAGCAACGATATCAAATGGCCTTCTGAATCTACTGTTCAAAATGTTCAGGGTTGATTTTAATGATTCCTTGACTTGGATAATGTGTGATGATATACATGAAACGTACAGTGGCTCTGTCTGCAATTTTGTTTTTCTTCCTCAGGTTTTATCAAATGCCGATGGCGTATAACCCCTATGGATATGGGTATGGCATGCACTACATGCCCTATCAGGCTCAGGGGCAGGCTGGTTACCCTGGAGGTGCTCCTGTCCAGCAGCCGTACCCGTATCCTCAACAACCACCCCAGCAACAGCCCTACTACCCCCAGCAGTAGACGACATTTACGCTGAGCCCACACAGCCAGCTACAGCCATGCTGCCCCTGATATACTAGCACTCCTTCCTCTTACACTTAATCTCTAACACTCCCCACTCCTCCTCCCTGTCTTTAACACCTGACTTCTTGTGGGCAGAGATTAGAACACTAGAAGGACCAATGGGATTTGCCCTGAAAACCCACGCCCACTCTCCTTTAAGGTTCAGAGAGATGCTGTGCTCTGTTTGTGAGCTTTCTGATTCTCCCATTCATACCCAAAGTCAAGCTGCTGGCTGCTTGCCTGCCGCTGTGTATACCTTATTTTTGTAACAAATATTGAATAGAAATACTCTAACACACGTTATGTAGATGTTTTCATACCCAGACGATGAAGATAATCATCAAGATAATTAGGGGAAGAAATAATATTACTGTAACCATACCTCTCTCTGTTCATCCTACAATCAGCACTTTGGGAATGGAACAGTTTAAATAAACAGTGAATAACACCTGATATGTACCTTTCATTTGAAGAAACTTTTTGTTTCTCTCTTGTTCTTATGTAATTAAAGCCTGTCTGATGTTAAAATACAGTTCTCTCTTTCTCTCTCTCTCTCTTTATCTCTCTCTCTGCAAGTTTAATTCTGGTAAAGCAATGTTTGTCCCTGTTCTTTTTCTGCACTACTATATTAAAGTTGTGTGTATTGCATTACAGCAATGGTGGAATAAGGCTGCTTTTCAAGGAGTGGGTTTCAAATACATGTGCATATCATTTTTTTGTTCTTCTAGTGCATTAAATTACGGAAGCATGAAGAGATAAGGTTGCTGTAGCCACCTTTTTTTGTCATTGTCATGTTGAGTGAGAGCAACCAGACTGTATTGAGTATGGTACGTTATACAGCAAAGATGTTTTGAAAGTCTATGGCTGGCATTTAATTCCGAATTAAATATGGAAGTCCCATTTAAAGATGGGGCCACTAAAACGTCAATAAAATATCTGCTCAAGGGAAAAGGTCCAGTCTGGCCCCATCCCAAATGACAACCTAAGTGCTCTGATGCTTATTTATGTTGTAGCTAAGGTGCATGAGTCCTCAAGGGCGCAAGTATGTAAAAGCAGACATTTGTCAAATGTCAAGACTTCACCACATTCCACAGTGTGCCTGTCATCACTCATTTGCTTGTGTGAATATGTTGTGATGATCTGTGACACGCTGAACATTCATCTTTCAGTGTGAAATGACTAGTCACTTTTTTATTCCCTTTACCCAAATAGAATCTTCACGATATCACACCATTGAATCCACATGACACACCTTGCTAAAATTCCTAAACCCATTTCACAGGATGTGTAAGTAGGTTAAAGAGGAAGTTAGGTAATTGCTTTTACTCAGATGAATCAGTTATTTTACTGTTTGCTACACATACTGTATATACTATATTGTAACCCTAATTCTGCCTGATGATAAATTGCTGGATGTAACCTTTGGAAAGTCCTCCTGTTCCACCAGCTGAGCCAACCATACTAAAACTCTTTGCCTCAGGAGATCATTTAAATGTAAAATTACAAATGTAAAATGTAAAAGAGAATGTAAATTGATTTCTAAAATAAAGAAACTAGCAGGTGCACTGCAAGAGAATGGTCCTCACTCACTCACTTTCAGTAACCACTTTCTCCTGATCAGGGTTTTGGGGGATCTGAAGCCTATCCTGGAACATGGCATGAAGTCGGAATACACTCTGGATGGCGCACCAGTCCATCATAGGGCACTGTGCGCATGCACACACACACACACACACACACACTGATACCTAGGGGCAATTTATGCGAGCCATGGCATTTTTTTTTTTTTTTTGGGAAGATGGGAAGAAAACGACGCAAACACAGAGAGAACCTGTACAACAACTCCACACAGTCAGACACCCTAGTTCAGGATTAAACCCAGGACCCTGGATCTGTGAGGCAGCAATGCTACCCATTTGGCCACTGCGCCATCCTGTTCCAAATCACTGTTTTTGTAATATGATTTGTCATCGTCTGTCCTCTGCATTATTTAGAGGATAGACAGGCTGTGTTCTAAATTTGTTGAGTGCTCCAATGACACTGTACAGCTCAAGATGAAATCTAAAATTCAGTAGTAGTGCTCAGCAATGTCTCTGCATGTCTGTTTTGTTGCCTTCATGGTAGTTAACATTAGGGCACCAGCTACTTCCTGGTGACAAGGCTACTGCCGGAACCCTCTACCGGTTACCAAAAGTGGAATAAAAGCGCAGGTGTTTAAATGAACTGTCTTTCTCCACCTCGCCCTGTGCTTACTGTAACTATTGGAGCGGGAATTCTCTGTGGATCTGCTGAGAGATTTACTGAGGGATGCAGTGTGTGTATGCATGTGTGTATGTTTAAGCGTGGGAGGGTGAGAGAGGCAGGTGCTACATTGCTGTGGAAGTGCCAGTTTTGTATGTATCTTTATCCAATGTGACCTCTTAACCTTTTAGAAACTATAATATCTCTTAGATGACTCACCAATACACAATACAGGAAAGTGTCACCAGAGAAGCCCCAACTCTCCAGCTGTGTGTGTGTGTGTGGTTAAATAACAAAAATCCTTTCTTGGCTCAAGGTCTCAAATGAGGCATGCAGTCTAAAAGTCTGACAGACAAGCCAGGGTGTGTGTGTGTGTGTGTGTGTGTGTGTGTGTGTGTGTGTGTGTGTGTGTGTGTGTGTGTGTGTGTCCGTGCATAAACTGGGCAAGTGCTAGTCTGGACATTTTATTCCCAGGAGGATGCAAGCTCAGGGGTCATTTACAGTAAATGCAGCCAACAGTCTTTTAAATATTTTGGCCATGTGTCAGCAGTCCTACATTTTATAAAGCATGATTTTATAAGTAAGTAAAAGCCTTTTAAAAGTATTTCTCATCCATATAATCATACTATAATGACATTCAGTGGATCTCAATAGTTTCTTCATTCCAGGCTTTTGTTTATATATTTCCTGGCCTGGAAGTATATAAAAGCCCCCCAGACCTGCAGTTTTATTTGATTTACTATCGAATGGATATTTGCTTTAACCCTAAGTTGAGAGGGTCTGTCCATTCTTCACACAGAACTACATGCATTTCCTATTAGTTTATAGTTTCATTGTAGTTGATAAATAATATGGAAACTTAAAGGGATATTACTAAGGTTTTTAGGGGTTTAGTTATTTTTTGTCCCTCCTTCTTACGTGAAAGAACTATTACCTCGAAGGACATGCTTGCTGTGCTGTGTTGCTATCCGAGAGCAGTTCTAGTGATGAGAAGAGATTGTGATCTCGTGTCACACCTGTGCTTGTCCGTTCTCCAGGAAGATATCTTCCTTTTCCACAGTGGCCTATGTTTATTTTCATGTGGGAAATGTACTGGCATGCAGAGGCGAGGCTAGAAGTACTGAGCTCCTGAGAAGCTTACTCTAGGCCCTTCCCCACGGCACACTTCATCAGTCTCTTTAGGCTCATGCTGCAGGGCCCTGTCATGTTCTGGGCCCTGGATCAAGCCCCACCCCCTTTGTGGCATCCTGCCATGTTTTGCTGCTATGTTTGAATAGAAACATTGCAAATACTGCCAGGAAAATCTCCTATGTCCTTTCCTGTATCATTAGATGCATGTTGGAAGCTCTCTCACACACACACATAGGGGAGCAGTAGAGAAGTGGTGTCATCACTAGCTCTTTTGAAGCTTCTGAGACCCTGATGGGATAATGATCACATCTTCCCTTCATTGATTTCATGTTTCTGTCCTTCTTTGCACAGCTTCACACAAAAAAGCGGAGCATGCTGCAAGTGCACTGATGGGTTTCCGTGATGTGTAAGAAAAGTGGGGGGTTGAGAGACTTACAACTCCTTATCTAACAGGTGTTTGGGGTTTGGTGGCTACCACCTTGTGTGCTTGATGACGTTTGCAGTGTGTCTAGAGGTGAATTGCTGCTTTTCCATGCAGCACTTAGACATGTGAGAGACACCTTCTTACAACTGCACCACACAAACTTCTGAAAAAATGAGCTAACATTAGATTAGATCGGTGTGTTGAGAGTAAACACTGAGCTGTGTCACTGTAGTTCACTCTGCCAAGCCTGTGTTCAGCTAGCACTCTCGTTTGTTCATTTCTTTCACTCTTCCGTTTCCTTTTGCCTGACAGGTGCATTCGACTGCGCATGGTTTCGCTATATCGCGCGTGCGCTTGCTTGTGTGCGTGCGTGTGTGTGCTTGCGTGCGCGCGTGTGTGTGTTTATTAGGTCGTGTTGAAAGCTCGGGCGCTTAAAAACGCTGTCATAAACAGAACAAACTCGGGCAGCTCAGTTCCTCGTGCTGTCATTCCCTGCACTAATCTCACTCAGCCCTGCAGTGTTCTGACTCCTGACTCCTGACTCGGCTCTCCACTGACTCTCTCCTCATCCTCATCCTCACGGTAAGCAAAGTCTGGATGTTTTGAATGAATTCAGCTTGACTACAAACTACATGAAGAAAACGTGGCATTTAGTTCTGACAGTTCTAATCCTAATTCACTGAATGCATTCATGGAAATGATGCCAGACTACTAATCCCTCATCTCCTCACCTGATATTCAACATTACAGAAACAAGCATAGGTAATGCTTTAGAATTTAGATCTTATTGTGATTTGAATAGGCTACGAGACCTGCTGCTAATCTGATATAAAACGCAGCATTTTAACAGGATGTAGATGCTTTGGTTCTGTGAGTGGACAGATCAGGAATAAAAAGAGCCAATAAATGCTTAATATGATGAGGAACATGTCAATATTTGGATAATTTTCAAGAAAATCAGGCTACACTGCGATCATAAAGGAGTCTTTTTGGTCTGTTTTTTTCCCCCCCGCTAAATGAGGACCAATTCCTCAAAAAAAAAAAAAAAACGGTTCTTGTATTATTCTTTGCTGATTTGTTGGATAGTAGCTTGAACTGATGTACAGTAAGTGAAGCGGTCACGTGGGAAAGGAGCTGTTATCAGTGAGCCTTTCAGTAGTTAACTTTTTTTCATTAGACTGTCTGTAGGTCCAGTGATTTGTTAGTAGTCTGTGAAGTTAGAGAAGTTCTGCACTAGACTCTGGCTAGTCTTGTGTCCATGTTAAACAGTAGCTCGCGTCTTTGGGTTGCTTTTTACAGAGTGCAGCTGCTCAGCTCGGTGTGCGTCACGGAGATACAAATATAGCACGCGCCGGCCATAACCCGGAATGCGACTCCACTTCAATTCACCGGCTACAGTGTGACTGGACCCCCACTCCACCACCACCACCAACCTCCCCATCCTCACTCCACCACCACCACCAGCCTCCCCATCCTCACTCTCCAACCACCCCCCACTCCACTACCACCAACCTCCCCATCCTTATTCCCCAACCACCAACCCCCCCTCTCAGCCCTGTACCCCCCCACACCCGCACTGGGCTGCACATCAAACACAGTGTTATAATGTGTCTGTACGCGGTGTTACCATTCTCCTCCCTTTTCCAGAGATCACACAGTTGGCCGGTAATCATATCTTTCACAAGATCTCTCCGGCAGAATTTTGCTGGCTGTGGCACCTGTTCACCTCCCAAATAGAGAGAGAGAGAGAGAGAGATAGAGAGAGAGAGGAGGGGGGTGGGGGGTGGTACGAGAAGGAGAGAGAATCAAGCTAATGTCAAGTTATACATCAAGCTAACTATTGTAACCCTTATATTTTTGTCCTCCACTGGCACCTTGCATTTTGTCGCTGTTTTTTTTTTTTTTTTATTCTTTTCTGTATTGATGCTTTTGCAATATTGCATGTAAACAATCATGTCAATAATTTACTTTGAAAAAAACATTGAGAGAGAGAGAGAGAGAGTATGGAAGTGGTGTGGGTATGTGTGTTATGAGATATCAGAGACATAACAGTGGACGTCAGATACATTCTCCACATGACTTCCTAGCAGTCCTATGTTAGGTGAGGGGCAAAGTGCTCATATGTGCTTCTGAGGTTTAAAAAAAACCCAAACTAATATGCAGCATGCTTAGATTTGTGAGATGACGCATTTCAAGTGATGTATTAGGTCAAACCACACAACAGTCTGAATCTCGAAAAGAGTGTTCACTGCACAAATTTGAGCCAAAAATGGATTGACGGTTCATGTCAAAAGAGTACTAACAGTGCTTTATCTTATAACCTGAGTTTCCATTTGTCTCCGGATCAGCAGGCTTTGGGGCTCCCTGTATCAGAATGAATTAGAAACTCATGCCTTATTAATTTCAGTCATTTTTGTATTATTCTGGAGTGTCTATGTAACACACTCCAGATGATATTTACTTTGAAAATATATATTTTTAATAAATTCTTTTCTGCCTCTTCAACTCACAGCCCATTTTTTAATATATTGCAGAGATATTAATATTCATAGCAGACCCACAGTGTTCTTTAATAGTCCTTAGTAGACTCAAGTTCCAAAATTCAGCTGCTCTGACTAAGAATATGAGGAAGAAAAGGAGTAAAACATTTCACTGTGTGGGCAGCAAGAGGTTTCAGGTGTCTCCTTTGAAATGAGCCAAGCTCTGTAACCTGTTGTTCGATACCTGAACAAGAAAACGCTGATTCATTGTTTAATGTATTGACGTACTCGCCTGTGTTCTCAATGCTGGACTGAAATAAACGTGCCATGCACATCAACACATGAAGAGAGCAGTTAGAAGATCGCTGCAATCTTTACACACCGGTTATGTAGAGTTTTGTCTTTGAGCAACAAGTGGATTTATTTGTTGCTTTGCAACAGGAATGGTATATTTGTTTAGGCTCTTTACACTTAGTGTAGTGTTGAGTTTGCTAGCACACTCAGAAGAATGCTGTGGGAAAGTCCCGAAACAGTAATAAAAAAATAGTCTGTCGAAATAGTATGCCACCAGTTGTTACTTTGTATGATGAAGAAATGTTTAGAAAGATAATATGCAGTTTGGCATGTAGCCTGTGTCTCACTTACACTGTATGTTAATTTCAGCCATGGACCAACATTATTGATTTATAATAATAAATCTTTGCATGCTGTAAGCCAATTGTTTTAATATAAATATGAAATGGTATCATCTGTGTTTGAGTCTCTGTTGGTTCTGGATGCCTTTTTATTTCAAAGCACCACACTATCCCAGATGTCTTTTTCACACAGCTCCATCGAAGAAAGGAGGGAATCTATTAATTTATCTGCTGACTGAGAAGAGCAAACAGCCGATGCGTTCAAGTTCCACAGTCAGTTATGGGATAAATGACTGGTAGCTTTTACAACTTGTGAACTTTTAAGTGTCAAGATGTGTGACGTAGAAACTGAAGAGAAAAAGGTACTCCCAGAGTCCATCACGGAGAGGGGGACTCCACCTACATGCTGCACTGTGGAAACGAAAGAGGAGGAGGATTGCCACGGGAGTAATTCAGTGGAGGAGAAGGTGACAAGGACATGCTATGTCCCGATTTTCCAATGTTGTCTCTCATAGTGTGGATTTACCCTTCCTCTTCTACTCTTCCTTTCCTATTATGAACATTATTTCATTGTTCTTCTCTTCTCCTAAACAGCAGAAGACAGATGCACACCAAGGGCAGCTTAAAAGAAATCAGAAGGTAGGTTCGACAGTGTGTGTACTAATAAAATGTGTGATAAAATCCTTTAAATAGGAAAGCATGTCAGGCAGAACATAGCACAAATATTGCTTGATCTTTTGTATGTATGCTCTACATTTAAAATGGTAAAATACTGTGTGTGTGACTTATTGCAGAGAATAATGTTGAAGATATACTGTAATGGAGGTGAACCATCCAAAAACCAAGACTTATTTCAAAGACTGCATTACATCACTGCTCAAAATAATTACTATAGAGGAGTATATAGTTGTATGGTTTAGCAACTCCCTACCTGATTCAGCTCATCAGCTAATTCTTTAACTCTTCAGGTGTGTTTGGAGTTAGAAAACCATGCTACTGTACAGGGCAGTAAGTCTGTAGGAGTCGAGTTGAGAAACCCTTTTAGATAATGCTGAGGTGTTGAGATGAAAGCACTGCACAGGCTAGAGGTTGCCCTGGTTCCAGCACCAGTTTGGTGATTAATAGATCTTTTGACATAATAAGCCTGTTAACTTATGCAAGATTGTCTCTGGGACTTGACATGAAGAAAATCAATGTAGAAAGTTAAATGAGTGCTTTAGCAAATTTGCATTTATATGTAAACCTAACAGCAGAACTAAAGAAGTAATGTGCAAAGTGGATTTGTAAATAAAAGTATGCATTATGCGCTGTTTAGTCATTGTACGTTTTACTTCAGGCCAAAGGGAAACTAATCAGGAGTGCAGCTGTGTGTGATGACGTTTCCCCCACTGAATCAGGCAGCAAGGTAAGAGTAAAAACACATCTCTATCACTAAGTCGAGCTTTTAGGTTGATAGGGGGTCATGCAGGTGTGTGGCCCTGACATACCAAGGACGACTGATTCATGTTTTCTGTGAAAAGTTGCACTCCAACAAACCACAAAATCTACAGCAGACAGCTGACATGCTAACAAATTCTATGCCTTCTTGACGGGAAATAACTGCGAAGACTTAATATCACAAGGTCTGTGTCCCAAATACAATGATTCCAAACAGTGTGTTAAAATAGTACACAACCTTCCAGTATATTAGTATCTATAGTGGCATAGTGTTTTAACATACCATTTAGCACCATAGCTACTATTGACTAGCTTCCCTTTACACACCACTGTAAATGTGTTTCAATGATCCAACTGTAGGTCATTGTTCAACCTGCATCAAATTTGGTTTAACATGATGAACTAGTGCTGACAAGGGCCAAGAGTAATGCACCAAACTGTGAACAGACCAGTAATTTCTTCATTTCTGCCAGCTATGATGCTATGTGTGAGCAGAGTGACAGAAATAGTGACAAAACAGAGTGTGTGGTTGTGTCCTGCAGGGGTCCGAGGGTGAAAGTTCACTGACAGCCAGCACTTCAGAGTGTGAAGAAGAGCAACAGGAGAAATGCAAGGACGGCAACACCATGAAAAAAACAAGTTTATCCAAAGGTCATTAGTGTGTGTGTCTGTCTGAAAACGTGTGTTTGCACATTTGCACGAGAGAGAGAGAGAGAGAGAGAGAGAGAGAGAGAGATCATTTATGTTTATTTGATCTCAGTTAACAGTGTCTGGATTCACATGGTGTCACATGCGTGTAAATGAATTGTATTTGCATGTGTTTCAGAATCAAGTCTGGAGTACACAGACTCAACAGGCATTGATCTGGAAGAGTTTCTGATTACTACTCTAAAGAGCAGTCCAAGGTAGTGTGTGTGTGTGTGTGTCTGTGTGTTGACAATTGACACAGATGAAGATGCTTGTGACTGATCCCCCATTTTCTTTCTTTTTTTTTTTTATTAACAAAAATACATACCGTGTCATGTTATTTTGTTCTGGCCTGCAGGGACAGATTGATGCTTCTGAAACTGGAGCAAGACATGACTGACTTTATGACAGACAACTGGTAAGACTATGCCAGTTTTCTACTATATAATTCACGAAACATATTCATTTTAAACTGTATATCCTGCTCTTCTGTCGCAGCTCTTATAAGAAGTTTCCTCAGATGTCATCTTATCACAGGATGCTGGTTCACCGAGTTGCAGCGTATTTTGGGCTAGAGCACAACGTGGATCACAGTGGAAAAGCTGTCATTATCAACAAAGCCAGCAACTCCAGGATGTGTGTTTACTGTGTGTTTACTTGTTTGCCAGTTTATTTGTATTGTAAATGTGAGTGCATGTAATGAATGTATTAATGTGTATTTTCTTCAGACCAGAGCAGCGGTTTGCGGAACATGTCCAGGAGGAGAGAACCGAAGAAAAAAGGTCAATACTAAAGAGAGACAACAGCCAGGAGAAAGAGGACAGTCAGGTATATATATATATATATATACACACACACATACACACACACTTTATCACTTTGTTCTTTATCAAAATTATCACAAACGTTTTGTGAGAGCCCTGTGCAGATGTAGAAGAACCTCGCACCGACCAAGGCCGACTGTTGCCTTCCATCTTCTCTGAAAAGTTGCACTTGAACACGCCACAAACCCAATAGTTGTTTTGCTGATGTGCAAATCCTGTGTGAAAGGAAATAAGTAAGGAATAAAGAGCGATGGGCCGTGTTGTTATAGAAAAATAATAAATGGTGGGGTGTTGTGATGCACCGAAGCTGATTATATTTTATTCCTCTTATCCTTTTATTAAAGAATCACGCTTCATACTCTTATCAGTTTAGATTTACTTTTAATGTTGTGAACGTCCATGAAAACTGTTATAACAACCTTAAACAGCTGTTCTCTCACCATCTCTTTTTTCTCTCTCTTGAAGTTAATGAGACAAAAAAATGCAGCTTGTCATATAACCGAGAGACCACAAACTATAAACTCCTCTGTCCTGAAGGCTCCCCCGTGGCGGAATGTTGCTAATCATTACAACGCACTGATGCTGGAGCGTCCTTTCATAAATATTAAATAAATGCTTCCTTACAAAAAGCTACACCATATCTATGATCAATGATAAATATCAACCCATTTTTTAAATCCATTTATTATTAGGTTTAGATTGCATTGAGTGTCCACTATACAAGTCCCTGTAAATGAGTTGTTACTAAAGAATAATGTTTTGGAACCAGTATTAGCCAGCATTTTGCCTTACTACTCTAAGAGCTGCTACTATGGAAAACTAATAACCTACTGACCAATCAGAATCGAGAATTTAACCGCACTGTGGTATGATAAAATATAATACCAAGAGGTGGCAGTTTATATCCGTAATAAAAAAAAACAGTTGTAAGAACCAGTATCACAAAAAGGTCTGTATTTCAAATCACATACCAAAGTACTAAATAGTGTGTAAAAGTGTTCTATTTGGACCTTGTTACGTTTCCCCAAGAGAGACAGTCTGAAGAAAACCTTAAGATTCTAGATTTAGTCTTTTTATAAGATTATAACATAACCTATAATGATGGACTATTTTTTCATCATTTATTGTGGTAGTGCTTTATTAGCAGCATAACTAAACAGATAAGCAATTTTCAGGCCATTGTGCATCTGTTTAGATGTCTGTTCGCAAATGAAACTCTGCTTAAACACTCTTGCAAAAAAAAAAAAAAAACAGCTACAGCAAATAAGCAGATCTTTAAGGTTGTTTGTTGGCTTTGGCTGATTCAGTTTCTTTTCTCCTGATGTGTTTGTCTAAGCAGCCAATCAGAAAGTTCGCAACTCAACTCAATTCAATTTTATTTATATAGCACATTTAAAAACAACAGAGTTGACCAAAGTGCTTCACAATTAGGAAACTGAAAATTAATAAAATGACAGTTCTCTCTCCTGCCAGCCTCTGACAGATTCAACACACTTAATTGACTTTGTCGACTTAGGCTGACTAGTGCTAATGTGCCAAACTATGGGCAATGTTTGGATACACAATGCTCAAATACGTCCCACGGCCAACAGCTAGCTCGGGGTGTCACTAGTTATAAACTTTAATGGTTGTATTTCGGTGTATTTTGTAGCTGAGGGTGCCACGACTGAAGGAGCAAATGAGGAGTAAGTCTTTCGAGGAGAGAGAAGAAGAGTATCAGAAAGTCAGAGAGAGAATCTTCTCTCAGGATGTGAGTGAACATACATGTCAAATACACTCAAACGTCAAAGTACACACCATACTTAAAATATCCTCTCTCCCTTTTAGTCATCCTGTCCTGCTCAGAGTGTTTACATTGAGACCAGGTAAATATTGCTTGGTACCCTCTATAAATGTTTGTTTCCATCATCACGTTCCCAAATTGAAGATAAAGTATGCACACTGCCATCATTCCATGAAATGTTTGCTCCATTATTAACAGGAACTTTATTATTAACAAGGAGATGAAATGTTAGATGAAACCCTGCAACCGTGTCTAATGTTACACTCTCACTCTCTCCTGCTCTTTCTCTTTTTTTCCCCATGTCTGCAGAGGTCCAGAGGACTGCTGTAATATACACAGTGAGACTCAAAGGAGGAGACAGCTCTTTAGGTTAGTGTGAGAGACATAAAAGTCCCTTCGACTGATGAGTGACATTCTGCACTCCACACTTTCTTGTCTAAGATATTTAAGGACATGTAAAAGTATTACATGAAATACAGTGCTATGTTGGACACACTTAGCTTCATATTACTGCTTGGTGATCCTGTTGCTTCTTTTAAAAAAAGATGCGCACACACACACACACACACACACACACACACACACACACACACATGTCAAACTAATCAGAACTCGAAGAGAGAACAGACTAGTATCTGAGACTGAGATTATCAGGTTGCTGCACGCTGGGCCCAGTAACCTAGTAATGATATCAGACTTTGAATTATTTTTAATGAATCAGTCAAACTGGTTAACAAGTTCACCTGAATCGAACTTTGTGTGTGTTCTATGCAATTTTAGTTTTGACTCGAAAGTGATGTATCTAAGAGAGTAGCATAGCTAGTACCTGTTTGTGTGCAGGGGTACCAGGGATGGCTCTGGCCGGCTGTCAGGCAGCAGACAGAGCAGCTTTGAGCTGGAGTGTCATTGGAATGACCCTCGACCCTGGAGCAGCACTGACTCAGACAGTTCCACTTGGAGCTCCAAACCCACACACTCGCACTCAGACAACAATCCCAAACTCTCCAAGCCAGGTACAAGAAATACCTTATCCACAGTGTGCCCCAATTTTACAGATACTTATTCAACATATAATAATAGTAGCATAATTTAGCATACTATTTATTATTTACTTTACTTGTTATTGTTCCAGTGACCGAGGCAGCAGCCAGTAACAGTTCTACGTATGTTCTGGTGCCAGCAGAGTCCTCCATATTGCCTGGGACTATCCTACTCAACCCAAACACAGGTATACAGACATACGCAATACACACACTAAAACATACATATCAGTGATGCCAATGATGCCTGATGATGATGTTCCTGATGTTTTAGGACAGCCATATTTGAATCCCGATGGAACTCCAGCTGTTTACAATCCACCAGTGAGCCAGCAGCCACCGAGCACTCAGCTAAACACATTGCAGCCACAGGCCCCACCCCCGCCACAGCCACAGCAGCAACCAGTGATGAGCCATGCTCTTCCTCAGGTAAAAAGATCTTGTCACAGTGATAGTGCTCGTTAATAGACCATATATATATATATTAGTAGTAGTAACTTTATTGGGAACACCTGTATGCCTGCTCATTCATGCAATTATCTAATCAGCCAATCATGTGGCAACAGTAGAATACATAAAATTGTTGATAAGGGAGGTCAGAGGAGAATAACCAGACTGGTTTGAGCTGAAAGTAAGGCTACAGTCACTCAAATAACCACTCTTTGCAAACATGGTGAGCAGAAAAGTAATCACAGAACACATTGTACCTTTAGGCAAATGAGTTACAACAGAAGACTACATTGGGTTCCACTCGTGTTAGCCAGGAACAAGAGGCTACCATGGGCACAGACTCACAAAAATACTGCGGGTGAAGATTGCCTTGTCCTTTCCCAATGTTTTGCCAACCTCTTTCGTCAATAAGTCTAATCTGCCTGCAGAACTGCAGTTCATTAGCTGGTTTTTAGTTTTTCACACCATTCTACGTAAACTCTAGAAACTGTTGTGAGTGAAAATCCCCGGAGATCAGCAGTTTCTGAAATACTCAAACCAGCCCAACACAGTTAGTCACAGAGATCACATTTTCCCCCCATTCTGATGTTTGATGTGAACAGTAACTGAAGCTCTTGGCCTGTATCGGCACGACTTTATGCTTTTCTCCACTGCCACATTATTGGCTGACTGGATAATTGCATGAATGGGCAGATGTATTGATGTTCCTAATAAAGTAGTCAGTAAGTGTATATGGTGCACATGGCAGCAATTAAAAAGTGAAGTATAACTGTCTCTGATGCCCTCTAATGGCGAGTGAACTACAATTTCTAACCATTCCCACTCCCATATCAGTGAATAATGCTATTTGTATCTTTCAAGTTACATTCCTGGTCATTTTTTGAGCAGTAGTCCTTAAGAGTTCATTTTATGTAATATCTAGATACCTAGATTACAAACTTGCATTGCTAGAACTTAACCAGCTCCAACAGCCTTAAGAACAGACCACAGCACAGTGCTTTTGACAATAATACGGCATACGTTCCCTTCAATACCTGTGTAAAGTTGTATGGTCAAATATGAAATTTAAGCTTAGGCTATTTCGTCCTTTGTCACAGAAAATCTGTCTTCTTCTTCTTCTTATTATTATTATTATTATTTATGATTCAGTATTTGTGTAAATTTCCAGTAAATTTAAATTTCAGCTCATGTTTCTCCCATATGACCTGTGTATATCTAGTTATTGTCACTGTAAAATATCTAATGTCTATTGTGACAAATGTAAACAAGTATTTCATACAGGCTGAAGCATAAATAACCGTTTCAGTATAACAGCATTGCGAGTGTGATATTGCTTTTATACAACAGATCTATAAATAAGAAATTAATACTGAGTAACTGACAGTTCAGACACAGTTTGGGCAAATATTTTATTTTCTCTCCGTCAATAAAAAAATAGTTCCCAAAGAAGCCACAGCTGGATATAGCATTGCATGTTGCTAAGCAATGCACAGACTGACTGACAGCCTGTAGTGTAGTAACGGTTTCACTGTAACAAATTATTGCTGAAATTGGAATTTTATGTTGTGAACACAGACAAGTGGAGTGATACAAACAGTGAAATGCCCCAGTGCTGTTATACTAAATATCAGCACTCTTGGAACGCTGCTTGTCTAATCAAATTAGTGGACCAGAACTAACTGATAACTGTCATCAGAAATATTCAATAGATCTATTGATTTTAAAAATTGCATCTATTTTTTTTTTTTTTTACTTTGTGCCTCACTGCCTGAACTCCACTGACAGATTACAGGGTTGTTTTAACATCTGTGCTTATTGTTCAGCTATTCATCTTAATACATATTATTCAGTAATTATTAAGAATTATTCAGTGGCTACAGTGAAATTTATAGGTAATGTATATAGTTATGAGAGTGAAGAATATATAAGTCTGGACCCACTACTGCGTCCTGGAAGTTATATGTATTCATATGTTTCCTCATCATTAAGAATTTGAGGGATTTTCAACATTCCCTGTGACACTTGTGACTTGGTGTTAAGGAAAATTATGTTTGTCTGAACATAAACTCCATCTCCCTCTGTCGCACAGGTTCAGTACTCCTCTATGACGTACCTTCCTCCCCAGCAAGTGTTAACAGTCTCTCCCTCACAGTTCCACACCCCAGAGCAGAGTGTATGTGCCTAAGTCTTTGTGTCTAGATTTGTACATATTTGCGATGAGTATTATGAACGCTGATATTTACACTCATCACTGGTATATTATTATGGACAGAAAAGATGTTGTTCTTTCCACAGAGGGAGGACTTTTCATCTCAGTTCAGTCACATGACATTAAGCCATCAGTCTTTAGGTGAAACATCAGACCTGTCCACCTACTACCTGCATGGAGGTCCGCCCACACACGGCTACTCACAACCCCAACAGAATTATGCTCCGCCCTACCCTGCAGATAGCTATATGAGCTCAGGAATGACACTGGCTATGCCTGCAGCCCCGCCCACACAAACCTGTGGCCAACAGAGCAATCAGGTGCTCATCATATTGGAATGCATGTCCTCCATGTTTTAAATACACTGAAATGTCCTTTTTTTATGTATACCTATTTTGTATCTACACTCTTTGGCCTTGTTATTAAGTACAGCTAGCATATAAGTGCACTGTAGGTATACAGTTACTGACTGTAAGCTGTTGCTGTGCACAGTCAGCCCCCCTATAATCAGCCATCAGTGGAAAGGTGCCACTACTGAGCAGATAGTATTTGGGTGGATGATCGATCTCAGCAACACTGACATGTTAGTAGGTGTAGCAGTGGTATGAGTGTATCAGGTGCAGCAGTACTACTGAGGTTTTTAAAACATTTAGTAGCACACCTTGGTTGGGAAACAGTCCAAGAATCAAAAATGTCCAGCCAACAGCAGTCCTGAGCACTGATGAAGGGCTAGAAGACTATTAACACAATGAAATGTGCAATGAAAACTGAGCTACAGTCTCTATCTGTAGAGCTACCAGGAGTAAAACAAGGTAGGTGTGTGACCAGTAAGTCTACATGGTGCTAAAAATCACTGACACACTCATAGCAGTGTAATACCGAGAGTCACTATGCTGAGAAAGATCCACCATCCACATAATATGCAGACACTGGTGGTCCTCTGGTGGTCTGTTGGTAGAGCGTATCTGACACAATGTGCATAGCAACAGATGGTATTTATTAATCTACAGTCAGTAATCAAAAATATCTACAGAGTGGACATATACAGCATCTTTACCTGGGAAAATGGCCAATGAGTGTAGCAACAAGGCAAATGCACCTTAAATAATTGCCTATACAATGCATATCATGTGTCATCTTTATAATCTTCTTTCTTCAAGGCCCCCATATATAGTTATCCTGGTCAGTGTGCCAACACATCTCAACAGTACGGACCAGCCAGTTATAACACACAGACAGGTACAAGTATGAAAATATGTTTGTGTTAAAGTCGGCAGGGAGTAGCAGTAAACCATAATCTTAAGATTGCATGATATTACTATGAGTCCTTGATAATTTTGCTAGTTCTATAGCCACAGTTGTAAGCAAAGTGGCCATACATTTCATTTTAAAGCAGCCTGAAACCGTATTACATCATAACAGACATTATTATTATTATTATTATTATTATTATTATTATAACTCATCTTTTGTAACTTTGTGTTTAAAGCTTTTTGAATCAAATTCCCTGTCTCATATTGTTTCAATCTATCTCAGCTTATTTTCTATTTTCATGAAGACTTTGGTAATTTGCTAACATGTAAAAGCTGAGACACAATTTAGTGCACGTGAAACCCTTGCCAGAGGAGGGCAGTAGACAACCACTGCTTTAATGACTAAATCAGCGTTGACTGAAACTTTGCCCCTCCTCATTTGCCTTCTCTTAGGATACGCTGCCCTCTTAACCAGTCAGCAACAAGCTTACTCAAACATGGTGGGAGCTCCGGTGTTACCACAAACACAGAAGAGCATCATAGGCTCCTACCCTTCCACATCATCCTATCAGGTGATCATATGAACATCAGGCTGGAGTGCAGTTACAGCTGAACCAACAGATGTTACGCAATAAGTTACACGTGCTAATCATATGTCTTATTTCTCTTTCCAAGATGGCCCCACCGTTGCAGTCCTACCCCTCCTCAGTGTTGGTCTCCAGGCAGGCTGGGCAGAATCAGAGTGCAGGGCCTCCAGCTGGAGTGTCAGTTTACTGCAACCCTCTGAATCATTCTCCACCTCCACCTCTCAGTGTGGGCATCACCTGTCAATCAAGCAGCTGCAGAAATACATGCAGCAGAACCCAGAACCAGTGTTGGTACTAACACCCACACACCAAATAGAACCCAGAACCAGTGTTGGTACTAACACATACACACACACACACACACACACACACCATAGAACCCAGAATCAGTGTTGGTACTAACACACACACACACACACACACCATAGAACCCAGAACCAGTGTTGGTACTAACACCCACACACCAAATAGAACCCAGAACCAGTGTTGGTACTAACACACACACACACACACACCATAGAACCCAGAATCAGTGTTGGTACTAACATACACACACACACACACACACACACACACACACACACACACACACACCATAGAACCCAGAACCAGTGTTGGTACTAACACACACATATATATACACACACACACACACCATAGAACCCAGAACCAGTGTTGGTACTAACACACACACACACCATAGAACCCAGAACCAGTGTTGGTACTAACACACATACACACACACACACCATAGAACCCAGAACCAGTGCTGGTGCTAACACACACACATACACGCACAATAGAACCCAGAACCAGTGTAACACACACACACACACACACAAATGTAGCACAGTGTAGGGGAGGGTCTGAGAACCATGATGCAGGAGAACTATAGCCTTAGCATTTTAAGTGAAATGTGTCTCCCTCTGTCTCTCTTACAAACACACAGAAATATAAGAGCCAGAAAGAACCAGTATGAACCAGAAACAGCAGCTACACACTATGGTGTTTGTTTCAGTGTCAATCACTCCGTAGCACAACCTACATTCAGAGTAGCGGCACAGTGCGGGCACGTCCAGCTTTTTCTGTTTTTTGCATGCTGTTTTATTGGAAAGTTTCTTTTACATACACTGACGTGTGAATGATATTTTGTGCCAGTTGCGTCAGAACTGCTGTGTTTATTTGCATTATGTCTACTTCTGCAATGGATAATAATGTGTGTATTAATATTATAATAAAATAGTTATTATATATCGTGAATAAAACTCATTTCTACTTCCACATTCAATGCAATTTACCACATTTTTGTCAATGTCCTCTTTAACCCTAAAACATCTACCTGTTGCCTCATTATTAAATGCAACCTGGATTTAAATAAGTGAATTCTGTACAGTCTACCAAACATCTGATAGGTTGTGTAGCTGAAAGAAAGGCTTCTGCTGCCCTCACCCACAGCCCCAATCATTCAGAGATAACATTCAATGTGCAAATCTAGTCAACACAGAATCACAAAACCAGAGCCCTAGGATGGAAGTTCAACTCCCAGACCATATGAGTGGCCACATAATCCCTCAAAACAGGACCAGAATGAACCAGTGGTAAAATGCAATTACAGCTGTACCACAGTAATCAACACTAGTAATCAGAGAAAGCAAACACAAACTAAAATGCAGTTTTACTGATTAGGGACAGAGCTGCCAAATTAAGTCTTCACAAACACAGCCTTTAACTCAAGACTTTCCATGTATACATGAAGATGACTCAACACAGCTAGTGACCTAAACAAGGAAATCTTCAATGTTTCTTTCTCAAATATTCATAAATCATAGTTTGGCTGAAATAATTTTAGTGACTATTTAAAAAAAAAGTGTGCTGTGACCCACATGCTGACAACTATAGAAAACATTAAGATTAAATCTGTTTATCATTATTATATAGACACCTAAGCGTTATCATCTTAATAGTCCTTAATAGATATAGACTAATTAAAACTACAAAAAAAGTGCATTGTAGCTTTTCTTCCTTTCCTCAAAATGTCTTACAACTGCAGTGAAAGCTGACTTTAAATGGGGGAAAAAGAAGAAAAGGAGCCAATTTAGATTCTTGTTGATTAAGTAACTTGGAAATTGTGAACACTATGGGCCCAGGGTTTGTTTCACCTCTAAACCTTTTCATGTCCATTTCATTTCTTCATTCATCCTGGGAACACCGGGCATGAGACAGGATAGCCACACAATCCTTCAAACTTTGTAGAGTTTATGATTTGAGAACTATGCCTTGCCTTTATATTTTATTTAAAAAAACAAAAAAAACAAAAAACATTCTTACAGTTCAGGAATTCATTGACTGTGTACTCAAGGTGGGTGCAGCTATGATTTGTTATACTTCAGCTTCTGCTCTCTCACACATTTACACAGGTGTTTTCATGTATTTTTTACGATTGGTGGTATATTCAAGTAACTGGAATAGTCCATTATTGTCTGACCAAATCAGTGCACAGACTTTTAGTTCTGATGAGCTTTAATAGAAAGGCACAAATACAGGCAGAGTGTAATGTGAGAATTAAAAGCTTTTTCAATACAGAAACAGGTTCAAACTAGACTTTTCAATATCGAACACACTGTCTAGATCAGCTTCACTCTTTCTTCCCCCTGCAAGAATTCAAGTATGTCAAAACGGATCAGTTACAGTCGAGTTCAACGTCACAGGGATGTGATTAGACCCTGTCTGGCTCTCTGATGTGTGTGGGTGTGTGTGCGTGTAGGTAGGGGGCAGTCTGTTTCTATGGTGAGTAGATTCTTTGTTGCTAACTGTAATGCATTTGGGTTAAAATAAAGTAATAATGATGGATTAGCTGGTGCCATTAATGGGCCATACAGAGATGTGTGACTGTGTGTGTGAGAAGTAAGAGAGGAAAATATGAAATGACAAATCAAACTCTAAATAAGATATAAAGCTAAGTTTCACAGGTTCTTAAATAATAATTGTGTTAAAAATATCAAACTTAAGTTAGTTTACAAGACTATAATGCTACTGGGATAAACATATGTGCTCCTAAGAACACACCAGGAAAAAAATAAAAACATGCAAACTCCACTCTTCTGCGTTCAGAGGTCAGCAGCCATTTTGTTCAGGCTGCCTGACCTGCTGTACCTCAAGTAAAATGTCTCCCTTCACTTACAAAAATACATTTAAAGCAGGTGCAGCCTATTTTCTGCTGAGATTTTGTGTGTGTTTGTGTGTGTGTGTGTGTGTGTATGTGTGCGCACGTGTGAGCCTTGAGAGGAGGGTTCTGAGTGGGAGAGAACCACTGCATAGACACACACACACACACGTACAGTACCACAATATGTCTTAAGTAACACTGCCTAAACTGCAGGCGGTTTAAGAACATTAAATCCAGTGCTTCCTGGATTATGTCTCCAACAAGCCTGTCTGTCTCACAGTCACAAGTGAATCTACACACACACACACGCACACACACACACTCATGCTGAGATAGTCGACTTGTCTGTAGTGCTTCGATTAGGTTATCTTGCGCATTCACACTCATTCATACTTGTATGCATGCACACACTCCCACACATACAATATGAAGGTGATGTCCACTGTCAGGACTGTCCTGTTTTTTTAAACTAGCGACAGATCAGTAATGGTCAGATTGTTGATGAACAGACACTCATTTTGGACCATATAGGATCAGAAAACATTTCCATTAACCACATACAGGCACACACAAACAAACACAGGCGACTGCAGGTCATATAGGCCATCTCTAAATAGCGTGCTCTCTCATCCTTGTTCTCGTCGAGGTATGTGTGGTTCAGGGTCACTTCTTCATCCTTCCTCTCCTTCCCTGCCTCCTTTCGTTCCTCCACTCCTCCATTCTCCACCTATTTCTGGATCTGAAAGATGAAGAGGCGCAGGTTGATGTTTTTGGCAGCCAGCAGCTTGTTGCACTCGACGCTGTCGCTGATGGGCAGCGGCGCATACTCCGTCTCGTTGGCGTCATTGGAGAAGACGTGGTGCTGGATGACGGGTTTGATCTTCACGTCGTCGTACGGGCCCTTGAGCAGCAGGAAGGAACACTCCAGCGTCGAGTTTACTTTGCTCTTCAGGATCAGCTGGAAGGAGAGTGTGCGCTTACAGGAAAGGTTGGGGTTGCGCTCTGAGTCGTTGACGCGCGCCTTCAGCACCCACGTCTGGTTGAGCACGGTGAAGCGTGGCGTCTCGTAGTACAGCCGGGTGATGAAGTCGTCTGTGCGGTACGGCCGAAACTGCACCTCTACGCTCAGACAAAGTGAAGGGTGAATTTTCAGTATTCGGTATTATTATGTTTATAATGTGTATATCTGCTATTATAAATGAGCTTTCTGAAATGTTCTTAAACCAAAGCAGGCTGTTTCGTAGATTAGCTTTATTAGAGCTAGGTTGTTAATCTCAAAACATTAAGTAATTAAAGGTGCAGTATGTAACGTTTAATAGTGTTTTTATACCGGTAATAATCCTATCATTTCAAAGATATGGTAGAAAAACTAGATCACCACCACCAGACGTAACAGTCCTGCTCAGCTCTGCCCCTCTGCCCTAAAAGGTAACCTACAAGGTATATGTAGCTTTACAAGGAAGGATGGAGGTGGGATGGGAGGGAAGAGGTGAGAGCTTGTCAGTGTTTTAATTGCAACTGCAATTTACCTTGCTGTCATACATCTAGTACATTTGTTATAATATACAATAAAGACTTCATCTATAAAAAAGTTTCAGTCATTTAAGTGTAGCCACAAACGCACGTATTGTTAAACGGAGTAAGCTGTCAATTCCTCCGATTTAAACGTGAAAACCTAAATCTCAGTGATATATTATTTTTTTGAACAAGTGGGTTTATTTAAATCCTGTATCCAAAGCAAATGCAATAGGCCTTTTGTATGAAGGGTCTATGGTATTAAATAAAGGCATTTAGCAAGAAATAAAACACAATGGAACATGTTGTTATAGGAAAATAATCAAACGATGGGGTGGTGTAATGTGGCACGACATGAAGCACAGTTACTGTTACGACTATGATATTAATTCTTTTTCAATAACAGTACATTCTGACATGTTTTATTCCTCTTAGACCACAGTCTCAATGTATCAGTGGATGACACAGGCACATAACCGTTTATAGTTCAATTTAATGATAAGGAACATCCTCAAGACACGTTAGTTCCTGTTATTACATATGTTATAGCACATATAGTACAGTCGTTCCCTCACCGCCTCTCTTTTTTCTGTCTGTTTAAGTTAATAAGACAAAAAACACAGCTTTTCATTTTACAAAGAAAAAAAAGCAGTCCTGAAGACTCTGCTGTGGCAGAAACATTCTGACAAAGCGCTGACACTGAAGCCTGCATCCATAAATGTCAAATGAATGTCTCCTTGCAGAAAACTTCATAACATCAATGACTATACACTGTTTTTTTAATCCATTTATTATTTTTATTCTTCCATTATGTGAAGTGTCCACTGTCCCTGTGAACGAGCTATTACTATAAAAAACAACATTTTAGAACAAGCACATTAATATAAACCTATGATTTGAATTACAACTGGCAGACAGAGCTGCGCTGATATAGAAAATTAATCAAGAGCTTCTAGTCAATCAAACAGCGCCGTCCTATAAACTACATTAAATAATGCTAATGATATTTAGGAAGATGCAGTTTTTATAATTGCATGCTTTGCTGTAACTGTTGTGACTGTGTGTGTCGCGTTTGTACGTGTGTACCTGTGAAGCCGATCTTCTCGAAGCTGAGCAAACTGAAGATGCTGTTATAGAGCTGCAGCTCTCGGCGATGGCTCTGATCCATCTCGTCCAGGATGCCCATCAGCTCGATGCCAGTCTTAGATGGGTGGCAGCAGTCGACCTCGTGGGCAGTGAGCTCATGAAATGGCCCCTGCCATGGACAGCCGATCCGCTTGTATTTACACTGCGTAAGCCTATCCAAAGTCCACAAGCAGAAATCAGAGACGCAACACTAGCAACATTAAACATGGTTCACGTGATTCAGAGGCACTGTAATTAGAGGAGGTCTCGGCGGAGTGCTGAAGTGTATGTTTCTGAGTGAGACACACCTGAGTGAAGATGTGTTTGTGTGTACCTGTCCTGGCACTCTTCTGACTGGTGGTGGTCCAGGCTGGAGCGGGGGAACTGTTTGAGGCAGTAGCTGCAGTCCGAGGGCAGTTCGCTTACAGCTTTCTCTACCGCCAAGTTCCTGCAGCACAGGCTCTTGCTAATCTCACAGCGGCAGTTCGGGCACGTGGCCTGCTCTTCCTTCAGCCGTGCATCCGCCAGCAGGTGGATGAAGCAGCCGGCACACATCAGGTGCCCGTTTGTACACTGACACAGAAGCTTGCTTTAATCAAAAGACTGCAAACAGTGCATCCAATCATTTCAGTTCTGATAAGTAAAAAGTATTTTATACTTTTTGTTGTTTAACCATTTTGCAGCGGCTATATGACTCTACATGACATGATTTCACACAAAATACTGCTTAAAAGTATAAAATATATGAAGATGAAAAGGTATAGCTACTCTGTTCTTAACTAATACAGGATTGTCAGAATTGACAGAACTGTCATAATTCCATGGAGCAAACTGCCTGGGCCCTGAACACTGAGGAGGCCCCTGATGGATGATTTCTTAGGTGACCAAAATGCTAAAATTTCACTAAAACCTCTAGTAGGCACCATGCAGCAACACCTCAGGAAACCCCAATAAAGACATCAAACTTTGTTAGCATGTCTGTGAGACACGAAGACAGGAAGTCAAAAGAGGAATAGCAAATAAGAAGAGGAAGAAAAGATGAAACAAGACAGCAGTAAGTAGTGGAAATGACATGGAATAAGGACGACAACTTCCAAAACATGTAACAACAAAGAAGCTAGAGGAATTGGAGCTCAGGAATAGGAACATAATGTTAATAATTTAGATCTCCTTGTAGATTTTGTGATTTTCACAGCAAATTAACAATTTTCCTCAAATTACCAATAGCTCAGCTTTTTAGGCTATATACAGGTAGCTAAACGTTTGCTAAGTTATCATTTTTCAGAGCCTAACTGCCTACAGCATGGACTAGTGATGTTATTTGTTGTACCTGAAAGCAGGGTTGTGTGGACTAGCCATACTTAAAGATTATATTAAGATACAAGTATTGTTGCTATTAATTACAATATATGTATAATTGTTAGATTAATCAAACAAATAATATTAATTAATAACTAAGTAATAAAATTTACCAAAGTAACAGGCCCCCCACGCTGTTTAACGTGACCTCTGCATTGTTGTCGTCGTCACACTATGGACTTGTCCTTGATTCACAAGGCTCAAACGGGATCATCTTTATCATTCTTTGTGTTTTACTTTTCTCAACAGTGTATAAGGGTGATTACTAAGAGCTGAGTGGATTTGTGATGAATGATACAAGGACAATTAACTGATTCATCCTATCAATGTTCAAATATAAAAAGATTCAGTGATTAAAGAATATTTAAAAACTTTGTAAACACCCAAAAATACACAAATTAAACCTAAATGTGTAGGACACTCTGTAGATTGTTTTTTTTTATAAATGTATTCTTCTTTTTTTATTAACTTATGAACAATAAAATAGGTTTTATGCTTTTATTTTGAAAATAATATTACAAAAACACTACCAAGTTCATGAGTAGATAATCATAAATCATAAATCATGAGCTAGAAATCATAAAAGGGAACACTGTGAAAAATGACAACTCCAGTGTTGCTTTTTTCTAAGCACAAAGAATCTACAAATTTCTCTGTTAATAAACATCTGTTCAACTTTGAAAAGAAAAAAAAAAAGAAGAAGAGAAAAGAAGTAGTGATAAAATCACTTTCTTGGACAGATCATTCAAAAATACAAAGGATGCATTTTGTGTTTAATAATATTACCTTGGGATGTGGTGAATGTTGCACATGGTTTATAGACAATAAAAGCCCACTTGAGTGTTTTAAACAAACAGTGCATTCTGAACCTTTGGGCCTCTCCGAGCTAAACAGTGCTGTAAACTGGCTCACTGACGTCAGCTGCCTGGAAGAAAGACCCACTGTGGGGTTAGTAGGTGTGCAGTAATGTTTAAAGTGTTTAACGCCTGGGTTTTTGACCAGTTGTATGAGAATGTCCTAATTTAAAGGAATACAGGAGGAACATTCTTGGGGGAGGGGTACTTAAGACCTCCTCACTGATTGGCTTAAAGCGATCATGTGATGCTGAATTGCCATGTTTACCCCTGGGCTGAACAGCTGGTCAGCTCACAGCAGTGCTGCCAGGTTCTCGATTTTCCTACTCCAGTGGTCTACATGTAAACTGCTGCCATGGGATGATTTTTTATTCCACAAATTCAGGGTGTAAATTAATTCACATTCCTAAACCTAAACCCCTAAATTTCCCAGTAATTTGGTGTACTCTAATTCCTAGCTGGTCTTTATTCATGACAATATGAACATGGTAAAATAACTATCTATGAAATTATAAAAAGAAATATAACACTTAATCCTGCCTAATTATAATTGTATTATAATTTGAATATCACAATACATTGTGCAATGACAGCCATGATGGACATTAAAAGCTATGCATGGGGTTTTGAAATTGGATAGTTTTTGTGATGGGTTTCAGCAGACATTGGGCTGCTTTAGTCACAGACCTGGCAACCCTGTCACAGTTACACATCCTCAGATAAAACAAAATCAAAGCAATCACCAAACTACATGAACAAATGAACAAAGTATTGTGTCTATGTGTGTTTGTCTTTGAAATGCAGGTCAGACTACACTTAAAGTCACATTAAACTACCTTTCCCTTTCTGCTTGTTTGTCACCACATATACACACAATCAACAACTATTACACATCTAATGGACATCTAATGCTAAAAAAAACAACCTATACAACTTATAGGGATTTAACTGGTCAGTGTAGTTCAAAAACACACTGTAGAAAGCTTCATTTTTATTTTTGTTTGTTTGTTTGTTTAAGGTGTTGCCTTGTAAATGAAGGAATTATTTCAAGGGCCCTGAGCAGACAGGAGGCCCAAGAGGACCCTATCATAGGAAAACTGTCCCTGTCAGAGAGCCCAGTGCAATAACCTGTTACAGGGCCCAAAATTCCTCCTGCTACGTCTGGCTTATGTAGCGACTGCACTTCTGCAAATATAATGTGAGCATGTAGTAATAATAATAATAATAATAATAATAATAATAACAACAACAACACTGGTGTGGCTGTGTCAGTGATCACCTGGTAAACCGAGGCTTTGGGTAGGTCCAGGCACACGGTGCAGCACAGGACGGAATAGAGGCGCTCCTCGAGCTTACCCGCTTCGCCCTCCTGCAGCCTCACGCGCTTTTTGGGCGGCGCGTCCGGATCTGTCTCCGGACCAGAACCGGAACCGGAACCGGAACCCTCTCTCCGCATGCCCGATTCTTCCTGAATCCCGGATAAACCCGCACCTGCGGCCACGGCCTCCGGCCCGACACCCAATCCGGCTGAGGACGAGCCTGGTGCGGCCGCCACCTCGCCTCGCTCTTCCATCGAAGACATCCGCGTCCGACCGAGACCAGGCGCGCACACAGGATTAGCACTCACTGTGGTAGTGTGCACTTGCCGAGCAGCCTACAGCGCGTTCACCTGTGTACAGACTGTGTATTCGTAAATAATAAGCTCCGATTCATATGTGAGTCCCTAACAAAAAGTGGAACCACTTCTGAGGAAAGTAAACACCACAGACTATATGTCGGGCTGTGAAGTGCAGCTGTGATGGCTTATTGAAGTTCCTCGTGGATATGAATATGCGAAAATGTTTAGCAGATGTAGCTAGCTTGGAAACACTGCTTTCCACCTGCATCGACAAAACTAGTCTTGTTGTTGGTGCTCGCCAGCTGGTGACTCCGTTATTCGGCTGTGACAGTGCGACCTGGCCGGGCTAGCCCTCTCCGCGTCCTCTCTGCTTTCCTCACAGCACACACACACACTCACACACACACACTCATTCACTCGCTCACACACACACTTCGGTCTCACCTGAAACCCTTAAACCTGCGCTGTTTGCTATCGTCTTTTCGATAGTTCGTCCCTAGCTCTACACTGCCATCTTTGTTTTTTTTCTGTCACCCCCTCCCCTCCACCGTCCCCTCGCCTCGTCCCGTCCTGATTCCACCAATCAGAGGTGCGCTTACACAAACCGGGCGGTACTAATAGCCAATCCCGTGTCCGGTTAATAGTTGTTTACTGAGTGTTTTGCCCATAGGTGTCATGGTTGGTGTCTGTCAGTCCTTCGCGTGCTCTCTGATTGGCTGCGGGACATGCCCGTGTTTCATCAGATGACTGTCAATATTACAGCTTCACTATGGGGGTATTTTAAAGAGGACTTGTTCGCGCATGCGCAGCGGCCTCCTGCAGGTCAGCTTCAGTAAGGTGACCACAGACCAGAAACCGAGATGTATGCGACAAAATGGCAGCGTTAACGACCATTCTGGTCTGTTATGCTATTAACGAAAATAACTAGATAGCAAGCTGCTTTTCTTTACGGCAGGGGTTTTCAAACTTTTTTTTTCCTAGCTAGAGACCTCTTCCAATGTTAAAAAAAATTGCCATTACCTAATACTACAAATATTACACATCTGACAAATATGTATAATTAATCAATAATAAATAGTCAGGAGAGGTTTTTATTACTAAACCTTTCACTTACAGAACCCGAACCCAAACCAGTTACACTTTGTTAACATTCGAAACATCATATTAAAAGCATTTTTCCTTGTTACATTAAAATTATGGTTAGATTCAGGTTGACATCATTGATACTCATTTCTTTAGATTAAAACCATGCAGTTGAAGTGACCAATCAATTAGACAACTTCGAAATTAGTTCACAGTAATCTTCATCACCATAGTGTCCTAAAAAAATAAAAATAAAATCACAGCTAAATTTGTAACCATCATTATGAGAACCAAAGATAAGCATAAAAGGCTGGTAAATGTAACATGATCTTTTATTTCTTCTCTCACTTCGCTCTCTTTAAATTGTATAAAATATATTACAACACAAGCGAGTGTGTATCTTCACAATAACAGCATGGTTTCAGCAGCTTACTGTATTCCAGTCATTATTTGCCCGGCGTGGAATGAAACACGAGAGTGTCCCACTGAGTAATTGCTTCTGTCCAAAGACGTGGTCTAACAAGATCAACTAGCCTAGGCATGACAACTGACAGTCTATCCTGTATATCCTGTAGCTTCCATGATTTGTGTGTGTGTGTGTGTGTGTGTGTGTGTGTGTGTGTGTGTGTGTCACATAACACAATAGAGAGGATGGTTTAGGGTTCCTGGGTGTAACTGAAAGTGTCTTTAGTTAAATAACTAAACACATTTAACTTCTCGGATGTTGCAAAAATTCTTCTTTCTAATCATTTTTTTTTATTTATAAGATCAGATAGGTTGCCACTTATTCCAGTTTTTTGAATGATAATGTTAAAAATAATAATGTTAGAATTGACAGTATTACAAGGATCTAAATACAAATCTGCATCGGGATTTCGGTAAAGCTGCTTTGTGACAATGCCTATTGTTAAAAGTGCCAAATAAATAAAATTTTATTGAAAGTGAACTGAATTGAACAAGTGCATTAGCAGCAGGCTTTTCAGCTAAAAAATTAACAATGAAACCCTTAGCACTTAACATGACAGTTAAATGTGTGTATTTGAAGCAATATCTGTTAAAGATAAGTGACACAAAGGACCATTATAAGTACATTTACAGTTTGTTGCATTATTTCCTGAATCAGTGTCAGACACTCAAGTAAGACACTTTGACTGAACTTGTTGGTAGTTTAATAATAGTTTAATAATAGCATACTAAGATGGTAATAAGAAATTAATTTTAAAAAACTGTATATGTGTAGAACTATGAGTAAAATACTTTCTTATCAGCCTGGAGATTTATAGAAATCACATTTTAATACATATATTAAAAGACTGTAAATGAAGTATTACAGACCTATAGCCCCAAAAATCTCATGAAGGTACTGATAGTATTGAATACACTGAATGTATTTGAATACACGTTATTCCGATTAAGTGAGAAATCAGCTGTTGATCATTTATGTCCTCTGCAGTTTGCTTACCAAGCCTTACTGTATCTGATTTTTCAAATGATCCAATTGCTACACTGGAGATCAGCCACACATTTTTGCAAAAAATTACTAATAAATATTCTCTTGTTGATAAAATAGATATTACATCAAACAAAACATTCTTGGGAAGTACCATTGACTAAGATTGTGTTAAAGCAGATCAAAAGGCATAGCAATGTTTCTTAGTTTTAGCAAAAAGACATGTTTTACTTGTTTGGTCAGTGTGGTGCTTGTAGAGAGCTAACCTTACAAAAAATAAAAAGCCTAAAAGGTATGTAATATAATTTAAAAGGCAAATTCTACCAATTTCTATTAGATTGTTATGACTTCTCTTTAACGGCTATGTAAAACCTCCACTGCCATATCTTTTGCAACAGCACATTTTCTTTAGAGATTTGAAAGATTCTTTAAAGATTAAAGATTAATTATACCAAAATTTTCCCATTAATTATTCCAAATTGTAGCAAGCAATATTCCTAACTAAGTGTAATGTTCAAACCAGTAATACAAAATGTCTCATTTGATGTTTTCACAGAACTCTTATGACCTTTATTAATACAAAATAACGGATGTATGCGAAAATACCATTTGTTACAGATATACAATATCACAATACTGATTTGGAAGAAGGAAAGAGGAATCCCAGAGTTCAGTTACAGGGATACGGGTCATCTGTTCTCACCAGCCAGGCAGCTGAAGTGCCTAAAATGGCTGCCTTTTGTCCACACAGTCATTGGCACTCAAGTTTCACACACACCAAGCCCCACCTCCACTGTCTGGATTCCTACAGTGGTGGCTTTAAAGTGCTTCATATCTTTTGAGGGACTTTCATGATCTTTTGTAGCTTCATATATATTCATGAAAAGGAAGAAGAGAGAGGATGTGTAGAGCTTGCACATATTTCATTCATTCTCTTGCTCTCTCCCATAGCATAACCCAACTAAATTTATCCAAATATACAAAGTAGTTTATTCATTTTATACCAAAGATACCAGGTTCTACAACTGAGTGGAGGACCACCAGAGTGGTTTGCTTCCGAGATAGTGGAGTATTCCCATTTGCTCATTTCTTTGCAAAGTACAAATAGCAAAGTTCTCACCTCATGACTGTGTCCGCATGTGGGTAGCCTACAAAAGATCCATGCTATGAATGAGAATCACTAGTGTTGATACTGCTCTATACTGTTTTCAACTGAAGATAAAAATGATTAAAATTATGATATTGTTCTTAACTGAAGATAACAGCTGTGCATGGTGCTGTCCTTTATTTATGATAAGATTTGCTTAACATTCTGATACTGCACTCTATTCAGGGTGAGACTCAAATACACCACAGAGCACAAGGGGTGCATTTAAGCAACACTTAATTTGTAGTATCTGGTGAAGGAACTCTTTCTTTACCTTCATTCAAGTATGCTTGCACAATAACTTTCTTTACACAATAGGCTAACCTGTTTTTAGAGTGGGGTTCCTTTATGGTGCTCCCCATAGCACACAAACAGATGCTTGTTAACTTGCCAGCTAACAGTCATTTCCACATAATGCTGGAAAGCCCTCACTGGACACAGGGCTGGAGTGGGCACATTCTCATCTTCAAGAGCATGCATGCTGACTGAAAGTGCATGCAATTCGAAAACCAGCATGGACACAGTGACAGCTAGTAAAAAAGCTGTCTTAAAGCACAAAAACTCTTTATATGTGTGTGCTACATTGGTTCATATGGCAAGCTGCACAAACGACTTTGCACCAAGTCCAGGTCCCACTGAGGGATCAGTGTTTTTCCATGAGGTTTGGAGATGTCCTGCATCTTTAAGAAAGGTCTGACTAGTTTGTGCGCTCTTTCCAACAAACCGTCAATCTGTCCCCAGTGCCCAGACAATTCTGCTACATACACCTTTAGGGTAGTTACAGAAAGAGGCACTTCTATCCAACTCTTCAAAAAAAAAAAAAATCCACAATAGCATCTGGTGCAAGATAAGGAGTTTATGTCCAGCATACAACCAGCATGTAGATGAAGCATGAGTACTCAATGTGTCTCAGCCTTTGTGAACTGGGGTCAATTCAATCACTGTAAGATAGGTGATTCACTGTGTCACAGTGACCCATTCATCTGGGACCACAGGCTTGGTCTGATAGGTAGCAGGCACACATTGCCTGTGAGTAACACTGACATTTGAAACCATGGCCTGTTCGGCCAGTGTTTGCCAATCGCTGCAAGACAGTGTCTACTATCTGACTGCAATGTCTCAGTAGGTAGGCAGTTCTTAAGACAGAAAATGTGCATCAGTCCACTTCCAGAGGTTGCTAGCTCATCTCGACATCATTTGCAATTCTGCACCCCATTCATGGTTGATGTAAAACACCACTGTGGTGTTGTCAGTTTCCACTAGCATGTGGCACCCTTAGAGGTTCCTGACGCAGCTAGGAGAAATACGTCAGTCTCTATCCATGCAAGGCAGTTAGGACTTAGTTCCACTGAATTCTACATTTCATTACTCTGCTACATTGCCAACAGATCTTACATTTTTTTCTCATGCCCATTGCCAACTCTTCTTTATTCCAATGATGTAACTCACTCTTCCCCTTCCAGAGGGCTTCTGTTCCTGCTGGAACAATGCAACAAAGGTTAGCTTGCCACAGGCATGTCTGCTACCATGTCAGCATCAGAGGAACGCTGAATAGTCCAGCATTGTTTATACAGCCTGCAAGTTTCACACATTGTTACTGACATTGTGCTGCAGTTATGGCAATGCTCTTTAGGTGCTTCTTCAATATTCTCCTGTCCCAAACAATTTGGGGATTGTTTATTTTCCATCATCCAACTCCACTGGGGCTGGGCATCCTGCTCTGAAATACAAGAGGTTGGGAAAGTTTAAAGATTCCCAACTAGTTATGAATTTATGACTGAAGAAAATTATTAAATTATTTACTCTGCACACTCCTATACTCCAATAAAACAATAGGCCATGTGTCTGTTCTAAGGACATAATCAAAGATGGGTAGAACAGTAATACTTCCAACAGTAGAATTACCATCACCCAAGTTGTGGATAACTTGTGCAGAAGCTGCAACAGTACAGTTATGAGTAACAAAATTAGCAAGAAACAAAGCACTATACTAATCACCTTGAATCCACTTGTTCAACTCCTCAGTAAGATGAGAACAGGAAAGGAGATGAACAAAAATTAGCAGGGACTTTTTATATGTTACTCATGGGTCATTCTCACAAGGTGACACCTTTGCTATAGATACTCAGCCAGGAAATGAGCAAAGGGGGGAAACTCCACTAAATCCAGAGGAAACCACCCTGGGGGTCCAGAAAGAATGAATTAAAACTTGGTTTATTTCTTTATGTGTGATTACCACGGACAAGAATTTTGCTGTTTCCCTGTAGTAAGAAAAGAAGGGAAAACATCTTTACTTATAAACTCACTCATAATGTAAGTTACTTTAATGATGGGCAGCTGTATTCATTCAAAACAACAACCATTACACACTAACAGTAATGGATTTATGACACAGACAAGCAATTGTCATGCTGCAGCTGTTCTGATTTAGTTGTATCCAATTTTCTAATCACAGGAACATTCCTAATTAATTAATTGATTGATTGATTAGTTGATTGGTTGATTAATTAACTGATTAATCAAATAGTTAAAGTTAATTAATTAGTTCATTCACCCTCAGCAACCTTCAATCTTCAATCCTGGTCAGGGTCGCAACTGATCCGGGGCCCCAGCCAGGAAACACCAGGCACAAGGTGAGAGATCCCAGATGGGATCCCAGTCCGTTGCAGGAGATCATGCACACCCGCATTTCACACCTAGGGACAATTTACTGTAGCCAGTCCACTAATCTCGGGATGGAAACAGGCACCCTGAAGCTCTGAGGCAGCAATGTTACCTGCTGCACCACTGTGCCACCGATAACTGATTCAGCATAGAGTAAGTACAAGTGTGGTTACTGTTACTCACACTTTCTTTATCCTCACACTGGTAACCAGTTCCGATCAGACAAATAACCATTCGTTCTACATTGACTATGTTGTTAATGCATAACCATTCTTACCCTTTGAAAATATTAGTGCCAGCTTTGAAAAGGATTTATATGAAATTTGAGCTTCAGACTTCCATTACAAGTGAGTTTCATGTGAACAGATTTTTAAAATTATTTTCTTAGTAGAGGGAAACAGTTCTTGATTATAGTAATTGCTCAAATGCTACAGATGTGAAAAGAGGAAATTATGGCGTATTTTTAAAACCCTGTCAAGTAGTAAAATCATACTGCAAATGTGGTGAGTAGTAAGTAGTAAAGCCTGTGGTTATATGTTACAGATTTGAAAAAATGCAAATGACTTAAATGAATGTGCTCAGGTATTTGCTCAGCCTTGTGCTATGCCTCTGGTTGAGGTTGTCTAAAATAGGTTTCGGTGATAATGGTGAATCTGATGTATTCATCACTATGCTGATCTCGTTACCTACCTTAATGTGAACCAGGTATACCTGCTTTTTGTACTAATACTGATACCTCCAGCTGGTGACCATTTTTGCTGATTTCTCTTACTTGTGATGGTCTCTCGGGAGTCTGCTTATCTTTCTGGTCCACGCTGGTTTCTCTGTATTTATTTGTGTTGCTTTCTCTGTTCCCTTCAGTCTGTGCCACTTGAGCTATCTCTACTGACATATCTAGTTTCGGCTGATTGCCCCATGCCCCATGTTTTCTGCATCCTGATTTGAGTGTGTCTTTCTTGCTGATGATGATGTTGCCGGTGTCTGTCGCCTCCTCCTGGTCGCTCTGTGCTGCTGCATGGAGAAGCCAGCTGTTCTGCAGAGTTTGACTGGCTGTCAGTCTCACAGTGGGGTTCACCTCTAGCAGAGCACTGATCAGAACTTTAGCTCCTGAAATGCACACACAAAAACACACTGTCATGATTCCGGAAAAAAAAGATTTGTGGATGGAGGAGCAGGTATCAAAATTCAAGTTCAGGGTCGCACCCTCAGACACATGGTCCCAGTAAGGCGACAGAAAGTGAACCTCTCCTTTCTGGATGAGATGAAAGAGTTCCTCCTGATTGCGTTCTGGACTGCGGAAGGGAGGAAACCCACTGAGCAGAACAAACAGTATCACACCTGTTGCCCAGACGTCCACTTCAACACCATACCCTACATACAAACACACAGATGAGCAGGGTACAAAATCCTATGTATACAGTACAGTGCAAAAGTCTTAGGCACATGCAAGGTACAATGTGTGCAGTTTTATAAGGAAATTAGGAAGTTTTACTGAGCATCTTGCAGAAGCAGCTACAGTTCTTCTGGAGACTTTGACTGTCACACTTGCTTCTTATTTTTGCAGCAAAACCCAGCAGCTTTCATTATGTATTTTTTGTCTGAAAAGTGGTCTCTTATGTAATATATATATATATATATATATATATATATATATATATATATATATATATATATATATATATATATATACACTGCTCAAAAAACTAAAGGAGCACTATGAAAACACATCAGATCTCAATGGGGAAAAATATCATGCTGGATATCTATAATGATATGGACTGGGTAATGTGTTAGGAATGAAAGGATGCCACATCATTTGATGGAAATGAAAATTATCAACCTACAGAGGGCTGAATTCAAAGACACCCCGAAAATCAAAGTGAAAAAATTATGCAGCAGGCTAGTCCATTTTGCTGAAATTTCATTGCAGCAACTCAGAATGGTACTCAGTAGTTTGTATGGCCCCCACGTGCTTGTATGCATGCCTGACAACGTCAAGGCATGCTCCTAATGAGACGACGGATGGTGTCCTGGGGTATTTCCTCCCAGATCTGGACCAGGGCATCACTGAGCTCCTGGACAGTCTGAGGTGCATCCTGGCGGCGTCGGATGGACCGAAACATAATGTCCCAGTCATATTCCAGGACGACACTGCCAAGATTCATCAGGGTTAAAATTGTGAAAGAATGGTTCAGAGAGCATAAAGAATCATTTTCACACATGAATTGGCACCTCGGAGTCCTGACCTTAACCTTAGTGAAAGTCTTGGGGATGTGCTGGAGGAGACTTTAAACAGTGCTCCTCTCTTGCATTGGCAGTACAAGATCTTGACCAAAAACTGATGCACCGCTTGATGGAAATAATATTGTGATGTTATTTTTGTGTGAGCACTCTGTAATGAACCCTGATGAATCGTGGCATGGCAGTGTCATCTTGGAATATGGCCATGATACGTCTTTCTACATGGTTATTAAAGAACTTAAAAGCTACACACTTCATCTTTTAAGATTAAAAGAACTGTTGCCAAACATATAACATGCTAGAAACATTATAATCACTCTAATAATGAGCCATTCATAGACTCTTATGTATTTGCCTATTAAAATCTAAACAGCGACTTTTTTTTTTGGCGGGGCAGTGTATATTACATAAGAAACCACTTTTCAGACAAAAAAGCATAATGAAGGCTGCTGGGTTTTGCTGCAAAAATAAGAAGCAAGTGTGACAGTCAAAGTCTCCAGAAGAGCTGTAGCTGCTTCTGCAAGATGCTCAGTAACACTTACAGCTCATTTCCTTATCAAACTGCACACACTGTACCTGAGACTACGATTTGTTTTTAAAGCAAAGAGTCGTCACACCAAATATTGCCTGTTTACTGCCCTTTATTGTATTTTTTTAAATGTAGAAACATTTAATTTCATTATTTTTGAAGGCATCTTTGCTCTACAGCATTTCTTTGCATGTGCGTAAGACTTTTGCACAGTACTGCATATATGGATTTGCATAACAGGCTTCTGAGTAGCTCAAAGCTAAAGCGCTGTTTATGCTAAGTTTGAATCAATAAAAAAATTTCATTTCCCACCACAGTTGTTTACAAGAGCAGAATGTTATGAGAACACTGTAGTAATGCAAATTAGGTTTGACAAGAGTTTTAGAAATGTGCTTAGGAACTTGGTTTTAGGGAGCCCATGCCGGCCTTTGTAATTGAATTACACAATGTAGGCTACAATTAACACTGCCTTTAAAAAAAAAAAAAAATTTTTGTCAGACTGCCATCCCAAATTGTATTCTAGCAGTTTCAAACCCTCAAGGCAACAGGAACATGTGACTAAACACAGGTTTTTACAGTGTAGTAGCAGCTCACCTGTCTCAGCAAGTATCTCAGGAGCAACATATGTTGGTGTGCCGCAGACAGTGAAAACTGGCTCTGTCACTACCATGGCTAATCCAAAATCAGCCAGCTTTAGACTGATACTCCCACTGCTGTGCCGTTGGACCTTAAAGTGTGTTTGAGAAAGATAACAAGTGTTTAACTAATGATCTCAAACTAGAAACAATGTTTATCAAAGTGCATCTACTTATTCCTCACTAGAAGGTTTTCAGGCTTGATGTCTCTGTGTGCGATGCTCTTGTTATGGATGTACTCCAGAGCCTGGCTGATGTCCCGAATCATCCTAGCTGCACAAGGCTCACTGAATTTTCCACACCTGGCAATAGCATCAAACAGATCGCCACCAGACACCAGCTCCATTAACAGGTAGACGTGTGTGTCTGTGTGATGTGAGCGCAGCAGCCGCACTAGGCGTGGGTGTGCCAGGCTACGCAGTAGGGCGATCTCGTTCTGTATCATGTGACCTCGGCCCTGCAGTTTGGCCTTGTCCACCATCTTCATGGCAAAGGTTTGGGTGCAGCCGTGCACACGGCACTCATACACCACTGCAAAGTTCCCGTCACCCACCACATCCCCAATGTCATAGCAGCGCTGAATTTCCTCCAGAGAGACCTGCATACCGTCAGGTGGGAGCTCCTCCCACAAGTCTTTCTGCTCTACCTTTTCTGATTTAGCCATGTCTTGTTCTATTGCTTGGGGCCCCAAAATTAGGACTTTGTTTTGGAGGGTGTTTGGATCATTTTTCTGATCGTCTGCTTCAGTCTTTTTGATCTGTGTTGAGTTTTTCATCCTGTTATCCTGGGAAAGAGAAGCTTTGCTCTCATTGTTAGGTTTTTCCGATTTAGCATACTTCTTGTTTACAATTGGAGGAATAGGTGGACCAGCTCCTCTACAGCTCTGGCAATAAACTGGCTCCTTCTTCCTGTCTATCTTCCTCTCCTCTTTTGTCTGAGGTTGGTGTGTTCTTCTATCCTCCCTGTCGTCCCACTCTCCTCTCTGCCTCTCCCACCTGCCCCTGTCTTTCTGCCTAACTTGTGCTCGGAATGGCTGCAAATGATTGGCTGGTGGCTGGTTTGTCACTAAATCAAGGGCTACATTTAAAGTGGAATCATCTTGGGGCACATCTTCATGGAAACCACTATCTGTCTTAGCAGCTTTAGGCCTCAGGATCCGCTCCCACAACCTCAACAAGCTGTCATGGTAACCTGGATTGTCAGGATACAGCTCCTGCAGCGCGGCCTGTACTTCACTAATGGATGGGCGGCTGATTCCAAAGGCCAGGAAGGCATTGCCAAAGTGGAAGAAGTCAGAGAGGCTGTGTATCTCTTGCCCAGGAGGGCTGAAAAGGCGTCGAACACGGCCACTGTGCCAGCATGGGAAGCCAAGAGCTTCTGATATATCAGCCATCAACAGCTCAAACGTCTGTACAGCGCGTCGGTTTAGCAGCAGAGAGATCTTCCGCAGATTGTGCTCACCACATGGCCGAACCACTGTCACAATACGTGGGCGCACTGGACTAGCTTCTTCATGTCGTCCATGATATCCACTTGCTCTGTGCAGCACAGGCTCCTCCCACCTACATGGGCCAATTCCAACCTTTTCCAAGGGCCTGTGGGCTGCAGGACATCTCAGGGTCTTGGAGCCGAATGTGTATGAAGGCAGTCCTTGCCGAGGATTCGGACACACAGGCAGTTTAATTCTTTGATCTGAAAAGAAGACACACAAACTTGTAGACATTGCTTTGAGGTACACATGCCACTTTGACCTTCATGCCTGGTTTGTTGTGCTAACTTTATTAACCTTGCCTATAGCCATCCCCTGCAAGATGTGTTTCAGTTTAATACACTCAAAAAAAAAAAAAACCTCTGCCTCAGCTTTGCTTTTGAGAAAAAGCACACTAGGGAATTAAGGAGGAAGTCCAACATTAATAATTCAGTGCAGGTGCACATCGAGAAGAAAGTCTGAGCCATGTGGATTCTCAAGTAGCATCTCATGCTCTGGGGGAAAAGAAAAGGATCAAATCTGATTGAGTCGGATCTGCTTACACTAGGCACCGAGGCGTAACAGCTTTCTCTTGGTAATGTGTATTCTTGTGTATTTCATGTGTAGCCTTGTGTGTGTGTGTGTGTGTGTGTGTGTGTGTGTGTGTGTGTGTGTGTGTGTGTGTGTTTGTGTGTGATCAACCTCATTACTAATTGAATAAGATAGAAGCAATCAAAGAAGCAATAAAAGGTCTTTTCACTTTCAAATATCCCTGAAACTTCAAATATCCCTGGAAGAAAATCTTGGCAGAAAAGGTGAAGATCAAGCAGTTTTTCTTCTTCAGTTTCTCAGGAGCCTATATTTTCTAGCTTAATAACATTTGATTAGTTCAGCTATACAAATGAAGGTGACAGCAAAGCAAACACCATTTAGGCTTAATGCCTTTTCCCATCTAACTGGGTTTCATGTTTAATTACGCGTATAATTTACTGTTTCTAAAATCAAACGTGAGTTCTTCTCGTATCTTTGTCATAACTGACTGGAAGTTACCTGCCACTTTCCACTTAGGCCTGGCTGCTTCTTGCACTAGGTTTCGGCTCCACATGCTGTCCTGCTCGAGTCAGTGCTCCAGGCTGGTGGAGGTTTTCATAGCCATAACGGGAGCGCAGAAATCACCTAATGCATCGGTGACGCGCTTTCCCCTGTCAAGTGACTAACTTCATCAACAGCAAGAAGGCAACAAGCAGCAAACTTTGACGAAACATCCTTACATAATTAACTATCGGGACGGTCCAACGTGCGATGCTGCCAAATGAGGTAACACAGGAATGAGGAGAGGGCGCATCTTTTGGCCGGTCTGCGAGCACGCGATACCGGATACACTACATCCTGCTGCAGCTGCGTCTCCGAGGTAACACACACACACACACACACACACACACACCGACACACACATATATACGTACACATACACACATGCACACACACACACACACACACACACACACACACCTCTGTCTTACTATCCTCCCAGGACCTTCAAATTGACACTTATTACTGTAATGGAGCTAATTAATGCATGTTTGTTTGTTTGTTTTTAATAAAAACTGTAGTATGTATAAAAAGCCATTATTATAAGGTGTAGTCATTTTACCTCATAGACTCCAGCCAAATGTCC
>CM040997.1:11865378-11899305 GCA_022985145.1 Pangasius djambal
GTGGTAAATTCTAGAGTGTTATGGCAAAACATTTTTAAATTATATTTAAATGATGTGTCTTTCTGTAGATTTTACCCTATTGTTTTAGATTACTGTGTCGCTACAGGATACACACATTTTATTGTTAACATTTTGGAATTTTTTTTGGTTTGTTTTTTTGTGTATATACGTTGGAAAATGGAGCGCAATGTCTTTTTTTGAAAGCGATTGTAAAAATAAATGACAAAATCAGATAATCCTAGATCAAATATGCTACACGTGTTGATGTGAGCATAGTGACTGGACTGAGGTGCACGGAATGAGAGGATGATGTATCTAGGTGTCGCATGTGTTCAAGCTAAAATCCTTCAGTGATCTGTTTTATTTATGTCCAGGTTGGCATGTGAATAATTTCATGTTGATTGATTTGTCTTGGCCCTGTTTGACCACATTAGGAAGCTGCTGACCATGAGAAGCAAACAGAACCCATGTGCAGTCACACACATCTGATAACAATCTCCAACAGAATGTTAATCGCTATAAATAATTCAGAAGCTTGAACTCAGACATTGGGGGGTGAACATAACATTTACACACATTCAGTTTCTCAAGCT
The DNA here is from genome assembly GCA_022985145.1 of Pangasius djambal. Classification (NCBI taxonomy): domain Eukaryota; kingdom Metazoa; phylum Chordata; class Actinopteri; order Siluriformes; family Pangasiidae; genus Pangasius; species Pangasius djambal. Next base: position 11,865,972 of record CM040997.1, read on the forward strand.
TTTAACAGTCTGTAAAAGTATCTTCGATATAGGGAGAAGATCCAAGAGAGAGCAGTAAAGGAAAATTGCTCACGTCAGACACGGGTCAGCTGCCTCGCTCCGTAAATTCAATCCCATGCTTCAGTGGCAGAGCTGTGAGGTGTAGTGTTACCTGTGCAATGTTTTAAAGTCTGTTACACTAACCATTCTGATAGCAACTACAGCTACACTCTCACCCTGAGCCGAGCAGGAAACACCCAGCCAGAAAATACCAAGGGTAGGAAGCAAGAAATACCCAGATCCTATGTCAAATCCACACAGGCTTGTGAAGAACAGACAGAGAGATGTGGAGAGAGAGAGAGAGAGAGAGAGAGAGAGGGCAGCACTGGCACAAAAACCTGAGCTGTTGCAAGGCTGGAAAACATGAACTGAAAATACTTTTCATACATTATTATTATTCATACATTCATTATTTATCTTCGGTAATAAAGGGCTTCAAGCACACACACATTCACACACACTCATTCACACACAGGGGCAATTTAGAGTCACCAGTTCACTTACTGGGATGTTTTTGGGAGGTGGGAGACCAGAGGAAACCAGAGAACCTGGAGGAAACCCTCATGGACATGGGGAGAACATGCACAGAAACTAAACACAGAGAGAAACCTGAGCTCGGGATCAAATCATGGACCCTGGAGTGGTGAGGCAGCGACGCTACCTGACAAGATTGCTAATAGAAATTTGAATACAAATCTTGATTCCAAGACAGTAACCAAAACCACAGTAAAACATTAACAGCAGTCACATGACTGAATAACAAAGCCTTAAATTGCAAAGGCATGTCTTGATGCATATCTAATTATACTATCTGTACTAGATAAATAACTCTTGCAGTTATGGAATATGGCAGGATAGTTAAAAAGGTGACTTGTTAATAAAAACAATGAACTGTTTGAGGGATCTTGGCAAACAATTATATGTATTTATTTAATTTATGATTGTACATCATTTTGTTAAAATGGTTGATCTTTTTTTTTTTTTTTATCTTTATTGCATAAGCAGGCTCTGCACTGACTCTCAGTGTCTGACAAGGTAAGTGCACAAGTGATGGTACAGGGTGGCAGATGCCAGCTTTAACATACACCCTCCCACCCACAACTCTGAAAATACTTCTTTGAGAAGGCTAATACTCCTATGCAATTCATGCAAACTTTTAATCAGTCATACTGACTTATGAAATCATTGTAGTGTTGTGGTTATTATATTTTTGACCAAACCCGTTAGGATTAGAGTATTAGAAACTACAGAGTGACTATAAGGCTGATACAGTAATGCCATTATCTGGTTATATAATTTTCACCAAGGAACAACGCAAATATTCTGCAAATGCAATTTTGTCATATGCCATCCATTAAAATTTTGAATCTGGACAGACCACTGCTGCAGTAATATTTTTGGCGTTGATCATTTTGCTCTGAGGCACAGTGAATTAAAGATACCACAATACACCACAATCAGCTGCTACACCTTGCCATTCCCAAACAACATTTCTGAAAGAAAGAGAGACAGGCCATGCTATATGTTATATGTGGGGAAAATTCTTTCTTTTGTCCAGAATGTCTTTGCTGTAAGGTTTTACAGTTTTCCCCTGACAATGTCACCCTCTGTCTCTCCTTCTCTGAAGCCTAGCTGGTGTTAATACAGCTGCTGTTGTCCACCATCCCCCATCTGTCTTTCGCACCCTTTTTGTCTTCTTTCTTTTCCGTGGCTCTGCGTGTGTGTGTGTGTCACTCTTTCTCTCCGTCTCTCTTTAGCATTCACCCCTCCACCACTCCTCCCTTTTCTCAGGCTGTGCTCTGACGTCATGAACAGCCGGTATATATCAGCCAGTAAGATTGCAGGAGCTCAGCGACTCGTCAGCCTCCTCCGTCTTTCTTCATTTCTTTACCGCTCATTCTTCCTCCATCTCTCTCTGAGTGCACACTGTGGTGGAAAAGATGGCAGAAGCTTTCGTAGGCACGTGGAACCTTAAGGAGAGCAAAAATTTCGATGAGTACATGAAAGCCCTTGGTGAGTGTATGAGTGAGTCTGTGGGGGTGTGAAAATACGTGTGTGTGTGTGTGTGTGTGCGCGCGCGCGTGAGTGTGAGTAAGAGAGCAGGTGTTTGAGTGCAGGCGCGTGAATCTCTGCCTGCGAGTACGGGGCCTCTAATGAAATGTTGAGGAATAAATGCAAATTTATTTTGTTTGGGGAAACTAAAATGCATGCAGATGCGTGTGTGTGGACGGACGGTGTGTGTGTGTGTGTGTGTGTGTTCGGTGCGTTGCGATGTGGTGCGATGCAGGGTGGGTCCCCCCGCACACACACACGCGCGCGCACACACACAGGCGCGCGCGCTGGGTGATGGCTCTCGCCCACACACAGCTACACTGGAGCACGTGGGCATGAAAAGCTCATCAGTGGATTAAAGTAGTTTTACATATTATACAGATGTTGTCCATTTTCCTAGCTTTTACATGTTTCTCAGCTCTTAAGATTTGGTTTTTGGTCATGAACAGAAAAGAGAAACTGCACACTACAGGTATAGTTTGGCCACAAATGAAATTTACACAATTACACCAAATGTAGTTGATGAGCTATGTTTGGTCCATTAGCTTCTTTTAAACCTTATTTCAGGGTGACTGTGCAAGATTAAAGAAGCAAACCTCTTGCACCTTGGCAAACATGCCTTGGATGAATTATGGCTTTAATAAACCCACATCAACTTTGCCACATCTGGCTTATTTTCAGCTGGATTCTCACACCCAAACAGCATGTTTAAAAAAAAATCACTCTGCTTACAGGAGTCCATTAGTGTCGTTTGAAGCTTGTGTTGACTTGACTTGGCTTTGTGTTGATGTAAGCAGAACTAAACTAACACGTTTGGACCAGCAGCACTGCACTAACTCGCCCAAGATCTTGCGCACAAATACACAAACGCACAATCCTGGGTAAAAAAAAAACTGCTTGTACCAGCGTAATGTATTGTGTTTAACGGCAAGCAACAAATAAGTTTATGCTAGTGGCACTTGAAAGACCAGCTTTCCTAGAAGAGTTCTGCAACCAACTAAAACAAAGCCAATTTGTATAAATTGTGGAATTAATGCTGGTGTAAGCATTTAAAAAAAATAATAATAATTTTAACCCCCCCTAGTATGGGTGAAACATTTATTTACACCCTACAGTAGTACTTGGATCTATGAGAGTAGCCTTGAGAAACATTCTGCAAGGAAAAGATCTGGTGAGAAGAGGGAACGTAGTGAGCACGTGTCTGGTGGAGTAAGCTTTTCCCTAGTTGTCCCTCTGGGGATTGAGAAACTTTTGTCATCCAGGTCACAAAATGTGTAGTAGTAGTAGTAAGTCAGGGTGACTGGGCACGTGGTGACTGCTTTGATTCATATAAGGGTCCAACATTAACCTTGTCCAGTCTAGCTCACTGTACAGAACAAATCAATATTCAGTGCTTACTCTGACTATCAGCTGTAGACTGCTAATGTTGATTTGACCCTTTTGACCGTTCCAGACTTTGGAACTAGCAAGGACGCGGTCACCCATGGTTAACCTGTGAATGTCAGTGGGGGTTTATGTGTCTCATTGTGTGACGATCTGCTGCAGTAGCCTCCTGCACTGTCTGTGTGGATGCATTACCCCCCACTGTGAAATTTCCATTGAATATTTTATGTAAGAGTGGAAAATTAGGTAATTCTGAGCCATTTCAATACACAAGTGTTCACGGTTTTGGTTAATGTGGGGAAAGGTCAATATCTAACTAGAATACCTTATTGATTTAACATGTATGCATGTGTGTTATTTTTAAGATTATACCAGAATATAAATTGACATAGACAACCATGTAACATTTGTACTGTTTAGGTTTGACCTCAGAATTTATATGCATATATTTGTTTTTGTGTGTGTGTGTGTGTGTGTGTGTACTAGGGGTCGGTTTTGCGACACGCCAGGTCGGCAGTATGACCAAACCCACCACCATCATTTCCATTGATGGTGACGTCCTCACGCTAAAGACAGTCAGCACCTTCAAGAACACAGAAATCAAGTTCAAGCTGGGAGAGGAGTTTGACGAGACCACAGCAGACGACCGTAAAGTCAAGGTGCATTTGATGTGTATATATACACTGATCAATATGTAATCTTATGAAAATGTTGAATACGTGCATTACACCATGCTCCCGACGTGCTAACCTTGATTCTTCCATTCCTAAACTGCCCCCCGATGTCATCCTTACTTTGGATTAACAATGTTACAGTGTGGAGCTAGCTGGTTATCTCCATTATATAAGTAATGTTTAGCTACTGCCGTGTGGCCTCTTGCTATAACAGCAGCTTGTTTAATATATTTCATAAACCCCTCAGTGTAACCAGTGAGGTGTAAACTAGCCAGCTAGCTTTATTTATTTAATACATTTGACTCATTGCTGAACTAAATATTTGTTTAGCTAACCTAGTCCAGTTGCAGCCCATTGGTTTAATTACAAGCTAATTCTAGCAAACTTTAGAAAACAGATTTTTTTTTTTTTTTTAAATGATTGAAACATTTTGAAACTTAAAACATGATTAAACATAACACTTTACTTAAGAAACCTAAAGAGGCTTTGATGCATTGTGACATTTATGTAAGAAACATGTGATTGCTGTGGAAATGGAAGTAATGGAACATTATCAGCCAGTTCGGTCACAACGTCAGCACTTTGGTTGCTTCTGAATGTTTAGTCAGCAGAGCTGAGTAGAAAAAAGAAAGGAACATGCCATGACTATGATTTCAGACAAGGCAGTGTTGATTGTTGTATCCAGGAATGCTTTTGATAGTGCTGTTATTAAGAAGTGTTAGAAGCTGAGACATGTGATGACATGTTACAGGGTTAAATGGTAAAGGGTATGACCATGTCCATTGTTAAAAGCGCTATACGAATAAAATAGAATTGAATTAAAAGTAAAAATCTAATTTAAAAAAATGTATGTTTTATTGACCCTGATCTTGTGTGTTGGTTTCAGTCATTGATGACCCTTGACGGGAACAAGCTGGTCCACATTCAGAAATGGGACGGCAAAGAGACGTCACTTGTCCGAGAAGTCGATGGTAACAGTCTCACACTGGTCAGTATCACTTGTGCGAGTTACAGAGCTGAACTAATAGTTTCTCGGCTTGTGATGATCTTTGCTGGCTGGAGACTATTAGTTGCGGTCTCGACAGAATTTAAGGTGTGTTTGTGGTTTGTTGATTAAACTCACTCTTTATTCTCTTTGACAGACACTAACTCTTGGCGACGTGGTCTGCACACGATCCTACGTGAAAGCAGACTGAATTTTCTCCCACAACTGTTTTTGTTCCTACTGAAAAAGCCTTTGCCTTGTCAAGTGTGTTTCCAACAATTGTCAATAATTCATGTTCCAAAACAAACACAATAAAACCTCGGCTTACATCCCCAAAAACATGGGTACTTTTTTTTTTTCTTGATGTAATCTGTTGTGAGCACATGGTCTCGTCATTAAATTCCTCACATTAAAGTGGTAAATATTGAGGCTCTGCATCACCGTGCCATCACAAATCCATCACACAGTCTATTTATACCTAGTAATATTTCCAGCAGTAGATCCAAACTCCCTGTGTTGGTCTGCTATGTGACTGCATGTTTGCTGGGACCGTGTCTTGTACATCTAATTTAAGCTTGTTCCCATATCCATGTCACGTGTTTTCTAATTTGAGCTGATGACTGGCTTCTGTTCAGTGGGTAAGGAGGTCATGCAGGAATGACCCCCAACCTTTCACCTCCATGTCCCAACCACTCCAGTCATGGACTTTACGTGAAATATTTAGACAATTCTGCAAGTCGAGTTTGCACTTCAGCACTTTTATTTCTCCACCAATGTTTCTTTTTCCGCCTCAATTCATAATTTTTTAATAAAATGAACAGCCTTCAGACACAAGCAGGAAAGCTGACTGATCTAAGATCAGTGCAGGCCTATACATGTATGAGACTGAAAGTCCTTTGTAAACACACACACAAATGACTTATACATCTGAACATGAACTCCATGACCTGATATCCAGAGCTTATTTGTGTGTCTTGTGCTTATGTTTCTTGTGCTTTTTCTTCTTTTCCGAATGTGTATGGGAATGTCTTGCTCTTTTGGCATTATCACTGCTGTCTGAAGATGAGCTTTCTCGCTTTCTCTCTTTCTTTTTCTTCTCTTTCTTGGCTTTCTTTTCCTAGGGCGGAGAGAAGTCATAAAAGAGCAATATGAGTTATACATGCAAAGGAACAAAATGAAATGCCAGGAACTGAAAATAATATAGATGCTTTGGACTAAAGCAGTGAGAGCTTAAGAACAAGGGATGGAAGAAAAGATAGATAATGCTATACATCTGTGCTTGCTGTCAGAGGGGTGGGGCTGAGGGGTGTGTTGCTACCTTCTTTCTTTTCTGAGCCTCTGATTGGACAGTCTGGCTGGCTGGTTCCTCCTCCTCTTCTGGCACCAAACTATACTTTTTCTCCCCTGGCTGTGAGAAACAGTCTTTTGCAAAGTGACCTAAGAGCAAACACATGCACGGAAATGAACAAACACACACATACATATCTGGACCTTGGGCCTTTGACATACTTTGATAGTCCCATAGAGCTGTTCCCATACAGATGTTTAGCCTTAGCTCAAACCATAGCAATGCTGGGAGAACATAAAGTGTTTACACAGCTTCTCGGAAGTGAAATTCAAACGCTTTCCCAGCACATTCAAAGTCTATAATCAAACTTTTATTGTTATAACAAGGTTCGAGCACTGATGTCACCAAAGCCTGTAATTTTAATGTCTAGTCAATTTAAGTTGGCAGTCAGGTGTAATATTAACAAGCAGGTAACTATTGGATACTCATAGAAGGCATTACCACCTGCCAAAAAAAAAAGTAAAGTGCAGTGCTAATAATAGATTATAGAGGTTATCAGTTAGCATTACAATAAACTTGAAAAGAATTTTTGTACTGCAGCTCAGTAGACACAAAGGACACACACCTAAATGTTATCGAGTCAGCTTTTAATGAAAGCATCAAGCAATCTACAACTGTTAAACCTAGGTATATTTCAAAACATATGAATCAAAAACTATATGAATTAAGCTTTTTTATAACTTCAACCATCTGTACAACCCCTGGATGTAATAGCAAATCTTTCAATACAATTTATCCAACTTGGGCACTGGAATTTTTAGAAAAAGTGTATCAGCATCCTTTACCTGCCATTTACAATTTATTGGTGTATTAAACATTTGTTCATTTCATCTTCAGTAACTACTTTATCCTGCTCGAATTCACAGAGGATTCAGAGCCTATACTGGGAACACTGGGCATACTGGGCATGAGGCAGGAATACACCCTGGACGGGATGCCAGTACATCACCGCACACACAAGTTCACACACTCATTCACACCTAGGGGGAAATATAGATTTACCAATCGAGCTGCGAGCATGTTTTTTGGAGGTGGGAGGAAACCTACACAAGGAGAACATGTCCAACTCCACACGGACAGTAATCCCCCAGCTCAGGATAGAACCTTAACAAACTTAATGGCCAAGATAGACAGCAGCTTCATCAGTCACTTCATTCTTTATAAAGTGCCAATTTGCTAAGATTAGCTATACTGCAGCAAACATGTAAGGAGGTCAGGGTGTGTGTGTGTGTATACAGGTGTGTCTACACCTATGGTGTTGATTTATTATAGCTTGAATAAGGAGGGATTTAGCTAATGGACTCATGTGTTACTGTTTCAATAAGATTCAAAAAGAGTTATGAATTTTGTGGAATGTGATTTTTTTCTGATATCGATCTGGGCTCTTGACCTGAAAATGTTTGGGAAGAGTTACAGCTTGGCACTGTTGAAGATCTACTGTAATTTAGTAACAGTAATCATTTTATCTTATGAAGAAATTCTGTAGTAATGGCGTTCACACTGTGTTTATATAAGGCCCTGTATGAAATCATTCTTATATACTTACCTGTGCACCCACACTTCTTGCAGGTAGTATTGAGCACAGCCTCTAGAGTGATTTTCTGACTTGTGTGATCCCGGAACTGCCTACGTCTGCGTGCATCCTGCCTAATTGTGTACATACACACAGTAATTACACACGCAAATGAATAATGCCTAAAGTCAAAATGAACAAAAATATATATACGGTGTTAAATAAAGACTACGTACTCAGTCATCACATTGTTGGGATCCAGGTCCCGCCCTGTGCCTTGATTAACAGCTTTCATGGAAAAAGCGAGCTTGATTTTTTCATCATTAATCTGGCACAAAACAGGAAAAAATAGCATCGTTTGTTTCCATTACATTCTTGGTATATAATGAATATGCAGCAACAAAACCAATGAGAGTTTAGCTATAACATTCATTTCATTATGCTTCTGGACAATAGCTTTGTGATTTTAGTTTGTAGTTTTAGTGTTGTATGTTTACCTCTCTGCCTATGACTTTAATCCACACTTGCTCACCAACATCGACAATTTCAGCGGGATTGTCAACCCGGGAGGCAGACATGTCATTCTTATGAACTAGACCTGTGAGAGCAAATATGTATGCTAAAAACTTCCAACCATGTATCAGGATTAGTCAAGCAATTCAAAGAGTTTGCCAAATTACCTTGTTTTCTGTATCCTGGAATCTTAACAAAAGCACCATATGCTGTAACAGAAGCCACCTGCAAAAGAGAGTGAGAGAGTAAAAGAATGTGAAAGAGAAGGAATGTTTATTTAAAAAAAAAACCCACACATCCTGTGTTTCTAATTAGATGCTGATAGTGCTGACCTCTCCTCGTAGAATGCTGTACAGCTCTGGTAATCCATCCAGCCCAGCTGGCTCTCTGCTGCGCTCACTGGCCATCGCAACTCTAACACACACAAAAGCAACTACTATTACTACCTCTATTAATAATTTACATTTATGCCATTTGGCAGACGCCCTTATCCAGAGCGACTTACAGAAGTGCTTTGAAATCTCTATCAATAAATACATCCTGATACTGGTTCGCTATGTCACGGACTAAGAATACCATCAATCTAAAAACTCTTGGGGAGGTAATACAGTAAGAGAAGCATACAGACAACACAATTTTTTTCAAAGTGCTAATTTAAGTACTTCAGGAAGAGGTAGGTCTTAAGACGTCATTTGAAGACTGTCAGTGACTCAGCTTTGGACATCTAGGGGAAGTCCATTCCACCACCTAGGTTCCAAAACAGAGAAAAGTCTTGATGCATGCCTTACTTGTACCCTGAGAGATGGTGGGACCAGTGCTAGAGGATCGGAAGAAGGGTGGTGGGGTGCGGGGTGTGATAAGTGCTTTGAGGTAAGTGGGTGCTGGTCCGTATTTGGCTTTGGCTTTTTGGCAACTACAAAAAAAAGTGGGCAGCTACAAGAAGTCAGTGGAGGGAGTGTAGCATTGGGGTGGTGTGGGAGAACTTAAGAAGGTTGAAAACATGTCGCACAGCTGCATTCTGGATCAGTCGAATGGCGCTCAGAGGCAGATCTGCCAGGAGCGGGTTGCAGTAGTCCAGTCTCAAAATGACAAGGGACTGACTAAGCACCTGTATGGCCTGTGTGGATAGAAATGGACAAAACCTTCTGATGTCGACATGAAATCGACATGAGTATGTACGATTAGCAATGAGAGAGGAAAAGGACAGTTAACTGTCCATGGTTACCCCAAGGTTGCATGCAGTGGCCGAAGGTGAGATCAGAGAGTTGTCGAGGGAGATGAGCTGCCATCCATGATGAGATGTCTGACAGACATGCTGAGATCTGTGCGGAAACATGAGTGTCTGAGGGAGGGAAGGAGAGGATGAGTTGAGTGTCATCCGCATAGCAGTGGCATGAGGATGTGGGGATATGACCTGACCAAGAGATCGGCTATCGTGGGAGAACAGAAGAGGACCAAGTACTGAGCCTTGTGGGACACCAGTGGAGAGTCTGCATGGAGCAGATGTGGATCCCCTCCATGTCACCTGATATGACCGACCTAACAGGTAGGAAGCAAACCTTTGCCAGGGTGGACAAGATAGTCTTCTGGCTGACTGTGTCAAACACTGCTGAAAGGTCAAGGACGATAAGGATTGATGACAGTTAGCCTGATCTATCAGCATGTAGCTTCTCAATGATGGCCAAAAGGGCACTCTGTGAAATGTGCCACTTTGAAGCCAGATTGGTTAGGATCTTGGAAGTTGTTCGGTGCGAGATAGAGAGACCGTTGATTGCAGACAGTGTGTATGAGGATTTTAGAAAGAAAAGAGAGAAGTGAAACCAGTCGATAGCTGCTGATGTCTGTGGGATCCAGAGAGGGTTTCTTCAGGATGGGAATAACCCTTGCTCTCTTGACCAGATGTCATTGATGATAGCAGTGATGAAGGGGAGGAGCTCTTGTGAGATGGTCTGGAGCATTATGGAAGGGACTGGATCCAATGGCCAGGTGGTAGGATTGTAGGACAAGATGACTTGCAGGATCTCTTCTGTTGTTAAATTAGAAAAAAGTGCCAGTGAAAGAGAAGTGGAATCCTGAGTGTGTAGTGTAGGAGTTGTGGTAGGAGTAAAAGTCTGGCAGATTTTTTTCAATCTTCCCATCATAAAAGGTGGCAAAGTCTTCAGCAGTGAGGGAAGACGGAGCTGTGAGACCCTGGGGGAACCTGGAGCAGTGAGACAGCAATGTGTAGAGGATGACTAGCACAAATTGCATATGGACAAAATGTAGGGTATCCCAAAAGTCTCCATACATAGGGGAAAAACACACACACACACACAACTGAACACCATCCCATTCTCTCTGCAATTTTTGCACATCTCTGTATTTTTATTTTTTTTTACCTGCATTTATTATTTTACCTGCATGGTCCTGGAGGAACATTGTTTCGTTTCACTGTGTATTGACTGGCTGTATATGGTTGAAATGCCAATAAAGCCACTTGACTTGACTTGAAATGAACACTTTTTAGCAAAAAGTCTTCCCAAAGTTTTCATACTTAGTTTATATTATATATATTTTTTTTTCAGATAGCCTTTAATAATGCCTTCGACAAAAGAAGAACATGCTCTTTTGAAGAAAAACGAAGCTGTTGCAAGGTTGCGATGGACAGGAAACATGGCAAGCACATCACACACAACACTGTTGCCAAACTGGGGGCCAAAGTTGGGCGAGACGACTCTCTGTGTGTTTACAAAGAACTGGCATTAATGTAGAGGTTGTTTTGTACATAAAGTTCTATTTTGCTAAAAAAAAATTAATTTCCCTTGTGTATGGAGACTTTTGGGACAACCTGAAGTTACACTGATAGCTATAGACTCTATACATACATCTACACGGTGGACCAACATCGTGTGTTTAAAAAAGTGGGCAGTATGAAACCACAGTGTGTACAGACCCCAGCAACACTGCTGTATCTGATACACTCATACCAGTGCAACACACACTACCATGCCACTACTGTACCATGCTCTCAGGTCCTTGCTCTCCTGAGAGTGAAGAAGATCTGGTCACGTGACGAACAGGTTGAGGGAAGCCGCTCATCGCAACTGATGAGCTACACCCATTAATTATAAACCTATAAAATGCACCTATACGGTAAGCTACAAGGTATTTGTACATAATATGAGTGTACAAGATTACGAACTGTATATAATGCATTTAATAAAATAAAACCCCCATAAAAGAGGCAGCCATCTTTCACTGCGTATAAGAGATTTTATTTTAGAAAACTACAATATCCTACAACATCACTTGAAGAGCTCATGCAAAACTTACCGCTTTCACTAAGTTTGTTATAAGGTATTTATTTCCGCCAAACAACGAGAGAAAAAAGAGACAGCCTGCAGTCACGTTACTTAATACGTACAAATGTTTTCTTCCTTTGTGTACAGAGGTTCGACTTCCGGGTCAAAGAGCGCCATCAAATGGATGGCAGCCAATAAGATCATTCACAGTATAAACGAACCAATGAAAAAACGTCGACTGTAGCGGAAGTGTTTGCTGAGCCCGAGCGAGAGCTTAATGGCGGATAGTGGATGGTGGAGTGCTTAGTTCATACAAACTCCTGCCACGAGAGAAATTGCGATAAATCCTTCCTTTTCTGTCTGTCTCCTGAACTGCAGCCGCTGTAAACAATGATTGAAGCCATGAAGCGCGGCGCGGACATGGCGCTCGTTCCCGCGGGGGTGAAGAGGCCGAGGACCGAGCTGGTGGCCGCGGCTCAGTCCCAACAACTCGCTACCATGGTACTACATGTGTTTCTGACTGGATTAATGCATTTGTGAGGGAAAAAAACTCTCGTCCTCCACTGTCTTACACATAGGCACATAAATTATTTTATAACAGGAGATATCTAGCCGGGCAACTACTACTGTAGTGCACACTATTTAGCAGAATAGTAGGCGATTTTGGACGTTGCCGGAGGTAACGTAATGGCCAAAATCATAATCACGATTATTTTTGCTTAATCCTAACATCACGATTATATTATCATAGATATTGTTATACTGTTGGGTATCACAGCTATTGAGGCAACTTGGGAGCAGAATAGTCTGATTGTAGTTTATTATTTTTAATTAGAAAGCAGGCTTTCAGTGTACATTATAAACCTACAAAGCCTTTACATGGGTTAATCTTTGAATCAAAGTAAAGCTGGTCCTTGATCATGTAAATTGAGTGACTAATATAAAAAAAAAAAAAAAATTAGAGTGTAAATAAATATGCTAGGAATACACAGATCCAACCCTGGATCAGGTGAGATTCAAAGTGTATTTGACATTTCCTGGGCTGATCCACTGATGTGTTTTTTTTTTTTTTTTTTTTTTTTTTTTTTTTTTAATATATAAAAGATTAGATTCAGTGTTACTGTGCAGGGTACAAGTACAGAGCCAATGAAATGCAGTAATGTTTTCGCTTATCCTGTAAACAAGCTGAGGTCAGAGTGCAGTGTCAGTCATGATACGGCGCCCCTGGTACAGATGTAGTTAAGGGCCTTGCTCAAGGGCCCAACAGTGGCAGCTTGGCAGTGCTGGGGCTTGAACCCCTGACCTTCTGATCAGTAACCCAGAGCCGTAACCGTTCAGCCCCCTCCACCTCTAAAGTGTCCACCTTTAGCTTCCGAAACAGGAACGAACCGGGGATCTTTAGATTTGTTGAACAACACAAACACAGATCTTACATGTGAACACAGGACACAGATAGTCCTATGAATTTTCTCATAACTTGCCAGCAGAAGCTTGTCAACACAGGTCACAGTTATTCAGGACATTACTTGTGGTTCTGATATTGCACAGATAATGGACTTATGGGATCGATGCATCCTTAAAACATATCACCGTTTTATATGACCAAAAAGACAGACAAAATGCATGAACGGGGAGCTTGTAATTTAATGCCCCTGCCTCAATAAAATCCACTGTTAACCAATTAGTTAAATTTAGCCAAGCTCACCAGTTTGCCTATTAATTGTTTTTAATAATTGATGAAATGATCATTATTAACTGAACAATATGCTGGATTGTCTTTCTGCGTGTGTGTCTTGGTTTCATAGGGTCCTCCACGCAGCTCCAGTTTGCAGGCTCCTATAATGTTGTTGTCTGGCCATGAGGGAGAAGTCTACTGCTGCAAGTTTCACCCGAACGGCTCCATGCTCGCTTCTGCGGGATACGACCGCCTCATCTGTACGACATGTCACTGAGTGCATTAAAAAAACCCACTGAGTTTGTTTATAGTTGTTTTGCTTTTCATTTTTATTTGTGTCATGTGTTGGTGGGAACATCTCAGGATGGCACTTTAATGGGGAAGATAAAGGAGTTTTACCGAAATTGCGATTCTGCTCAGGGCTCATTTCACTTTTTAAGATTTAACTGCCTGAAGCTAGAGTTAATGGTGTTTTCAGTATGCTGAGTAAAACTAGTGCTTCTAGTAAAGTGTGTCCACTCCGCAGTCCTCTTGGCAGGCAGTTATTTCATAATTTAATTTCATAAAATTATATACAATTTTGAGGGCTAGTAGGTATTTTTATTCTTTGCCGTGTCCAGCATGTATTTTGTGGCTTTCACATATTACTGCCTATTCAGTTTTCTGTCTGTATATATGAAGTATTCCTGAAATGATGTTTTTTTTTTTTTTAAATCTTTTCCAGTGTTATGGAACGTGTATGGAGAATGTGAAAACTTTGCCACACTAAAGGGCCACACTGGAGCTGTAATGGAGCTTCATTATAATACAGACGGCAGGTTTGTATGTTTAGGAGTGGATACAAGCTTATGTAAAGCGCTCTGGTTTCTATGTTGATCGTGGTATTAGTAATTTGGACTCTTGTCTGGGAGATCGGGTTCTGTGACCAGGGCCAGTGAAGGCTTAGGGTGCTTTCAGATATTGGTCTGTTTGAATCGAATTCTGTTGTTTACCAACTCAATGGGTGTAAAAATAGAGCTATTAGTGCAGCCAGAACTAATAATGATGGTATTCTCTCTGTTCTTTTATAAAATACATGAGTTGCAGAGGAAAAATCATTAAAACCAGTAAGAAGTGGCCACCAAAGCCACCCTGCTAAATTCCTGACCAATCAAAGAACTTCTACACATGCAAACACTTTGGTGCACTTGAAAATTGTTGCAATGGGAAACCAAACGAAAAATATTTGAATTTGGCTTTGGTTCACAATTTTTTTTTACACTAGTTATGTGTGTAATTATTTAATATTTATTTTGCACCGAGTCTGAAGGCTCATATGATTTCTGCAATTGCTACATGCACTTTTATTGTTGTTTAATCTTTTGATTAATGAATAAGAGTTAAATGAGGCTGTTTTCATCCCCACCTCTCCCACACACACTTTTTGCACTGTGTAAGTCAACACTGCCAGTACAAGATGCTTTTTGAACACCTTTTCAGATGTCTTTGTCTGTGTCTACTTTTCCCCCAGTCTGCTCTTTTCAGCCAGTACGGATAAGACCGTTTGTGTGTGGGACAGCGAGACGGGTGAACGTGTGAAGCGACTGAAAGGCCACACGTCCTTTGTAAACTCTTGTTTTCCTGCTCGCCGTGGTCCACAGCTGGCCTGCACTGGCAGTGACGATGGAACTGTGAAGGTAAATAAGACAGAAATCAGTATTGCATGATGAGCTCCACATGAGAGATAAGGATTTTGGATGGGATGAGATCATTAAAATCATTGAGACACTGGCAGGGATCGTTCAGGCTATATTGAGAGGGCAGGGTTTTTTTTTTTTTTTTTTAAATAAAGGCTATTTGATCTGGGCTAGAAAGATTTTCTGCAGTCTGAACAACAAAACAGTAAAATATGAGCTTTCTCAATTTTTATGTGATTTATATCTAATTAAAGTTTCCAGTGTTTCTGGATTTCTGGACCAATCAAATCAGATTTCATTGGGGTTTTTTTTTTTTTTTTGGTCATTTCATGTGCGGTGCTTCTTGACACCAGGAATTTGCAGTGAGACAAATCCCAATGATGCTGCAGTCTTCTGAGGACTGGAGTGGAGAGTAAAGAGACTAATTAGCCCTTCTCTCTGTCTGAGAAGGATGGCATTATTTTCTCTTGCATTGTTTAGTGTATTTCTAGCCTAACGCAGGTGGACGTGAACTCACACATTCAGATCAGGGCAGTTAGTGCTCTCGTCCAAGGATATTCAGCGGCAATCGCTGGTGCACCATATCTACAAGGAAGTGCATGTTTCCTCCCATCAGAATAGGGAAGAACTGGCTAGTGGGTGGAAATGACTGAATAATTGGGTATTAAAAAAAGAAAGAAATGTGTGGTGATAACAACAACAGTGTGGGCAAAAACAGTGTTTTGCAGTTATTTGCACCAAATACATACATAAGGCTACTCCACAGAGAAACTAGCATACGTGAGTAAAAATAAATTTGGATTTGGTCACGTGTAATTTGCAGTATGACCCTGTCTATAAATTAGATTTGCCTCACCGTGTAAACAAAAGCTGGATGAAATACTCTCTGACTAACCTAGATATGTTAATGTAACCTCAATTAGCTTCTAATAAGTGGATACTCCGTATGACAAATGTAATAAAATGAATGGGCTTTGATGGTCCTGATCATAAATGCAGTATGATGATGTTGAGTAAATACAAATGTTTGATCAAGAACTAACTGTTCCTACATGTTTTTCAGCTGTGGGACATCAGGAAGAAGGCGTCCGTTCATACGTTCCAAAACACGTACCAGGTTCTAAGTGTTACCTTTAACGACACCAGTGACCAGATCATCTCAGGAGGCATCGACAATGACATCAAGGTAGAGCATCGGTGTGTCGCAGACATGTTCACACACTGCCTCGGTTTTGTGTTTGTCAGCGGGTTTCCTTTACTTGTGTGTTTGCTGCAGGTGTGGGACCTGAGACAGAATAAGCTGATTTACAGCATGCAGGGACACGGAGACTCAGTGACGGGACTCAGTCTCAGCTCAGAGGGATCCTACTTACTGTCCAACTCCATGGACAACAGTGGTGAGTGGCTGCGTTTGGCTTGTGAGGGAGAGAGATGCAGGATCAGAGTGTGAGACTAAAAAGCTGTGTACACTCCTGTACTCCTCTTTAAGATAATCTCTCCTCTGTGATGTAGTGCGCGTATGGGATATCCGTCCATTTGCCCCTAAAGAGAGATGTGTGAAGATTTTCCAGGGAAATGCCCACAATTTTGAAAAGGTAATTCATGCGGTCTTAAAAAAGTGCAGTAATGATAGCATTTCTGTCTGTAATTATCTTTTGTGTTTTTCCAAAAATAACACAGTTTAGTGTTACACAGGGTGGTTGGATGATATATTTTCTCTAATCTTAAATTTGGCTAAAATAGATAGAACCTGTTACAGATAAGTGACTTGTTGTTTTTTTGTGTGTAAATGAATATGAAACTGTTTAAAGGTGAAGTTCAGCAGAGTGTTTTGATGCATATTGAAGGATTTGCACTCGTTCATTTTGATAAACAGCCAGTAATACGTTGTACACTAGCAGTCAACTTTATACAACTTTATGGTGATAATGAATAACACATATGGAATTATGCAGTGGCCAGTAAGTGTGTTAAATAAAACAAAACCAGCTTCATGAGGGAAATCACCCAGGAGGCTTTTCTTACAATTCCCAAATAAACAGAGTTCCTTTCTGTTTCTCCTTTTAAGTTTTAAATGAAAGCTACTTGTTTGGGGAAACAATATAATTCTCAGTAAAACTGCTTGTTCTAAGAAAAAAGTACTTATTAATAATATATTTTGATTCAAATATGAATTTAGTTGTTGGCACTTCACTATTTACATTTGCCTTTGGAAATATTTTTTAAAAAATAATGCAAATAATTTATTACTTTTTGAATTTTACAAATGTTTAATATCAAAAATGACATTAAAAGTGTCACTGGTTTTAAATAAGTAGTTAGTAACACAAATATTACATCGCAAAACTAGTTAGTATACAGTTAGTACTAGGTAGCTACCCAAAAATCCTGTATGTGTACGTTGTTTATGTATCAGTTTTTGTAGCAACAAATTTCAACCATATTCAACCAAATTAATGTCATTCAAACAATGACAAATATACATATTTGATCTGCTGTCCACTTTTGAATGGGTGGTGTATGTCCAGAGAAAACCAGGCGAATAGAACATTAAGGGTAGGAAAATCTACACTCACGTTCTGTCTTGAAGAGCTGTGATCGGATATGCATCACCCGTATTTATTAGATACAGTGTTTCATCTCTACCATTGTGTTATCTTCTCCATTCTTTTGAGATCACCTGTCCTAATGAGCGACTGCACATGGTGCTGTTGAAGTTGTGAAAACTGATGCATGTCCTGAATGTTTTATGAATTTCTTTTGTCCCAAGAATCTTCTGCGCTGCTCTTGGTCACCAGATGGCAGTAAGATAGCGGCAGGCTCCGCTGACCGGTAAGACAGTGTGTGCTTACAAGCGTTTATGAGCATTCAGGTTAATGTATGATTGATGTTTAATTCTGCATGTTTGCTTTTTAGGTTTGTGTATATCTGGGACACGACCTCTCGTAGAATCCTTTATAAGCTTCCTGGTCATGCGGGATCAGTCAACGAGGTGGCCTTCCATCCAGAGGAACCCATTGGTAAATACGCCTACAATTCTTTTTGCCCTTTTATCTTTAACACAGAGGAAATTTAGAGAGTGTTTGTGTTCACCCTCATGTTATGTTGTTGCTTTCACAGTGCTGTCTGGATCCAGTGATAAGCGCCTCTACATGGGGGAAATTCAGTAGTGTGTGTGTGTGTGAGAGAGTGTGTGCGTGTGTGTGTGTATGAGTGCCTGAGAGAGCTTGGGGGCAGGGGTGGGGATTAATGATTTTGAGAAACAGAAAAATTCAATTTTGAGACAGTCCTTGGCCATGGATAGAATGTTCAGTTCCTTTTCTATGCTTTTAATAAACTCATTTTTTGGATAAATGAATTTTGGCGTTTCCTTTATTTCTGATCGATATCAACTTCACATTGCTGTCTTGATCAGCTGGCTGTACTGGAATTCTTTTCAGTTACAAAAACAAGACCTTGCCAAACTATTTCTTAACAGTAGCATACAATGGAACTGCATTTTCTGGGCAGTCTGTGTTAGTCATCTCCAGGCATACAGGATTAATGTACATATCACTGTATTGCTATTAATATTTATCCAGCTGTGTTGATTACTGTTTTTAATTTCAGTTTGTTCAGTGTTTAAAGCACTGCACGGATACCGTAAGTACAGTTAAGTGCAGGTTTGCATTCCATGAAGAAGACCAATATAATTTATAGCAACAAGTCATTAATTGGGTCTCACACATGTTCCTTCACGATCCTAGTAACAAATTTGGCCTTTTTTCATGTTTGGATATTACTAATGGGAAAACAGAATTATATCAGTTGAAAGGTTAGCATATTTCTTTATGAATGTGAAATAAATGTTTTCTGATAACTTGTGTGTCCACTTTTTACCTCTTTAACTGCCTCCAACCTCCTTCATGTCCTCTGAACAGATTTTGGATCTGTTCATCTACGCCTCTGCACGTTATTTCTAACCTGTGTTCTAGATTGTTCTGTGCTAGATTGCGTGCCCATTTTTCTGAATATATATCTCTGTCAGGAGTCCCTTCCAGGAAGAAAGCTTCAACCCAAAAGCCAATCTCAAATTCAAGAAAGAACATTACAGTTATTTAACCCTCAATAGTCTGAGGACGGACTGTGCACATTCACAGTGAACTTTAAAAGCCACCATTAGTCAAGCTCTGAAAATGAGATCAATTACAATCTGCAATGAAGAAAAATCATGTGTAAAACTTTTCTAGCAGTAGAACAAGTGGTTTCTGTGTTTTCATACACAGACATAGGCTTTTTTTTATTTTTATTTTTTTTTATAAATAAATGGCAGTGCCAGAAGAAAGGGCGGTGGAATGGCATCAAGCTGCACACAGGTAATAATTGTAATTATAATAATTACGATGTTCTTAATCCATTTATCTTGCATTCAACATTGAGACTAAATTATTGTCAAGATGTTTTTCATTTGTGCTGCCATGCCTTCATTTTCATACTTTATTACTATCGGTGAAACCCTGGAGGTAAGAAAAAAATATTTATCAAAAAATGAAAGAGGAATAAAAAAAACATAAATCAGTCAGGTAGACTTAGCATAATAGTAGTCTATTTATCTAATAGTCTAATAGTAGACAATTATGGAAGGCATTACTGCCCCATGACACAGATACCTAAATGGAAAAAAAAAAAAGAAATTGTGCAAAAACACTATGCTAGGCCTTCTTATGTATGGTGGGCCCAGTAGAAAGCTAACTGTATATTAAAAAATTGATCATAAAGAGATGGAAATGAAGGGTCTTCAGTCTTTATTTGAAACAAACTAGCATGTTGAGGAAAGTGTATCGCAGATTGCACCTGTGATAACTCTGCCTTCTCTGTAGTCAGGAAGTTGTGGGTATTCTTCCTCTGGTTCATGGTTCAATATGTCAGAGCGTCTCTCTCGTTGTATTGTGTCGGTTTTGCGCAGAGCTACACATGCCACAATAATAGTATCACACTCACTCATTAGGGCCCACACTGGCACTGATGATGTCTATAAGCATCTCGATGTTGATCCAGTGGGGCAGGATTACGCTCAAGGGAGGCATCATCACAGACTGCAGACAAAGCTCACTCTTTCTCCAAGAAGCAGGCTTACAAATTGTACTATACTGTACACAGGTGGGAGAAAATCATTTATTTAACCTTCCATTAAGTTAAACTGGACTTCATATATTTGTTGCACAATGTGGACTCAAATCTTTGAGTCAAATCCATGATCAGGGACTCAGCTTGGCCATTTGCTTTCAGTGTTAGTAATGATATTGGTGAGCTCACAATATTAATATAACAGCATATTATTATAGCACAATATTAATAATACAGCAATATTAATTAAGTGGAAAATGATTAGCCTACAGAATTGTAGTATATTATATTAAAAGACTTTGAACTGGAAGCCGATAATATATTATTACCTACACATTAATGTTGTGGAAGAATTTCTAGTTCACATAATAGCCTTCCTTTATTACATGATTATAAATGGTGCTACATTTTTATGTAGCATAACTGACAAGCCTGCAATTCTGTGGAAGATATTTTTAAGAAGTAAATATGGAGAAACTCAGTGATGGCTGGTTGTGATATTGTATGGAAGGGGTAAAATCTAATATATATCAGTAGCTTGACCGTGAAACTATTAGGAATGGGCAATCCATTATATCACAAGGTCTCATCAGTGGCATAATAAGAATGATGTTGGGCAAGCTATTAAACACACATACACACTTAAAGGCAGATAGGTGGCTGGATTAGTAATTTTAAAAAAGTGTTTCAGGCCTACTGAGTTTCCACCAAATGACAAAGATGGCAAGTTGTAACCCTTCAAACCAAAAACCATTAAACCTTTGGTTCTGTCATCTGTCCTTTTGTGTAATTTGTATGTTAAGTGACTATGTGTGCTTAGTCTATCTACTTTTAGTTTCTACTCAAAAGGCATTTTTGTGAAAAAACAATTATCAATAATAATAATAAAAAAGATGATCTGATGAAGTGTTACAGATGTGTTACACATGAAGAATATCAGCCCAAATAAGGATCATATCTAGCTGGCATTTCACTCAGTGTAATCACTGGACAGGCCACATGTAGAGTCTGGGTTAGAAAGGATCAGTCCTCGTATCGCTTCTTCATACCATTCTGTGCATTTTACTTATTACCATTGGTGTTGCTGTTGCACTTGGTATCACAAATAATACAAAATCCACTTTAAGGTATTTGTTACCATTAAATAATCTGATGTAGATGCCAAAAATGAAACCTTATATTGAGGTCTTTTTTATGTCTTTGAAAGACGGTGGGGGGATTGCTTTGGGGTGGGGGGATTGCCCTGCTAGCCCATCTACACCAGCCGCCCCAGGAGAAACTTCAAGGCATATTTTGTGTGAACTGAGGGGGGAAAAAAGCTTCTGGTTATCCCAAACTCTTTGTTAACAGATCTGGAATTTCCCCAGAATCATGTGTGTGTAGTTGGTTAAACAATGTAATGGCCGTGGTGGAAAATCAGGATGTAATTAAGAAGAAAATAAAATGGCTGCAGCTATGAACGGAAGCATCTGTACTAGGTAGATACGTATTATCCTATAAGTGAAATTAGTCATATAATCCACAGCTGATGTTAACTACGATATAACAAATATGAGAACAAAAACAAGACCAAAAAAACCAAAAACAAACAAAAACAAAAAAAAAAAACACACACACACACACACACACACACAAATGCAGCACACAGTGCCAAATCTCCCTGCCACCCCTTTCCCATCCTGTGTGGGAAGCTTTCCCACCACTGTGGATCTGAAAATTACAAACAGCTCCTTTAATAATCAACCTGAACATACTGTATACTGAGAATGAAGCATGTTAAGCACGTGATACTCAAATTGTCCTGTATTTATCAGTTAATAAAAAGGTATATCTATCAAACAAGTATTTGTGCATCAAAACTTTGTCCTCTCCAGAAAGTTAATCTTGGAGCTACATCCTTTTTTTTGTAGAGCAGTTTTCCCCTTTTAGTCTATACCTTTTAGGCTGAATCCTGACCAGCTCCCTTTGCACATATAATACACTCCATTTGAGGCCATTCTTTCATGCACTGTGTTACAGCCTTCACTTAGATAGGGGGTAGGGTGCCATTAGGGATGGAGCCATGCTCTTTTCCTTTGTGTTCATTCGCCTGGCTGGAGGAGGAGAAGCAGAAGGCGAAGGAGGCGCACTCCCCCGCGCGGACTGCTGGTAAACTTGCACGAGGGTTTGGTTTCCACCCATAATCCCTTTCTCTCGCCCTCCTGTCGGTGTTGACAAAGAGTACAGAGGTACGGAGGGATGCTCATCAGGGAGGTTCAGTCTGAGCTAAATCCGTCTGTGTAAAATTGGCCTGCTTTTCCTCAGACGCCGGACAGCGCGCGCGGTAAGTGATAAAGGAGTGCTTTGTGCCTCGCACAGATTTCATGTGCGGTATTTGTACACTCTTCCTCCCCCCACCCCCCTTTTTATTCACTATCCGTGTGATTGCATGTCATATGATGCTCATTTGTGCAAGTTAAACATGCTCCCTCTTTCTGTCTGTGTGCGCGTGTGTGCTGTTCTTTGTGCTTTCTTGGTTCCCCTCGCGCGGAATGAAGGCGTGGCTGACCCGTTGCGGTCGGCTCCGCGTGAGAACAAAAGTCACCCGGAGACGCGGCTCAAGTGCGGTTATGATCATCAACAGCGCTGAAGGATTAACGCACGGAACCGCAGCTGCAGCCCGCTGGGCTCCCTGACGGTTTGGGTGTGTAAATAACGGTATACAGCCGCCACGCTGGACCTCAACGGAGATCCGTCGTTCTCGCGGCGCCTCGCGGGGCCCAAGCCGTGCATGAAGCGCGAGAGCATGGGCCGCTGTGACGGGAGGTGCACGCTGGTGGTCATCTGCTCCTTGCAGCTGGTAGGTGAACGCCTTGTGCTGTGCTCCCTTACTGCACACTCATCCCATACTTACATGCTCAATTGTGTCTAAGTGAAACTGAGTCACTGTGATTGGAGGAGGGGAGCGGGCTTTGTCAGTCTAAGAGGGGAAAAAAATCCTCCCCTAGTTAATATTTCTGCCTAGACCAGTTGCAAAAGTCTGATACAGAGTATCAGTATTAAAACAATGTTTATGGCTTACTCAATGTTGGGTTACTCATCAGAAGGGTGTGAGTTCAAATCCCAGCACCACCAACCTACCACTGGGGTTAAGACCCTCTTTTAACTCTCAACATTCCTCTCAGGTGCATCCTGTCTCAATTCTAAGTCTCTTTGCGTCAGCCAAATGAGTTAAATGAAAATGTGGCCTGAGATGCTGATCTCATCCAGCTGCCATATATTATTCTGTGAAAATGGATTATGACTAACATGACACAGACTTTCGTGGCATATTTTTTTTAGCAGCTACTATGGATTATTTAGTAATTACAGTGACACAAACTGAAAAGGAATGTAGTTCCAAAAGTAAGACTGGACCCGCTGAGAAGTCGCTGAGATTTTTAAGGGGTTAGTGCACCCTGGCGTCAGGCATGTCATCTTTCGCATCAATCAGCAACACAAGCTTGGAGGACGTCAGTATTGGATCAGTGTCAGGTATCGGCCAGTACTCAGCATGTTGATATCGGTAACATAACAATCGTTGTGTCACCAGAATGGATTTCATGGAAACTTTTAATGCCTCAGATCTGTGTGTTTTCTTTGCATGTGGCAAAGAGGGATCTCCTGAGGTAGGGGCTCTTTTCTCATAGGGCTGTGGGCTGGGGCTCCAGGCAGTTTCCATGGAAACAGCTGCAGCAGAGCGCTGTGGGATTACTTTGTGTGTGTGTGTGTGTGTGTGTGTATGTGTGTGTGTGTGTGTGTCTGAAGGGCCCATTGCATTTGTCTGCCCCTGGCCTAAATGGATGACCGTGTTTTATTGGCCTGTTACGGCTCATTTTGGATGTGCAGTCCACAGATGCTTGATTAGTTATGGTGAGAATAGATGCATGACAGACTGCCAATTTTAAACCCCTTGCACTGAATTGCAATTATGGTATCATACATCACCCATATAATAGTTTTATATATAGTTATAAGAAAAAAACATGTCACTTGAGCAGCTGTGAACTGATGCTAGTTGTATTGACTGTTGTGTTGATTAAGCAGGAATGTATTTGCGACTGACACTGTGGGACATTTGCCAGTGTCCCTGACACTCTTTGTACAGTTGCTCTGTGCCGCTTCTGTTTTTGCCTGGCTGATCCACAAAACTTGTGCCAAGCAGCTTGTTTGTTTCTTGGATGCCTGTAGCTTGTTTGAGCTTCACCTTTTAATGAGAGCCAACAATACCAGACGTCCCGTCCTGGGCAGAATGCTGGGTCTGCTATGTAGGCCAGGTCTGTGCTGCAACAGTCTGTCATAGAGGCTACTTAAAGGAGCCAGGAAGGAGAGGTTACACTATTTGTGTATATGTGAGGCACAAGAAAAAAAAGTCAACTTGGCTACATCATAGCTTATCTATTTTTAAGGATGAACAATCCAAAGCATTCAGAAATGGGCAGCTAAAATGTCAGGCTCTTTAATTATTCATTCGCAGATGTCCTAGTCAACAGCTTTTGAACATCATTATTCCATATTTGATGGATGTATATAATTAGAGCCAATACACTTGAGTGCAAATGTTTGCATACCTAATTTACAACTGATCTACGACAAAGACAGATTTTACAACAAATACAGATTTTTGCTGTCAGCTGTTTTAATCATTAAGAAGACAATTGCTATTGGACAAGTCAATGTGTGTGTTAAGTGCAGTTATGTATACTTTACTATAGTGCTTTTGTTTATTGCCACAGGTTGGTGTACATTAACTTTATGCATGTGTGCATGTGTGTATTTGTAGCTGGCTGTGCTGCAGAGGCAGGTGTTTGATTTCCTGGGCTATCAATGGGCTCCCATTTTGGCAAACTTTCTTCACATCCTGGCTGTTATTCTGGGAGTGTTCGGGACAGTGCAGGTCCGCTCACGATATCTTATACTGGTAAGTGAACACCTGCATACACACACAGATACTGGTAAGTGCACGCATGCATACACACAGATACTGGTACGCTCACACCTGCATATGTTGACTGAGTAGAGCGTACAATAGAAACCGCCCAAGCATCTTTGTTATTTGATTTGTACTTATCTGAATCTGTGTTTTGAATTGCTTCTCTGCTGCATGTGTCTAGTACTTTGTGGTTTGTATTAACTATTGTGTATTTACTTTATGTGTGTTCAGTATGCAGTGTGGCTAGTGGTCTGGGTTGGTTGGAACGCTTTCATTATCTGTTTCTACCTGGAGGTGGGCCACCTGTCTCAGGTAAATAAGAGAAGAATGATTAGCTTCGTTATTATGGCTTGTTATTTATCTGAAGTACTAAAGTTTTGTACTTGTATTGTTTGGGACTGTTTTAATCACACAAACCAACTGTTTAATATAAACAAGTAAGTAATTTAAACACTAATAACTGAACATGTCAGACAGATGCAACATTTAGGCTTCTTACCCAGGTTATAGTAAGCTAGAAGCAGCCAGGATGAACATGAATACAATTCACCAGTTCACTTGAATGCACGCAGGAAAGTGAAGAGGAAATTTGATTTCAGCCATTTAGAACTTTAAACCTGAAAATTCACAAACCAATAAGCAAGGGCTCTGGTGTCTGGTGTCTGGTGTCTTCCCCCTGGAAAAAAAAAAGCCTGGTTTATTCTTCTGTGTCCATCTGAGAACACGAGGCATTCGGGTACCGGCATTTGCATAAGTGTCTGCCATCGTGCCTGAATATAACCTGAACATGTCCATTAGGGGCCAGAAAATCTTAATGAAAGTCTGAATGAAGAAAGTGAGAGAAAAAGAAAGTGGATGTCAGAACACTGAGAATCACTACGACTTACTACTGAGTTCTAAATCACAGATATAACACTATTAAATATTAATAGCAAGTAAAAGGTGACCAGATAAAGAACAGTTGGGGATTTTTCAGAGTGAGAGAACACATTCACATTCATACCTTATATTGGTAGGAATTATTACATAAAGTTATAACCAGCTGTAGCCCCACTTCATCTCAGCCTAATAAGCCAAATGTTACATACAGTATATATCTCAGTCCTGATGCACACTCTCTCCTTTCATACACCAGCTACTGACTGGGTGAAGACTAACACGAGCTTCCTCAAAGACCCTTGAAGCCAGCCACCTCATTTTTTCAAACTGCTTCTCATGCTGCATCCCAGGGCAGCGCAGTACACTCAGAGGAAGCACTATCTGCCCTCCTCGGCATACATGAGCTCACAGATGCACGCAAATGTCTAGTGACACTGTGATTGACAGGGGAGACAGAGTATGCCCCCCCCACCCTCACCCCCACCCCCACCCACCTAGAGAGCATGGCCAGTTTTGCTTTCTGGGCTCCTGGCCACGGATGGCTGTGGATGATGCATGCCTTTGTACAAGTGCATAATATTGTCATCATTTTTGTTTTTAGTTCTCTTGAAAAATCCATTAATTGTAAGGCCTCAATTCAAATGTTTTGAAATGCTTGAATTTCAAGTGACACTCTGAGGTTTATTATAAAGTTACAGCACTTACAAGTCCATCACTGGAAAATGACCAGGAACAATGTACAAAATCCGAGATCAGTGTATACCCTGCACATATAACAGGATATACATTACAAAAACAGATTCTCATGAAGCTGAGTGGGGAAATGAAGGTCCTATACTTTCTCCTGCAGAGGTGAAAGGAGTGACTACATTTTAAACATTTCTTTTACTGATACTAAATTATTCATTATTCATCTTGAAATTATGCATATTGGATAAATTGACTCTGTGATTTGGTTCTGTAGCATTTGTGTATTGACCACACAGTTTTAATCATATGTACAGTTTTAATACATATGGTTTTTTTTTTCACACCTATGTATAGGATCGAGATTTCCTGATGACATTTAATACCTCTTTACATCGCTCCTGGTGGATGGAGAATGGGCCTGGTTGCTTAGTTACAACAGTGCCTGACTCCCCATTGGCTCCACAAGACCATCATGTGATCACGGTCAGTGGTTGCCTACTGGACTACCAGTACATAGAGGTGGTCAGCTCTGCCCTGCAAGTGTTCCTCGCAGTGAGTGGTGTTTTTTTTTTTCCTTTTTCCTTTTTTATCAGCTCATTAAAGACCTTAATAAAAGAGTGCACTGTAATACATATAAGTCGGTATAAAACGCTACATCATAGAATGGATGATTAATCTGTTTTCTCTATATTCAGCCTCTATAACTCTACAGATTAGATTGAAATACATTTTTATATAATAAATAATAAATAAATACCCAATGCCCGTCTTTGACTCTATTCTGTTTTTGTCCTAGCTTTTTGGCTTTGTATATGCCTGCTATGTTAGCAAAGTCTTCCTGGATGATGAGGACAGCTGTAAGTACTAACAGTTTATTACTACTGTTTTAGATGCACTTTCTTAACACCTTGCCCACAACAGCTTTAGTCATTTTTGACTGTGTGTGTGTGTGTGTGTCACAGTTGATTTCATCGGTGGATTTGACTCGTATGGGTATCAGCCACCACAAAAGAGTTCTCACCTACAGCTGCAGCCTCTTTACACGTAGGTAACCTCATTTTAATTATGAGGAAGATATATGGGATATTTGGGAAATTTAACTTCATACGCAGTAAGATAAACAGTGTAAAGCCAGCCAGCAGTGTTAGGAAAAGCTTTCAGATAGTTAGCTGACCATTTCTAAAAATTATTTTCATTAGTTTTCTAACCTTAATAAGCATAAGAGAATATTCCAGCAGT
Organism: Pangasius djambal; assembly: GCA_022985145.1. NCBI lineage: Eukaryota > Metazoa > Chordata > Actinopteri > Siluriformes > Pangasiidae > Pangasius > Pangasius djambal. The sequence continues at coordinate 11,893,976 of CM040997.1, forward strand.
TTTTCTCCATCTGCTAATTTTCCTAAAAAGCCAGTAACCCCATGTTGAGTTTGAGAGACAGAAATTAAAACTGTGTTAAATAATAGAGTTTCAGAAACAAACTGACAGATACAAATTGTATACTGATGTTAACATCACCAATGAACATTAAAGCCTTCCAGAAGCAAACTTACGTTGTGTGATGATTCCTGTGGTACTCAAACATTGGTTAGACTTCACATTTTTCTTTTGGGCTAGTGTGTATAATAATAAAATGTGATGGGGAATTTTTTTCCTTAAAAGAAGTGTTATGAGCAGGTCTCATATGAACAGGAGAAAAGACACAAGATGCAAATCTGTGTCAAATGGAACACAGTTCCTATGAGATAATAGGAAATAGCCTCTGCATGCGAATAAATGCCCTGTTTAAATGATGTGTGTGAAGCTCAGCAGGGAGTTCTTAGCCAAACCCTAATTAATTCTTGACAAATACCACAAATTACTAGTGGAGTCTATTTCAAGTGCACAAAGTACCAGAACTTGCAGTACCCAAAAATAACAGCTTTGTCCATTCCATATTTTGAGTACCAAGTTAGTACCAGTGGTTTTTGGAGGGGGTGCTAGCAGCACTGTTCATTGCTGCTTGGTTAGGCATACTGTGACACCGATTACTCATAAACACAGAATAAAAGAACCTACTAAAACTAAACTAAAGCTAAAAACTAAAAAAAAAAAACAAGTCAAACTAAAAAAAATCTAGAAGAGTAATTTATTAGAAGAGTAGATTTTTTGCTGTCAGAATGAACATAGTAATGTTTTTGACATTTAAGCTTCTAAGAACAAAACAGTGGTTTGTGTGCTCCCAGGTGATGCAGCAGAAAATGCTTTTGCCCAAACTTTGATGTCCGTGGCCAGAAGTCCAAGATTAAGTGTTTTCTAGCTGGGAGGGATGGCGTTACTCTCTCACTTGTCAATCAGAGCAACACTAACCAATCATGGGCATCTGTGAGCCCATGTATATGAAAGAGGGTATTATATGATTTCCTCCTAGTGTGTTTGCAGCAATTAGAAAAGATGCGGAGGCTTCACATGTCATAGCCTTCGCCCTCGCTGGTTGGTAGCTGTCTTATGATAGGGGAGAAGTAGGTAGTGGGTGGCAAATGACTAAAATTGGGAGAAAGTTGGGTAAAAATGAATGACACGCATAAATAACAAGCACAACATAATTGAAGAGAAATGCTATTTATTAATCTTCTGATAATTTTCTTTTAGTCATAGATTCATAATTGTTGTGTAACAATTTAAACTCCGTTGAATTGACATGATTTTCATCACGAGCCAAAATAAGCCGGTTTACCAAGCTGCTAACCAGTCATATACTGTTAATTCATAACTTCCTCCATGCTGGACTGCACACTGATGCAGTAACTTTTACAGTAATCTCTCAAACTGGTGGAAATTTAACTAGAACTAGAAGCCCAGTGGTGGCTCCTGCGTGTGCCAGTTTTTGTTTGAGAATGTGCAGTGGACAGTCACACTAGTTCACTGCTGACCCACGCGGCACTATTACAGTATCTTAGTTTTTGATACGGGATCAACATTTTGATATGGGATTGTGAAGCTTATGTGAACTGTGTCAGTTATTTTATTTGCTTTTTTGTCCTTATGGATGTCTATATTTTTGTTTTCTGTTAAAAAAAATGTTAGTTTGTTTATTTAAAACTGCATTTTAGATAAAAAGAATTATGAATTCATTCATTCTCAATTCTTTCTTTCATTTATTTGGATGCTTGCCATAGAAATGATGAGATGCTAAAGATGTGCTAAAGATTTGCAAAACTACATTTATATTGACACAGGCCATGAAAAGTGTAAGCTGAATTGACTGTGCTGATGTTACACACACTCCAGCAGCTGGGCTTAACTTTACGCATAAGCTTAGAGACCCCTTCTTTAAAGCTTTTCCAAGGCCTGGTCTAGCTGCAGATTGTCTTGCCTTACAAAAAAGTTGCCACTTCTGATTCTACTTGTTTAATCATATAAACCTGTTGGTCATTTAAAGACCTTTAAGTGTGGCTCCTGTTTGGCTGGACTTAAAACCTGCAGCAAAACTGACACTGTCTTGATAAGAGTGAAGACCTTTGTTTTAATACATCATATGACAGTGCTTTAGTTTAGAAAAAATGAAGAGTTCTTCAGGTCTAATTTCTTCTGATTTTTTTTTTTATTTATTTCTGTGTCCAGGGCTGGGTAGGAAGACACGGACGCTCCCGAAGCAGAACTCTTCAGAGATGCTGTCCGGTGCATTGTGGGTTACAGTATATAGTTCTATAAATTGTCTGTGTTTCTGAAACTGTCTCCCTCTGCTGGCAGAAAAATAAACTGCAGCACAGACACTGTGCATTCAGTGAGTCACTGTGAGAGAAAGGCTGTGGGTGAAAGCTTGTACTGCCACACTATGTAGTGTATGTCTCTGTGTACTTAGGAGTTTAAAGTGCACAAACTATTTAGCAAATTTGAAATGCATAGCTATGATTTATTCCACAGAATGCAGTTCAATTTCAAAGCCATGGAGCATTGCAGTTGACTGCTCTGATTATGGTGTGCTTCCACTATAATGTTTGAGTCCGTTTTTTCTTTTTTTTTTCCCCAAGTCCTCACTGACATTTTTTTAGTGTTAAGTACATACAATATTGTCTGTGATCAGAAGACAATGTACATTTGCCCGTGGCCTGTGGGGGAGGGAGAAAAGGCAGGCAAACCAGTAACTGACAATGCTATTGTTTTGCCTATTTGCCTAAGCTTTGTGGGGGAAGATGTGAGGACTCCGATCCTTTTGCCATGTGTGCATTTGTGTGTATGTTTAGTGTTATTTGCGGGAAGGATAACATGACCCAGGTAACCTTTGAACTCTTTTCTGGACTGCTCCTTCAGCTCCAGTGTGTGTGTGTGTGTATGTGTGTGTGTGTGTGTAAGAGAGAGAACCTTTTTTTCTTTATACTATGACTTAAGCCAATACAGTGTAATGTTTTAGGTGAAAATTTTAGATTGGCTAGTTGTGTAGTTGGGGAATGTCGTAGGATTTTCTGCATGTAAATATCAGAAAGATTTTAGAGAGGATGTACATTAGTGTGGCCCTCACTCGAATGTGCATAAGTGTATGTGTGAGTGGACTAAAATTATGTTCTGGTCCACTCTAGGATGAATGTGAGTAGCCATAATTGTTTATTTGTAAACCACTTTACAATGAATATATATATAAATATATATATATATATATATATATATATATATATATATATATATATAATGTATATATTCATGTACATGGCTGAGGCTGGGAATAACGAGACTGTGAGGGTGTCGGAGTTGTTGGAATGAATAAACTCTTTTTAGAATATTCCATATTTGTAGGTTTTTTTTTTTTTTTAAAGAAAAACTGAAACATCTACAGTATGTGGTCCCATTTGGGTAAATAATGTCTCATATACCAGGACTCTCAATGTGTTCACACCGATGACCAGTAAGATGACTGTGTACACAGTGAATATGACTGATAACAGATTTGTCAGGCTAAAACATTTCGTTGTGTTCGAGTTGAGGAAACATCCTGTAAATACCAGAAGCAAAACAAAATGGGATGTCAGCTAATCTTTACAAAAATTACATTCTCTGAATTAAAGGTCTTAAGTATAATATTGCCACTTAGTCAAAATTTGTTGGGGAACAGCAAATACCCTCGCTGCTTAAAATCCTTTGCCAACGACTCCAAAGCTAACTGCATACTGTGGCAAGTTTTTTTCTTAAACTTCACAGTGCATTTTCTTTTTAATTTTTATTGCTGTAAAACACACACGCTTAGAGCATTGTCCTTACATGTGAGTTAATCAGAAGGATTTAGTATAAAACAATGAACACTTAAAACTAAAAAGTTTAATGCCTGAAAAGTTTTACATTTAATATTAGACTCAATTTCAGACACCCTGGGAGCTAATAATTGTTCAGTACTTGTGCTCTATGTGCTGCTTTATATTACATTGTCATGACAAACATTTTCTAAACACTACATTTTGAGTATGCTTCTTCCCTGTGCGCTTAGAGACATAAGAGTTGGGATCCTGTGCCATAATCTACAGCTATATAAACAAAAAGATGGCCCACTAAGATTCATATGCAAATTTCTGTGTTGTGGAGTTCCTCCACAGGGATTCAGAAGTAGAGATTAGGTTATATCATCTCCACATTTTACATTTAACAGCCATTAAAGGGATTATTGTAAACTGTAGAAGTCCCTGTTTCAGCTTGGAAATCCTGAATACAGTGTTTAAGATAATTGTAGGTATAATATAAGGAAATTACTTTTTGGTTTTCTGCCAATATAACAAGGCAATTTCAAGCTTGAAATGTTTGAATAATGTCTAGAAATGGGCTTGATAACCTTATAGTATTTGTTTTAGTAATAGTAAGTAGTAGGCAAGTTTACTGTCATTTTAATTCAACACAAGGCTGAGGATCGAATGAAATACAGTAACAATTAACAATATATATAAACATACAGCAGACATTAAATACAACATACAAACAAACACACACACACAAACTCACACACACACATATATATATACAGTCAGGTCCAGAAGTATTTGAACAATGACAGAGTTTTTGTGATTTTGCCTTTATACACCACCACAATGGATTTGAAATAAAACAATTCCACAAAAATATGGCATTTACCATTTAGGAATTACAGCCACTTTAAGCAAAGTACCTCCATTTTCAGGGGCTCAAAGGTATTTGGACAATTGACTGACAAGAAGTTAATTGACCAGGTGCGGTCCATTCGCTCATTACTTCAAGACAAATGAAGCAGATAAAAGGTCTGGAGTTGATATCAGGTACTGAGTTGGCATTTGGCAGCTGCTCAACTGGAGCTACCAATATGAAGTCCAAGGAGATCTCAATGCAAGTGAAGGAGGCCATCATTAGGCTGAAAAAAACAACAACATAAATCTATGAGAGAGATAGCAAAAACCTTAGGTGTGGCCAACAGTTGGGTACATTCTTAAAAAGAAAGAAATCACTGATGAGCTCAACAACATCGAAATGCCTGGAAGACCACGGAAGACAACTAAAGTGGATGATCGCAGAATCTTTTCCTTGGTGAAGAAAAACCCCTTCACAACATCAACAGAAGTCAAGAATACTCTGGAGAAGGTAGGCGTATCATTGTCAAAATCTACAATCAAGAGACGCCTTCATGAATGTAAATACAGAGGGTTTACAACAAGGTGCAAACCGCTGGTAACATTCAAGAACAGGAAAGCCAGATTAGACTTTGCCAGAAAACATCT